>OZ024917.1:7568646-7961146 GCA_964017125.1 Flabesymbios commensalis
TCATAACGTGATGGCACGCCATAAGTACCACAAACCTGAAACAAAAAATGTCATAACGTGATGGCATGCCATCAGTACCACAAACCTGGAATAAAGAATATCATAATATGATAGATGAAGATTCCAACTCCACGACATTTCAATTCCCGACTTTAAGATGTTTTAGTTTTTAGATGATTAAGTGTAATCAAAGCTACATCTGTAAATTCAAGTTTTCCCGAAATGTCAGTTGCAGATTTAGAAAATATAGGATGCCTATTATTGCCAGCTGTTACAATTCTTTGGACCAAGGTTGGTTTAATATTGGACCATCGTTGCGGAGAAACATCAACCCTCATAGCGCGGCGAGCGACTTTAGACGTCAAAATCTGACGTCCGTAGACTCAGATTCTGACGTCTATAGTCGATCCCCGCGATGTAAGAGTAAAAATATTTCTAATGTCCGCAGACCCATAACATAGGTATTCAAATGAATCGGAAAGAGCTTACTCAGACATTTATGATGATTTCAAATTGAAAAAAACCCTTTGGTCTCCTAGGTTTTCATAAAAAAAATCAGCGCTTTTGTGGTTAAGCTAACATTAGGTCACTGTCTCTAGCTTGCTGGTAGCATATGCTCAGCAATAAAATTGTAAAAAAACAACAACAAAGTACTATAAATAATAGTAACTTTTAGTTTCACAAGTTTGTTTTTTAACAAGAACAGTTAGAAGTACCAGGATGCAGTTCGTATGAACAGGGAGCATTGCATAGCGGTTGACATCTGATTCTGTAGTCACGTGACCATAAAGAGGATTGCGTTCTCGTCTCGTCCCGCCGTAAGCTCATTTGTCGAGACCTGCGCGGGGTGACCTTGTCCTTTGTATTTCCCTGGAGGAATCCACAAATCTTGTGATGGATTTTTCTAAGGAGGGCGGCAGCTGTCATCCTGATGTGGGGCTCTTTTTCCCGGATTTAACCTTTAAAACGCTGAATTATTTGTGTATAAAGCCATGGAGACCAAAGGGTTTTTTCAATTTGAAATCAACATAAATGTTTTAGTCAGCTCTTTCTGATTCCTTAGAATTCATATGTCATGGGTCTATGACCATTACAAATATTGTTTACTTTTACAGTGCGGGGATCGATTTTAGACGTCAGAATCTGACTTCCACAGACGTCTGATTCTGACGTCTAAACTCGATCCACGGGGCTGTAAGGCTTAACCCTTTCCTCACATCATCCTATGAGGGTTATTTTGCCCGTAGTTAACCTTCACGTCATGATATCAGGGTTCTTTTGCCCGCAGTTAATCTTTGTATCGTGATATGAGGGTTATTTTGCCCGTAGTTAACCTTCGCGTCATGTTATGAGGGTTCTTTTGGCCATGGTTGACCTTCGTGTCGTGATACGCAAGTTCTTTTGCCCGTAGTTAACCTTCACGTCGTGATATGAGGGTTCTTTTGTCCGTAGTTAACCTTCGCATTGTGATATGAGGGTTCTTTTGCCCGTAGTTAACCTCTGCGTCGTGATATGTGAGTTATTTTGTCAGTAGTTAACCTTCACGTCGTGATATGAGGGTTATTTTGCCAGTAGTTACCTTTCACGTCGTGATATGAGGGTTCTTTTGTCAGTAGTTAACCTTCACGTCGTGATATGAGGGTTCTTTTGCCCGTAGTTAATCTACGTGTCATGATATGAGGGTTATATTGCCCGTAGTTAACCTTCACGTAGTGATATGAGGGTTCTTTTGCCCGTAGTTAATCTTCGTGTCGTGATATGAGGGTTCTTTCGCCCGTATTTAACCTTCGTGTCGTGATATGAGGGTTCTTTTACCCGTATCTGACGCTCTTTTCGTGTCATTGTAAGAGGGGTCTTTTCCCAACAAACACAAAACATTTGTATAACATTTATACAATGTT
The DNA here is from genome assembly GCA_964017125.1 of Flabesymbios commensalis. Classification (NCBI taxonomy): domain Eukaryota; kingdom Metazoa; phylum Annelida; class Polychaeta; order Terebellida; family Flabelligeridae; genus Flabesymbios; species Flabesymbios commensalis. The sequence continues at coordinate 7,570,548 of OZ024917.1, forward strand.
GGACCAACGTCGAAGATGTTGGTCCGACGTTGTATAAATGTTATACAAATGTTTCGTGTTTGCTGGGTTAGCGGAATTAACCCTCTCTTCGATTCATGATGGATGATTGTTTTGCCTGTATGCTATATAACCTTATTTTGCTTTAAAAGTCGTAGACGGTGCTAAAACATGAAACCATAACTAAACTTACAACAGGTGGAAACGTGTCGATCATTTATTTAAATATAAGAGCCAGAGCTATGATATTACTGTTTATTCTTTACTCAAGGTGAATTGTATCAGTTACGTCCTTTCTATGATATAATATCATAACAGATTGTAGGCTATTTGTGTAAATGTATTGTAATACTGTCTTTGATGTATGTCACTGACTTATGGACAAGTGAACCTAACCTTTTTAAAAGTTAATACTGATGTATAATGGATTCATCTCTTCAATCGTGATCTTTAAAACAGCGGTCATCATTATATTCCGATCTATTTCTGTCAAGGGTGAAGGTGCAGGTTTTTTATAGTCTGATATCAAGTCTGAAGACCTATCATCGGAATTTACATTTTACCCCCTGGTCACTGGACCTGTTCATTCATGTGCCATTTCAACTCCCCGGGGAGCATACAGTCCTGCAGCCGTTTCGGCGCATTGAACTTATCGTACACATTGCCATCTACCAGGCACTCATTTTTACTTGAGTCAAGTGAAGCATTTGAGGGTGAAGTGTCTTGCCCAAGGACAAACCATCTTAGCAATGTCCCAAGATGGAGAGGGGAGAAACATGATATTTCTCTGAAAATCCTGCTGCACCAAGCGGGGTTCGAAACTGCACTTCAGGCAGCGACATCGGCAGAGAGCCACGCTCTAACCATTGCACCATGTCCCTCTCAGGGGGCAAATGACTTCATTTCCACATCGTGATATCCCTCCCGCTCATTGCTGACGAGACAGCAGCGAAATAAGAGTGTTAGTCTCTCAGGTATTAAGGTGGGACACACAGTTAACATCTTATTGACCTGGCCAGGGCAGGGTGGGGTAAGATGGATGGAAGGGCAAAAATCCCTGTGTGCCGCAGTGGCGACACTCATCAGTATCCTAAATACACTGTGACCAATCACCGCCCTGGAACGATTTTAAATTAGGCTGTCCGTTTGGGAGACTCCACTGTCACGTTTGGGGATTCGTTTTCCAAACGTGAGAGTGATAATAATGTACAGATAGGGGTGACCTATCTAAGGATAGTTCGTCTTCGTTAAGAAGAAGTCCAAGATCAGAACTTCTAGTGTTCGCAGACTTGTGATAATGACGTATGGAGGGCGCAATGCCCGGATGATGGATTTCCGGGGAATTCCCAAGGGGGTGTGCGGCCAAACAGGCAAAAATGGCGGCCACTGTAGAGCCAGGTAGACGAGGGCAAAGCAAATCAAGAGGGATGAGGTATCAAATGACTACGAGCGCGGAGTCCATTTCGGAGGAATAGTCCGCAGTCTGGGCGCCATGACAGGGTGATGGAGGGGACTGGTTGATATGGAAGACGAAGTGGCAGAAAAACGACGCCAAGATTCAGAATGATATAAAACAGGGCCGCCCGCACTGATTTATAATGACATTTTTGTCCTGGCATTAGGCGTCACTTTCTACAGAGATTTGTACTTTTTCGCCATGCTGCCTGGCAATGACATTTGCAAAAGAAAGATCTGTCTCTTGTATCTGTTTAATTTTTGAAAAAAATAACTTCAGGACCAGATCCTTTATGGGAGAAGGGAAGGTATTTGGTGTAGTGGTTATTCCTACTATTATATGGGAGAGAAGGGCAGGGATTTGGTGTAGATGGTAATTCTACTGTCATATGGGAGAGAAGGGTAGGGTTTTGGTGTAGCGGTTATTCCTGTTGTCATATGGGAGAGAAGGGCAGGGATTTGGTGTAGATGGTAATTCTACTGTCATATGGGAGAGAAGGGCAGGGCTCTGGTGTAGTGGTAATTCTAGTGTCATATGGGAGAGAAGGGCAGGGCTCTGGTGTAGTGGTTAATTTTACTGTCATATGGGAGAGAAGGGCAGGGCTTTGGTGTAGTGGTAATTCTACTGTTATATGGGAGAGAAGGGCAGGGCTTTGGTGTAGTGGTAATTCTACTGTCATATGGGAGAGAAGGGCAGGGCTCTGGTGTAGTGGTTAATTTTACTGTCATATGAGAGAGAAGGGCAGGGCTTTGGTGTAGTGGTAATTCTACTGTCATATGGGAGAGAAGGGCAGGGCTTTGGTGAAGTGGTAATTCTACTGTTATATGGGAGAGAAGGGCAGGGCTTTGATGTAGTGGTAATTCTACTGTTATATGGGAGAGAAGGGCAGGGCTTTGGTGTAGTGGTAATTCTACTGTCATATGGGAGAGAAGGGCAGGGCTCTGGTGTAGTGGTTAATTTTACTGTCATATGGGAGAGAAGGGCAGGGCTTTGGTGTAGTGGTAATTCTACTGTCATATGGAAGAGAAGGGCAGGGCTTTGGTGTAGTGGTAATTCTACCGTCATATGGGACAGAAGGGCAGGGCCTTGGTGTAGTGGTAATTCTACTGTCATATGGAAGAGAAGGGCAGAACTTTGGTGTAGTGGTAATTCTACTGTTATATGGGAGAGAAGGGCAGGGCTTTGGTGTAGTGGTAATTCTACTGTTATATGGGAGAGAAGGGCAGGGCTCTGGTGTAGTGGTTAATTTTACTGTCATATGGGAGAGAAGGGCAGGGCTTTGGTGTAGTGGTAATTCTACTGTCATATGGAAGAGAAGGGCAGGGCTTTGGTGTAGTGGTAATTCTACTGTCATATGGGAGAGAAGGGCAGGGCTTTGGTGTAGTGGTAATTCTACTGTCATATGGGAGAGAAGGGCAGGGCTCAGGTGTAGTGGTTAATTTTACTGTCATATGGGAGAGAAGGGCAGGGCTTTGGTGTGGTGGTAATTCTACTGTCATATGGGAGAGAAGGGCAGGGCTCTGGTGTAGTGGTTAATTTTACTGTCATATGGGAGAGAAGGGCAGGGCTCTGGTGTAGTGGTTAATTTTACTGTCATATGGGAGAGAAGGGCAGGGCTTTGGTGTAGTGGTAATTCTACTGCCATATGGGAGAGAAGGGCAGGGCTTTGGTGTAGTGGTAATTCTACTGTTATATGGAAGAGAAGGGCAGGGCTTTGGTGTAGTGGTAATTCCACTGTTATATGGGAGAGAAGGGCAGGGCTTTGGTGGAGTGGTAATTCTACTGTTATATGGGAGAGAAGGGCAGGGGTTTGGTGTAGTGGTAATTCTAGTGTCATATGGGAGAGAAGGGCAGGGCTCTGGCGTAGTGGTAATTCTAGTGTCATATGGGAGAGAAGGGCAGGGCTCTGGTGTAGTGGTTAATTCTACTGTCATATGGGACAGAACGGCAGGGCTTTGGTGTAGTGGTAATTCTACTGTCATATGGGAGAGAATGGCAGGGCTTTGGTGTAGTGGTAATTCTACTGTCATAGGGGAGAGATTGGCAGGTATTTGGTGTAGCGGTTATCCCCACTGCCATATGGGAGAGAAGGGCAGGGCTCTGGTGTAGTGGGTAATCGTAATGTCAAATCAGAGTTCGGGTTTCTTTTCTTGCCTTTTCAGATTTTGACAAAATTAAAAATAATTATTCCCCTTTCATTCTAACAGATCTAACATTGCGAGATTTATTTCTGAATCCAGATCTACTTTTGTTAATTAGGGGTATTGAATGAAAATTATCAATTAGGACCGCAACACTGAAACAATTAAAACAGATTTCAGGGATGTAAAAGGTAATTATTGCATGTATGAAGCTAAATATAGCGACACATTTATTTGAAGCTAAACTTCTAATTATTGACTTTTAAAATGAATCAGAGATTTGATTGGATCAGGGTATAGGTGGCGTGTTAATCTGGTTGCCATGGTGACGTACGTGAATCACCTGGCGTTACGTAGGAGGGCGTCAGTGACTGGGATCCCGACCGCGGCGACGATTACGTCTAAATCCTGGTAAAACACCAGGTAGGCCGGCCTACTGTAGAAAAAATTGATTGGAAATGGAGCCAGTATCTTGTCGTCTTGATATTAACCCTTGAAACGCTGAATTTTTTAATTAAAACCTTAGAGACCAAAGGGTTTATTTCATTTTGATATCATCATAAATGTCTTATTCAGCTCTTTTCGATTCATTTGAATACCTATGTTATAGGTCTGCGGTAATTAGAAATATGTTTTCTCTTACAGCGCGGGGATCGACTTTAGACGTCAGAATCTGACGTCTACAGACGTCAGATTCTGACGACTAAAGTCGATCCCCGCGCTGTAAGGGTTAAAGAGTCGTATTTTTCACTTTGCGAAATGGCAGATACCTAGTAAACACAAAACATTTGTATAACATTTGTGCAATGTTGGGCAACCGTCAAAGACGTCGGGCCGACGTTGTACAAATGTTATACAAATGACCCTTAAATACTAAGGTGTACGTTATGTGATGTTATGTCAGTGTCACTGTGCTATGTACTGCTAATGTGATATCACATCACAAAATGCTTCATCTTATAAACATTTAAATACTGTGAATAGAATGTAAAAAATACGCATTTCATATAATATAATCGACCCATTGAATGTTTTTTGCACTTGAGAATATCTGCAGAAATGTAATTATGGTATAATAAATTTTATACATTTCTGACGAGGAAACATTTTTGGAACTGCTTACCTCTTACTAAATACCTAACCAAACAAAGTGATGACCCCTTGATTATTTGAGTGATGGATTGATTTATTGATATATTAATTGACTGACTGCTGATTGATTAATTGATTTATTGATTGATTGATTGATTGATTGATTGATTGATTGATTGATTGATTGATTGATTGATTGATTGATTGATTGATTGATTGATTGATTGATTGATTGATTGATTGATTGATTGATTGATTGATTGATTGATTGATTGATTGATTGATTGATTGATTGATTGATTGATTGATTGATTCATTGATTCATTGATTCATTGATTGATTCATTGATTCATTGATTCATTGATCTATTGATGAATTCATTGATTGATTGATTGATTCATTGATTGATTTTAACATATTAGATTTGATGAAAACCCTAATTTAACCTAATTTAAGGTAGTAACCTATTTTAAGGTAATAACCTAATTTAAGGTAAATACCTAATCGTGGTATATACTTTAGGAGAATACAGGTACTTGGACATTAAGACACTCTAACTGCTAAGCGCAACTATACTCGTTTTTAATCCGTGTTATTAGCCGTTTAAATCGCCGTTTTTGGGAACAAAATGTGTGTTTAAACATCAATATTTTCAAATATTTGGTCTCAAATTAAACATTTGTAATTTTCACCCACCTGAAGTTGTGGCTCGCTACCGCGAGCTACAACTTCAAGTGGGTGAAAATTTAAATTACATGTACTTATTTGACACCACGGAAACCCAATAGGCCTATCTCTCACGGGCCACTTCCTCCACACAGGCACCACATCTATGCCAAGCCCCGGTGTCTCCGCTTAAATCCCCACGACGAAAACGCTGTTCGTGCACAATTTCATCAAAAGGGGATCAGACTGGTCGTAAATCTCTGGCTTGTTGCGGGCGCTGTGATGTAGCGTGGGACGTGTGGATGAGTCAGAATGTAGACGTCTACGCGATTCTGCAGTGTCACACCTTTGTTAAAATCGCTGCCTGTTCAATTCAGAATAAAATACAAAATAAGCACCCTCATATATAAAGTAATAGTCTGGAGGCAGATGTTGAAATTATAGCTTATTTGTCGATCTGGTTGTCCCCGAGAGTGAAGTGGCTACAACCATGCTAATATCTTCAAATATATCCAGGTAATTGGACATACATTTCATTCAGAAATCCAAGATGGCCGCCGCTGTAATTGTATTTATGAAAAAATATTTAACCCCTTGATAAAAATTATGTGTGATTTATCGTTGCTAGGTAATTTTGGGTGGATAATGTTTTTATTGTGCAAAGAAATATATATAAATATATAATGCCTGCAAAAACATGTATTTATTTTTAAATGTGGGAGTGTTACATTATTATCAGATTACACAGTCAGTAGCTAATTTTGGTATCTCAGGGTCATAAAAAAGAAGTTTTAGTATATACAGTATATTATTATTAGCTTCAAGTTGAGAAAAACGCTATTGATATTTTTTATTTTAGTAGTTCATGTATAATTTAGAAATTACATATCTCTTTTGTGAGAAATCTATGTTTTCCATGTACTTGACTTTGATATATTTATCAGATATCAATACGCGGCTACCATTGAGCTGAAAAAAATACATTTGATAAAATGTACACTTTGTGACCTTTGTTGACCTCTAGCGACTTACACATGGTCTAGGAAGGTGACCGGCGCCTCATATCTGTTGAGCTAGGTGTATTTAAGGATATAAAAAAAACAGTTCGCCTCCAGACTATAATACATAAATGTCAGGCAGTAATTAGGCATTATTTGCATAATAACCTTTAACAAGAACCCGTAATATCCGCTCCTCAGATGATGATAAACTGGTTGTTCCCAGAGTGAGTTTTAAAATTGGTGAAAGGACTTTTTCGGCTGCGTCTCCCAGCTCTGGAATTTATCGAAATGAAAAAATCTAAATCTTCACGGACATTTTGGAAAACAATGAAGACTTTATATTTCGGCCAAGTTTTTCCATCATAAATCCTCTGTGTCCCGGCATGCTGGATCTAAGAATTGGAACGGTAAAGGGACAATGATGATGAGCCTGATTCGGATTTGCACCGCCTCTGAGCTCGGGACACAGAGCATTTAGGCGCGTTAGAAGTTTTTCATTTCATCACATAAACCCAAGTGAAGTGCTCGGTACTGGGTCTCAACAATTTAGGTAAATACAGGCGTCAATCAAGAATATAATCGACTATAAGTGTTCTAATCGTAGTTTAACCCTTTCACCACTGAAGCCCGTTTTTATGTGCTGAATGCTATGGCATTCAGCACATAAAAATGGGCTTCAGTGGTGAAAGGGTTAAAGGAGTAGTCCACTGTGTACGAAAATCAAGATACATTTGTACCCCAAAAGCACCACGCTGCTTACAGAGATAGAGATAACTTGGGTACAACAGACACCAGAAATGTACATAGACGTGTCTATAGCTTTAACTTATAAAACTTTGAATCGTAATTTTCAGTCACAGCGATACACAACTCCAAGTAATCGAAAAATCACTTTGACAAATGTACGTCAGTGGCACAGATTACATTCATAATGTCATTTCACTGATAAAATCTTTGCATACAAGGGGTGATTAAAATACAAAAACACTACTGTACTTCAAATCATTATTTGGGGAAGACAACAGTTTTTGACGATGGAACGTGGTTTTCATCGGATAGATTGAAAATAATAAAATGCCACTGATTTAAGAAATCTCAATTTTTCACCCACTTGAACCTGTGGATCGCGTTAGCGAAACATAACCTCAATATCCACTTCAAGCGAGTAAAATATCAAATTAGAAAACTTTGCTCTCAAATGGTTCTATTGAATGATAGGATAAGCCTGTCATGCGATTCAAAGACAAATACGATTGTCTGATTGTATGTTCAATGTAGCACATAAGATTGACCATTTAAATCCTCACGATGCTTTAAAGCAGCATTTTGAATCTCTAAAAATGGCTTAATTTCCTACACGTAGTGTCTTTAGAACAATTTTTTTGTCAAACTGTTTTAGTAATAACAACATTTTTTTTCAATTGTCACCCACTTCAAGTCATCTTCATCCACCACAAGTCGAGAATTGCGACAGCAATTCGCGGCTTGTGGTGGATGAAGATGACAATGGTCAATTCAGGCTTGAAAGGGATAGATAAGTATAAATATACCAAATTAGAGCTCAAGGCTATTATATCGCGTTGCCAAGATATGACAGATAAATTACAATCCTACAAATTCAATGGCACTGAAAACTGTTACGTACATAACAGCTATGTACATCACATGTTTACTTCGTCGCTTGGAGAATAAAGGGTCATATCCGCCACTTGTTAAAATGACAGATATGGCCATTTAGTCTCTAGGTGACATATTTTGTCAAATTAACCCTTTAAATCCTCATGATGCATTAAAGCTTCTTTTTACATCCCTGAAAACAGACCTTATTCTCCTACAACCAAGGGTTTTAGAACGAAAATTTCCATGAAACTGGTTTACCAATACATGACAATTCTCTTTAATTTTTAAACCACATCAAGTCATCTTCATCCGCTACAAGTCGAGAAGTGCGACAGCAATTCGCGGCTTGAAGTGGATGGAGATGACAATGACACATACAGGCCTGAAAGGGTCAATACCATATAACCACTGTCGACGTTTGTTTGTTGTGTACCATGTACAAAGTAGGTATACTATGATCGCAATAAAACACATTATGTTTTCTAAAGTAGAATACTGGGGCTCGATGTTAAAATGTTAAAGTGCTTTAGTCATTTGGTGTGAGCAAAGACACATTTTATTTCTCTTTTAATTATTGATATAATAACATTTATACAATGTATTGTATAATAATACTGATATCTGTAAATATTTGTGAATGATGGCTTTACTATCAAACATCTAAGCCACCTACATCTACGACACGTGCGGTACACTTATTTTTAAAATATCAAACACTGCGCAGTTCTTTGGAGCTCTACTTTCCAAACTGGATCGGTGGCGCTAATATTTGAGAATTCTGAGAATAGTTCGTCATTTTAATATTTCAATAACATGTTCACCGCCAGAACTAAAGGTCGCCATAAACCTGATCAAGTGTGTCGTTTTCCTTGTCGTCTTCAAAGACAGCGGTGCCTTTCATTTCCGTAACATTGTATGGCTTGGCACTTTCCTGTCTGTAGAATCAATTGGTCTGGCTTTGTCCCCAGCAATTGATTGTGTTGAGATGAGAGTTGAAACGTGAGAGGTGGCCATAAATGAAGACGTGGATGCGACGCCTCAGAATAAACAGAAAACTCCTGGCCTAGGGTTTGGCGGGCTGACAGTGAACTCAAAAAGCCTGTATCAATAATTGATTCCATTTACGGCACCCAACGCGGTCGTTTTGTTTAACGAGCGGAAAGGTCAAAAAGCCACTTCCGGCAGATCGGGTGCGCGCGCAGATGTCACAAGACGGCCGCTTCAAGGTTTCGTGTGGCGAGTTAACTCAAATTATTCAGAGATAACCTTATCTTAATGAGGACCTGCTCTTTCACGATTTTTTAAAAAACATATGATAATGCAGTGAACGACACGAGCGTTTGCTCTTAACATTTTCACTACCAGTCGTTCTTAATCCGATTAATCAGCCGATTAAATCCGTTATTGGGAAAATGTGTGTTCAAATATCCAGTTTTCAATCAATCAATAAAAAATCGATTAATCACTCAATCAATCTATAGCGCTCAAATCCGCATGGATTGCATTTTTTTGTCTCAAATCAACCGAACATGAGTGATTTTCACCCATCGTAACCCTTTCAGTGCGGGGACCGTCTTTATACGTCAGAATCTGACGTCTGTAGACGTCAGATTCACGTCAGGTTCTGACGTATAAAGATGGTCCCCGCACTTTATACGTCAGATTCTGACGCATAAAGACGGTCCCCGCACTGAAAGAAATAAAATATTTCTAATGCTCGTACACCCATAACATAGGTATTCAAATGCATCAAAAAGAGCTAACTAAGAAATTTATGATGATTTCAAATTGAAAAAAACACCATTGGTTTCCATAGTTTATGCAAAATAATTCAGCGTTGTAAGGGCTATGTGCAATGTATTGTACTACAACTCGCATATTGTCTGTGATTATACTTACTGGGTCGAAGTTATCGGGGCATACAGGGCAGACACAGGCAGCTCGACCGTCTCTCTCCACACATATAGCCTCGTTAGTACACTGGTAGTTAGTGCATAACCCATCTGGACCTAGAACATACATATGTATAATGTTAGTGCACAGCCCATCTTGGCATATCACATAAATTTGTGGATATACTGTAGATCTGGTAATATTCCCGAAGTCTTAATTTTCGTGAAATTCGCGAAGACAAATTTGCGAATTTAAGAATCTCGCGAATAGTGCTACGAAAGAACAAGGAAAATTCGCGAATGCTAAACTTCGTGAAAATCCCAAAATCAGAAATTCGTGGAACCCAGATGTACATCATAGTTATGGCAGCCATGTGGACATACACATATACATGGACATAAGAAATCCATCAAATGAGACACTCATACATCATTTTTTTGGATTTCTTGCTTTGAACTGTGATTGCAGAATAATTTATTTTAACAATTTATTTTAAATTCTCAACTCCAAACCTTTCAATGTGGGCGAGGCGTTCACACTCTTGCAGCTGCTTATCTCGCCACATTTATCATTGGAGATCTCAAATAAAACATTTTTTCTACCGCCAATTGTTTTAATCTGTTTTATAAGCCGAGTCAAAGTTATAGGGGAAGATATGGGTGTTTAAACATGAAGATTGGCAAAAGTTAAACATCAAGAAAAATGTTGGTCTCAAATCAAACTATGTGAGTAATTTTCACCCACTTGAAGTTATGAGTCGCGGTAGCGAGACACAACTTCAAGATAACCTAGCTGGTAAAGGGTTCAAAGTAATATGTCTAGTTTATAAACACAGCGGTCTTTTCTATCCACTTTTAGCTGACAATCGAGTCAGTCCAAAAATACACATTTGTTAATGTTTTTTTATTAAAGTAAATATGTACTGCTTTCAACAACAAGGGTCATTGCATGCACATGACATGAATTTAAACATTGATAATATTTAATTTTAAACTGCACATACATTATTGATTAAGTGAACATTGTGTGTTATTTGTGTATGCCCCGCTCACAGTGTATACACGAACTATCATATGCCAGTGTTCCATGGAATATTATCATTATGGAATATGGAACACTCAGTGGGTGATGTTCGGGCATCATGCCCAGATAAAATGAAATGTTTATAGAACAGAAACATTTTGCCTCATACTGGCCAGGGTGTGTTTTGTGGTGGTTCAGTGAAACATGGTGAGACACAACTGACGGACAGTGATCAAGACCAACGTGAGAATAATTCCTAAGCAACATTATGTTCTATAGATTCGTAGATCCGAATGTACGAGGCGCGCAGCGCCTAGTATATTCGGATCTACAAATCTATCGTAATTGAGTTCTTTCTTCGACAAAGATACAAAATATATTAGAAGATTGTATATAGAAAAACCCAATTTTACGGTCCGCATGGTTAAACCTTGCAACATAAGACATACAGTTTCATGATTACACCCGTATATTTTGCCCGATTTTGACAATATTAAAAATGACAGTAGATTCGTAGATCCAAATCTACTGTTTCAACTGACGTCACCGATGTATTTTAAACAGTTTATAAATCAATGTACAGTCTGGAGAGTCAATACAGCCTACGCAGTAATGTAGGGCTAAAGCCAAGGCCAAGTATAAACCAGATAGACAAATGCAATGTACATTCCACACACTCCTGTTATTTAAATCAAGGTTATAATACGCGTACATTTGGAACATGTTATTTCTTGTTAATATTACATGTACATTAAACATGTACATTAAACACAAATATCGTACAGTTCATGTACCATAAGGCCACGTAAAGTCGAAATTGCAGTAATGGCTCAATCGAAGAGGAAGCAGTCGTGTTGATGTAAATAGATCAGTTATTTATCTATGAACATTTGTAGTCGACTTGTCTGTGATTGTTACTGCGAGATATTTATTCTTCATAATTATGGAGGTAAATAATACAAGTAATTATATTTGAATTGAGACAATGAGATTTTGTAACAGTTTTTTCCAAGTGGAATTATTTGATTGGAAGAAGATAGACGATAGCCCAAAATTGCGCCACCATTGCGTCGGTGTATCATGTGTATGTGTTGACTGGGATGCATTCAACAGCGGGAATTTCCTCTTGACCTCATTCGTATTTCTGACTAGTTGTGCATGTGTGTCTGGAAACCCTAAATCAAATTGGACAATGGGGGAGTAGCTTCCAAACTGAGCCAAAGTCAGGTTGACCAATCACAACATACGTATGAGAAACCAGTATGTCTCAGGCTAGTGCCATAATAACCAATGTGTAAATAAATCAATGTGTAATAACATACTCATCATGTGACCAATTCGCGGCTTGTAGTGGACGAAGATGACTATGGTAAATTCAGGATTGAAAGGGTTAAGTGTCCCGTATTGAATAAGCAAGAACTATATGTACCACAAGGGAAGCCCTAAATTGATTTAAAGAAATGCTGGGGATATGATAAATTTTCCCATGATAAATATGCGCAAACCCCCAGTCGAAGCAAACAGTGACTAATGTACGACACCTGATGATCTAGACCTCCCCCGGACATGGGAACAAAGGCGAGAAGCTAGAGGATGTAGAACCTCCACGGACCTAGTAATCTATGTCTGTGTATTAGTCGCCTTCTTTAGGACGCCTGATCCATTACATTGAGTCCTCGTGAAAGGGGACACTATGTAGTGAGTCCGGCGGGAGAGACCTGTTCTCAGTGAGTCCGGCGGGGGAGACCTGCCCTAAGTCAGGCTGAGTGAGATCTACAGCTAGAGCACGAGTCTTAATCACAAGGTATTGTTCAACTCCCTGGCCAGTTCTCCTCTGTCATCAGAAACCACAATGTACGAGATGGGAATCAATGCTAGATAGAGGTGCTGAGGTTTACCCTAACAGCGCGGGGATCGAATTTAGACGTCAGAATCTGACGTCTGTAGACGTCAGAATCTGACGTCTAAAGTAGATCCCCGCGCTGTAAGAGTAAACATATTTATAATGGCCGTAGACCCATAACATGGGTATTCAAATTAATCAGAAAGAGCTAAATAAGACTCTTGGCTTGTATAAAACTATGTCAGCGCTTCAAGGGTTAAATGCTGGGCCAAAGTCTGAGACGTCGGCCCAGCATTGAAACAACTTCTTGTTTCCTTAGCATTTCATTAGCCCCAGTGGCTGAAACAGGTTTTAGCCACAGATTAGCCGCGTACAAAATCGTGGGACATTTCTTTGGACTGTCATATCTGAAAATTTCTGAGAATAATCAGGTTGACAATATTTTTTATTAAATCAGTAACATTTCAGTTCCATGCCCGCATGCTCAGCTCAGAGGTCTCACAGTCATTAAAAAGTTATGGACATTTTTCGGAGCTTGGGGTCGAGATCGCTCTCAGTCGCCGCAACGTTGATGTGCTATCTTACCAATCCTAATAGATCTGCTAATACCAAAGCCATGTAACTTACACGCAAAGGGTGAAATAAAACGAACACAACAGTGATCGATGGCAAAAGAAAACACACTACATCGTGTGGGAAGCATTGCATCTCTTGATATACCGAACTCACGTTTCTAAATTTAATTTAAATCAACTACATGAAGTTTCTGGTATAGCCAGAACTGGTCAGATAAAGTCATGGGTGTTGTCAATGACTGACCAGCCTCTAGCTTTGTCTTGCCATGGGTGTTGTCAATGACTGACCAGCCTCTAGCTTTGTCTTGCTATGGGTGTTGTCAATGACTGACCAGCCTCTAGCTTTGTCTTGCCATGGGTGTTGTCAATGACTGACCAGCCTCTAGCTTTTTCTTGTCATGGGTGTTGTCAATGACTGACCAGCCTCTAGCTTCGTCTTGCCATGGGTGTTGTCAATGACTGACCAGCCTCTAGTTTTGTCCTGCCATGGGTGTTGTCAATGTCTGACCAGCCTCTAGCTTTGTCTTGCCATGGGTGTTGTCAATGACTGACCAGCCTCTAGCTTTGTCTTGCCATGGGTGTTGTCAATGACTGACCAGCCTCTAGCTTTGTATTGCCATGGGTGTTGTCAATCACTGACCAGCCTCTAGCTTTGTCTTGCCATGGGTGTTGTCAATGACTGACCAGCCTCTAGCTTTGTCTTGCCATGGGTGTTGTCAATGACTGACCAGCCTCTAGCTTTGTCTTGCCATGGGTGTTGTCAATGACTGACCAGCCTCTAGCTTTGTCTTGCCATGGGTGTTGTCAATGACTGACCAGCCTCTAGCTTTGCCTTGCTATTGGTGTTGTCAATGACTGACCAGCCTCTAGCTTTGTCTTGCCATGGGTGTTGTCAATGACTGACCAGCCTCTAGCTTTTTCTTATCATGGGTGTTGTCAATGACTGACCAGCCTCTAGCTTCGTCTTGCCATGGGTGTTGTCAATGACTGACCAGCCTCTAGTTTTGTCCTGCCATGGGTGTTGTCAATGACTGACCAGCCTCTAGCTTTGTCTTGCCATGGGTGTTGTCAATGACTGACCAGCCTCTAGCTTTGTATTGCCATGTGTTGTCAATCACTGACCAGCGTCTGCTGTCTGTCTTGCCATGGGTGTTGCCAATGATTTACCATCCTCTAGCTTTGTCTTGCCATGGGTGTTGCCAATGACTGACCAGCGTCAGGTGCCATCAGTCTTGCCATGGGTGTTGCCAATGACTGACCAGCGTCAGACCATAGATTAAGCATGGTTAATCTATGGTCTGATGCTGGTCAGTCTTGCCATGGGTGATGTCGTGATGGAGCCGTCTCTATAAACAAGGAGGCCATTAAGGCAGCACGGGGCTTGGCCCTCAACCCAAATTGTCCTGTTACTCGCTAGTTGCATGGCTTGATGGAATCACGCGACTCCTGGGTCCATGTTCTACCAACCCCCCCCCCCCCCTCATGTGGGAGGACAATGTTAGAGACCCTCCTCCCCACCCGCCAGTCCGGGGTCCCTATAGCCGACCAATAAGCGACCACCTATGTGGTCCTCCCTTGTGGTTTGATGTTTCAAACTTTAAATTTATGGTAATTTAACTACTTCTTGTTTCTTTGAGCTCTGTTAGAATTAGCGTCACGTCTCGTAGAAGGTGGAGTGCAGCTTGTGGATGTAGTAAACATCATTAGCTTTTTATATGTACAAGACACATTTTCAGTGAAATGGGATACTATTAATGAATAGATACTCTAGGTAGGCGATCTTAGCAGATGTCTTGAGAGACCTGTTATTGTCTGCCAGTCATAGCATGTTTTTTTTAAACTCAGCATTGCTCGTATATATATTGTGCTTGCAAGCATTTTCTGTAATTTATGCTGTACAACACTATTGTCAAGACAAATCGAAGTAAATAAAAATAGATAAAAGGAGCTGCTGGAGCTAGCACGACATTTTAGTTATACTGACATGTATGTATGTGTAAGTATGTTTCATTTGAATACCACACAGCATATTTAATCATCGGGAGCCCAACATGTCACGTTTGAAGTCCACAATTATTAAAAAATCCCTGCATCAAGTAAAGATACGTAATTTATGAAAATGGCGATGTTTTATGCAGCATATTTTAAATGCATTTATTGAATTAAAATGTTTTAAAGAATCTCAATGTTCGTATAATAGACGATCATTTAAAAAAAATACGTTTTCAACCTCCTTTATGAAAATCGTTTTAAAACTTCGCATTTTCTAGTGAATGAAAACAATAAATAATACATGGAACTATAAATATTTAATAAATATTAGTTCTAGATGGAAGTAAATTCACTACATTTGAAAAGCAGGAATAGTTCAAGTTATCTGTCCGTATACAGACTTCACAACACTATAGGTTGATGCTGATCTACCGTATGTGTCTTAAAGGTTGATTGGAGAGGTCCTAGCTAGGAGAAGGTCACCTGGAGACCAGAGACATGACCTAGCTATCAGAAGGTCACCTGAAGTACACCATTACCTGAGGTTGAGGTGCAGAACGCTGCTAAATATTAGATGAGTTGCTGTTAATTAGGTGGGTGGTCAGCATGCCATCTACCCGGCAAACACAAGACGTTGAGCCGATGCTGGCTTAATGTTGGCCCAACGTCTTCGACGCTGGGCCAACATTAAACCAACATTGGCTCAACACCTCATCCCCTTGTCCCCTCACCCCTCACCCATCTCCTCAGAGACAAAGTAGGCCTCCAATACCAGACTCCAATCATGGTTCAATCAACCTTTTATAACTCGACCTCCAGCAGCAGGCCGCAAACCCTGATCCCCAGCAAACACAAAACATTTGTATATAACATTTATACAACGTTGGACCAACGTCGCAGACGTTGGGCCAACGTTGTATAAATGTTATATAAATGTGTTGTGTTTGCTGGGGAGTCACCCTCAGAATCCCGCCAACAATGGACACACCCCCAATTCTAGGGGATTCTGAAAACGCCAAACTTGATTCGCGGAAAACTAGGTACAGATCTTGCTAGCTTAAACAAAGCCCCAATCTCACCAAAACGCATAGCAATTATATGAAATAATTGTATCAAACGCCACTGTCTCACTTTTAAAGCTATTGAAGATAAAGACTGACATTGGGACATTTATATTCAGACTAGTCGGGATACAGGGGCATTGTGGAGCTTGTGAAAGTGCCATAAAAGCGCGTAATAAAGACAATTCATGTATTCTGGGATCACATAAAAACGTAAATTTGGAATCTTAGTGGTATTAAACGAATGTAACCATGGTAATTGACTCTTTCAACATATTTAAAGGGTACGATCAACAAAAAGCATATATCATACCATGTCTCATTGCTATAATAGGTAAATAATGAAACAAGTAACCAACTGGTAACATGAAACAAGTAGTTTTTATTGAACTTAGAAAGACCAAGCCGCTTGCCAAAAAAAACTGATTAAAAGACATGTTGGCACTTACAACAAGAAAGTGGCTAATGTATGATTTAAAGGTGATAACATTTCTTTTCAATTTGAAAATGTATGCCTTTATATATTTTTTAGTTTCATTAATTACCAATTTTAAAGTAAATGGATGAGATCTGGGATTTTTGTTTCAATTAATCAGTATAAAATATAAAATAAAGTCACTTTCATTTTTGATTCAACACTGAACAGAAAACAAGTGCGTGTGTGAGTGAGTGAGTGATGTTTTAATTAACAGCACAGGAGCCGCTCGCCCAGCGTTGTCTCAATGTCGGGCCACAATCTCCAATGGTGGCCCAGCATTGAGACAACGCTAGGCCTGCGTCTCGTGATGGCTTGGCAGGTATCCCTTTGTGCCGTGGTCAGTCTGGAGGGGGGAGGGGTGGCTCCCTTTCCAATTCCGCCTAAATCCTCAATGTCAGAGGTTCATTCCGTATAAAGGCGTCAATTTCAAACCTAATCGAAAGTTGTCGTGTCTCAGTGAGGTCAGACTTGGGCCGGGACCCGTTTACTTTAAACTTTAATTGCGCATGTCCTTGACTATAGTCTGTTCGACGCTGGAGGTTGGTTCAAAATGAAAGTTTGTTTTTTGGTATCCAGTCAGTCAATTCTCAAGCGATTGTCACGAAATTTTGTAATTATCTAGTATTATTTTGTATTATCTAGTCTTTTGGCAACAACCCTGAAAATTTTGCGAAATTCCATTCAGCATTTCAAAAGTTAGACCATTTGACATGTAACGCAATTCTGAGAATAAACCGGAATAAAGTTAGTGGGTTTATACATGTTATAGAGGAGCGTCATAAATAGACATTTACTACATGTCAAATGGTCTAACTTTTGAAATAAACAATATTTTTTTACGAAATTTTCAGGATCGATGCCAAATGAGTAGAAAATAGGATTTAGAAAATGTCATGAAAATCGGTCGAGAATTGACTGACTGGATACCGAAAAGCTAACTTTCATTTTGAAACATCCTCCACCGTCGGACAAACTGTAAGTCACAACCTAAACCTTGAAGCGCTAAAAATGTTTCTACAAACCATGGAGACCATGCGTTTTTTCAATTTGATATCATCATAAATGTCTTATTCAGCACTTTCCGTTTCATTCGAATTCCTGTGTTATGGGTTTACGACCATTGTACATCTTTTAATTCTTTCGGTGCGGAGACCGTCTTTATACGTCATAATCTGACGTCTACAGACGTCAGATTATGACGTATAAAGACGGTCCCCGCGCTGAAAGGGTCATCACTTTTACCCAGTTCAAGTGTAGGACTATGATATTGTTTTTTTTTGTAACGTGGTTCATCATATATCAGAACAAGAGGACGCTACATGTTATATTGACACCGACGCCTAAGGCGACGACATGCAATTGTAATAACTCTTTTTAATAACAAAAAAATAATAA
The DNA here is from genome assembly GCA_964017125.1 of Flabesymbios commensalis. Lineage (NCBI taxonomy): Eukaryota > Metazoa > Annelida > Polychaeta > Terebellida > Flabelligeridae > Flabesymbios > Flabesymbios commensalis. The sequence continues at coordinate 7,588,781 of OZ024917.1, forward strand.
TAAAAACGGGGTGAAAATTACTTAACCCTTTAAACGCGGCTCCCGAGTATACTCGGGGGCAAAAGATGTCTCCCTGTCGCGGACCCCGAGTATACTCGGGTGCAGAGTGTGTTTTTTTAGTATTTTTGTCTGTAAAGTCAATGTGGTGATGGGGGTAGCCTCGGTAATCATGGGGGTAGCCTTGTTTTTGCTGATAAAAGTTTGTTTCTCTTTTGATTGTGCATGGATAGTACCCCATAATAATATCTGGGCCGATGTAGAGCTGTCATTCTTAAAGGATTCTCTTTGAACGAAAAATTCAAAATGGCCGCCATAAAATCAATAAAATTATCATAACTTTCTCAATAATTGAGATAGAGACTTGATTTTTTTCACCAAACCATATATTTTTGTTATCAAAGAATACAATAAAACAAACCATACCTTCCTTTGGCATCATCATCATTCTTAAAATGCTATATTAATACTTAGATGACAGATATCGCAGCAGTCCGGATCGCATGGTTCCACACCTAATCATTACGCATTACCTAATCATTACGCATTTAGTACACATATCACCCATAAACCTGACATTTTACATGACCCTGACATAACCTTCACGTTTATTTTGGGTTGCATCCATGCAATAAAGCACAACCTCAACCCATGTCAACCTCCATACCCAATTATGTATCAATATTTTGCGATGGAAGCCCAAGCTGGTGCTACACGCTGCTGCATAATTGTAATTTTGCTTGTTTAATTGAGCCTTGAGGAATGGGGGTGTAATAAGGGCAACATGGGGGCATCACCCCTCCCAATATCAGCACAGCCATAGATTTCCTAAAAATGTGTGCTGAAATGATACCCGACCAAGTATGTGTCACCATCAATCCTTTCTAATGGATGACTGCACCACTAAACAGCTTGAAATTGATAAAAAATGGGTATTTTCCATATTTTTTGCAATTTTGACCTTGAAATGACCTTGATGTGACCTTGACATGACCTTGGTGTTATCCACCAGTAAAGCACAACTCCTTCTCATGCTATTATTTGCTCATAAGCTAAGATCCTGTTGGTGTCTTCATACAAATCTAACATTACGAAATATTCTGCTTTTTTTCACCCCCCCCCTCCCTCCCAGGAATTCAGCGATGGGGATGCAAGTGTGCCCAGGAGTTCAGCGTTAAAAGGGTTAAAGGTGATACAAAGATTTTAATGGATACATGTGACCAGTCGTTTAGCTAAGAACGGAAAGACAGGGTGTTCCAAACTGATACCGCGTCAACGTTTTTTGAAAATTAGACCTGATTTAGTTGCATCTGGTAGCCTAAGCATTTGGTGCTAACATTTGGTCAGGTGTTCAAAAAAGCTTCTAGAAGTGAGATCATTTGGGTCAGAACAAATATGATGTTTTTTGGTAGTTTAAAAAATATAATGTTGATTGTTCTATACAAAAAAGGCTGCCAAGACAAGACGAGCGAATGTGTATGTAGCTAAGGCCGTTAACCCTTTAACCGCCGGTGCCGCATATATTCGGGTTTTTATTTTTTATTTGCACATAAAGTACCACCTTTTGAACATGTTAAAGATAAAATGTGACATCAATCAGCAATATTTGAAAAACAGTTGACCTCCATTTTGTCAAATCTAAATAATTTGCACTCACTTGAGCTTGTGGGTCGCGTCAGCGAGACACAACTTCAAGTGGGTGAAAATTCAGAATAAAATAATCTCAGTTCCAAAATTTAACCACTTTCTATATGAATCTTGGAACCATGAATAACATATTCTCTACTAAAATAATCTAGTTTGTCTAAATTCATTTTTGTCACTAAAAATCGCTCTTTTCTTTTTATTTATGTCTTATTTAAAATGGGATGGATAATTACTGTGTGAACAATAGTTCTGGCGAAGTCATCCCTATTGCACTAGAATAATGTTATGTTTCACCCGCTTGATGCTCTGACTCGCTACCGAGGCCCGCAAATTCAGGTGAGTGAAATTGTGATTGATTTTAATCAATTTTTGTTAATTAAAGAAACATTTCACTCAGAGAAACCGATTTTGGTATGCTACCAAAACATATACGCGTATATGAATGGATGGGGCTTTAGGCCACTTTTGCACGCATACATGCTGCACGGGGCAAATAGGACAGGGGGGGGGGGGTATTTTGTTTCTGTGAAACATTAATACAAGCCCAGTAAACACGATACATTGACCCAATGCTGGGTTAATGTTGGAACAGCGTCGCAGACATTGGGCCAACATTAAACCAGCATCGGGTCATCAATACAAAGCAGGGGACGAGCCCGCGAGCTCCAGCGTGACAGCACGTAGCGTAAGCCACTACACCCACTATCCATGGAAAGTCAGCTTCAACCTGGGCGTGATTGGATTGAGACTCAGGGGAGATGATTCTACCAAAGACATCCGTAATTCAAACTACCGTGCCCGGCGGGACAATACCAAGGACAGCATGGTATTCCAAACCTCCAGAACGGAAATATTCCTGCCGGATATCTCCGTATCTGCCTGGATCAGTGGCGGGTGAATGGTACCTCAGGCTGACAGCCAGCCTCCCCAGGAAACCTCAGGTCATCAGGCTGACTATCAGCGTCCATGGGAAACATCAGGTCCCGTATTATCGTAAAAGTTACGATGTAACGTAGGCTTCAGATAAGTCGAGATGGCCGAAGCCTACGATATATCGTGACTTGTACGGGAATACGGGTACATGTCCTTAATCAATCCAGGACATATGAGGTCTTCGATCAATTCAAGACATATGAGGTCCTCAATCAAGGACATATGAGGTCCTAAATCAATGCAGGATATATGAGGTCCTCAAGCAATCCAGGACATATCAGGTCCTCGATCAATTCAGGACATATGGGGTCCTCAATCAAGGACATATGAGGTCCTAAATCAATGCAGGATATCGAGGTCCTCAATCAATCCAAAACATATGAGGTCCTCAATCAATCCAGGACATATGAGGTCCTAAATCAATGCAGGATATATGAGGTCCTCAATCAATCCAGGACATATGAGGTCCTCAATCAATCCAGCACATATGAGGTCCTGAATCAATCCAGGATATATGAGGTCCTCAATCAATCCAGGACATATCAGCTTCTCAGTCAATCAAGGACATATGAGGTCCTAAATCAATGCAGGATATATGAGGTCCTCAATCAATCCAGGATATATGAGGTCCTCAATCAATCCAGGACATATCAGCTCCTCAGTCAATCCAGGACATATGAGATCCTCAATCAATCCAGGACATATCAGCTCCTCAATCAATCCAGGACATATCAGGTCATCCGTCAATCCAGGACATATCACGTTGTGAGTCGCCACGGGAAATCTTTTGGAGGGAAAAAGAACGATATACCCCTATCTGCTGATATTGGCAATGCCCTTTATTTTTATTTCCAGTAGATCTCATTTAAATTTTCAAAATATCCAATGTTTTGCTATGGCAATGTCATTTAACACGATTTTAATTATGTATGCGATACCATGTTACATGTATTTCCACGTGACCTTAGAAAAGTAGCCATCTTAACTCTACATATACATACATATTTATCATTTCTATGACGAATAAGTCTGTGATGACCTTTTTATTAACCCATTCAAGCTTATATTTACCATTGTCATCTTTATCCACTACAAGCCGCGAATTGCTGTCGCAATTCTCGGCTTGCAGTGGATAAAGATGACTGGAAGTAGGTGATAAATTTAAGAAAATTGCCATGTATTCGTAGAACAGTTTCATGGAAATTTATCTTCTGAAACCCTTAGATGTAAGAAAATCAAGTATGTTTTCAATGATGTAAAATGATGCTTCAATGCATCGTGAGGGCCTCAAGGGTTACTGTCTGGAACTAGAGAAGGTGTGTCAGTGGGTGGAGTCATCGGTGTCTACGAGGACAATGAAGCTGACGGCGCCCAACAATAAACTAGCAATTTTGTTGGGAATTACATTTATGGAGGTGTCTTATTGGGACGTCACATATATTACATTTATGGAGGTGTCTTATTGGGACGTCACATATATTACATTTATGGAGGTGTCTTATTGGGACGTCACATATATTACATTTATGGAGGTGTCCTATGTATAGGATAAAGGCCGGGGAGCTCTACATTCTTAGCTGTGGAAAAGGCCGAGGCCTTTTCCACAGCTAAGAATGTAGAGCTCCGAGGGTTTTAAATGACTTAAAACACATCTGATCATAATGAGGATCCCTCATAATAATCAACAGCTCGGTCACACCTGACTGATTATAGCACCATAGGCCTACCATGATAATTGGTCTGTACTTGATCAGCATTAACTTTCCATTCCTGGCTTAGAATGTAGTGGTCGGACAAACAAAGTAATGTAGTGGTGTATTTTACATTTGGGGACGCACGATTTGATATCTGGGGGGGGGGGGCCTAGAATAAAATTGAAAAAAATAGTTTGTCGCCACAAAAGTCAAAAAAAAAAATTGGTGAAAATGTAAGCAGAAAAAAAAATTGTTGTCGAATTTGATGAAAAATATGCTGACCAGAAAAACACCAAATGGTAACGTACATAATAGGGAAAGCATACGACAAAAAATTCTTCGACGGAGCATAAAAAAATTGTCGGACGTTCATCGCCCAAAAGAAAGCTTGTTTTCCACCGGAGGTAAAAAAAACGTTTGCAAGCAACAAAAAATCTAGGCCCCCCCAGATATCAAATGGTGCGTCCCTTATGGAGGTGTTTTATTGGGTGTGTGGACGTCACAGATAACTGCTTGAGAGATTGAGATGGTAATAGTGTGTTACTAAGTAATAATCTACAAACGCGCAGCACGAGTTAAATATTCTGCCGAGAGGAAGAAACAAACATTATTATAGGTTTATCAAAGTCAACTGCAACTACACAGGAAGTGTTCAAAGCTCCCAGACAAATGTAAATGAACATGACTTCATAATTTTTCTGTAAAATTCATAGTTGAAGAGAAGTGTATTCTTACCGAGCGAGTGACTTTGTATTGAGTGTTCATGTTTATATCGCTGCACATGTATATTGTGTGACAAGACAAGATAGACAGACAGCTCTGTGTTGTATTAGATGACACAGGTTGATGATTAGATGACACAATTGCGAACAGATTTTCGCAATATGAAACTATGTGGGAAACACCTAAGACAAATCTCTCAGGGATAGTGGCAATAGAATATTCCTTGTGCTAAGGTATCATGTTTTTCCTGGATAGGCACCATGCACACATCAGCTCATGCAAGCCCATGCTGGATAGAAGATAATACGTATAAACTGTCAGCAAACACGATATATCAACCAAATGTTGGTCCAATGTTGGTCCACCGTCTACGACGCTGGCCCAACATTGGACCAACATTGTGTTGATGTATCGTGTTTGCTGGGCTGTCCGATCTGCAAACGCTTGTCTTTCATGGCATTACTTTACAAGCACAAAGCGAACAATGCAAGGAAGCAACATGCATTGTCACCACACATCACCACATGCAACATTAACATGCTTGGCCCCAGCTAACACGAAGTATTGACCCAATTTTGTTTTGATGTTGGACCAACGTCGAAGACAGCGGGCAAACATTAGAACAACATTGGGTCAATGCCTCGTGTTTGCTGGGGCGCTACACCGGTATTCACATGCCACTTGGATTTTTGAAGGTCAAGATTGTTCCCTTTTTTACAGATGTTAGGTGACTCTAACACTGACTACCAACTTACGTAATGTTATCCTAATTGCGCAAATTACAGCAGTAGCTGCTGATTTTGAGATATTCAGTTATTGTCTTTCGCCTGAGCACTACACAATTGGTGTGCAATATAGACCTACAGTAGTGGTATATATGCGATTGGCAAATGTTGTTTTTTCAAAATTCATTTTTAAAAATAATAAATTTCAACTTGAAATCATCATAAATGTCTTTATTAGCTCTTTCTGACTCATTTGAATACCTATGTTATGGGTCTACGATTATTATAAATATTTTTACTCCTCTGGTGCGGCAATCGACTTTAGTCGTCAGAATCTGACGTCTGTAGACGTCAGATTCTGACGTCTAAATTCGAGCCGCCCTGTTAGCGTTAAATACAATATACAAAGGGCTCCAATCTTGACCTCAGTAATCACATGCAGAACATGCACGAATCAGCGCGGGAAGGAGGTGAGGGGTGACGGTCAATCTGGTATCACCTGTAGTTGTAGGGCCAACTGTTGACGTGGTTTCTCTTACTTCTGTACGAAAAAATAACATTCAAAAAGAACATACACAGGCAGTAGATAAAAACTAAGAAAGAGAAACTCTAGATCACACGAGAAAAAAAGCCGCCCTCAGCACAAAGGCTCTCACTGTTGTCATGAATTTATAATAAGGACAAATTTTAGACTCAATGTCGTCTATTATTTTACTATAAAATTACCAGAAGAAATAAATAGTAGCATAGAGAAGAAAGTGTCATATATATATATACATACATAAATCACCATATCGAAGACGTATAAACACATACTTATCGCACATAAAACTACACAATATGTAGGTCATTTTTACAATTATTTGAACTGCACACATGTTTGAATAACAGTTTATGAAACCAAATAGTCTTTGCTGAGAAACAGAGAATAGGTAACTAATTTAACAATCATAAAATATGAAAATCACATAACTTCTTATTCTGCTGATTAATGTGCTTAAATTTAGTATATTTTTATTTTTATTTGAAGCCTTCACTTCACTTTTAAAGAAGGTAAATGATGATATGCAGTTCAAACAATGTACTTGCTATTTATGCACTCAATCACTTCTATCATACAAGTACATATTTTAAAAAAACATCTTAACGTCTAATAAGATAGAAATATAGAGATCAATCCAAATAATAAACTATATAATAATTGCAAATCATGCTTGTAAAACATATATAATACGATACACTAGTAACAGGCATAGGTAACTATATTCTTATTATTACACAACATGATTGTAATGTTTTTAGATAGGGTCATTGGACAGCTACATTTGAGATTGGACAGCTACATTTGAGATTGGACAGCTGCATTTGAGATTGGACAGCTACATTTGAGATTGGACAGCTGCATTTGAGATTGGACAGCTACATTTGAGATTGGACAGCTGCATTTGAGATTGGACAGCTACATTTGAGATTGGACAGCTACATTTGAGATTGGACAGCTACATTTGGGATTAGACAGCTGCATTTGAGATTTGACAGCTACATTTGAAATTGGACAGCTGCATTTGAGATTGGACAGCTACATTTGAAATTGGACAGCTGCATTTGAGATTGGACAGCTACATTTGAAATTGGACAGCTGCATTTGAGATTGGACAGCTACATTTGAGATTGGACAGCTATATTTGAGATTGGACAGCTACATTTGAGATTGGACAGATACATTTGAGATTGGACAGCTACATTTGAGATTGGACAGCTACATTTGAGATTGGAAAGCTGCATTTGAGATTGGACAGATACATTTGAGATTGGACAGCTACATTATCTGAGATTGGACAGCTACATTTGAGATTGGACAGCTACATTTGAGATTGGAAAGCTACATTTGAGATTGGACAGATACATTTAAGATTGGACAGCTACATTATCTGAGATTGGACAGCTACATTTGAGATTGGACAGCTACATTTGAGATTGGACAGCTACATTTGAGATTGGACAGCTGCATTTGAGATTGGACAGATACATCTCATATTTGGACAGCTACATTTGAGATTGGACAGCTACATTGAGCATATACTGCCTTCGCAGAGAAGTATATAACATGGTTTCTGTCGTGAATTACTATTATTTTAGATATACCGTCTTTAGATTGTGATTTGTGCCAACAACATCATGTCACCTGTTTCCCAGCCAAAACGACACTTTGAAACAATGAGGCTATACACACTTAGCTGGACCAGGAGAACCTCCTGAGGATGATGAGATGACACTACCCTCCGGTCAGAGGATTCACAATTCGATTCCTGACGGTCTGAGGCTAAGTACGCTACTTCTCATTCACGGAGGTTCCCAACAAAATTAAATATTTACGACTGAGCGGAGAAGAAACATTTTGTTTCTTTGAAATTTGAAGGCCAGAGTAGGGTTTAAACCCACATCTCCGACTTTAACCACTGCACCAAGGCCCCGCCCTATTTGACACAGTGCAAGTGTTCCCATCTAAAATATAAAGTGGACAACCGAGGGGGGGGGGGGGGGTGTACACTGAGTAATTTCAAACACTTGTTCACATGTACGTTTTAATGTTTATCTGTACACATATTATTTATTTGCTATTTGTATATTCCTACACATACTATGTCTTTGTTTACTTGTAGCTGTGGATCGCGGTAGCGAGACACAACTTCCATGAGAACATATTTTCTTTTGTTTCAATCTTTGCAATACCCCAACAAACACGAGACATACACCAAATGTTGGGTCAATGTTGGTCCACCGTCTACGACGTTGGTCCAACTTTGACCCAACATTGGGTCAATGTCTCGTTTTTGCCGGCACTTTGATTAACCCTCTCAGGCCTGAGTTTACCATTGTCATCTTCAGTTTACCATTGTCATCTTCATCCACTACAACCGCGAATTGCTGTCGCAATTCTCGACTTGTAGTGGATGAAGATGACTTGAAGTCGGTGGTAGATGAGAAAAATGTATCGTTATTATTAAAGTAGTTCCATGAAATATTTGTTCTGATACCCCCAGGGATAGAAAATTAACCCTTTCCAGCCTGAATTTACCATTGTCATCTATATCCACTACAAGCCGCGAATTGTTGTCGCAATTCACGACTTGCAGTGGATGAAGATGACTTGAAGTGGGTGTAAATGAAAAAAATGCTATTATTAAAACAGTTCCATGAACATTTTCGATCTAAAATCCCCTAGATTTTAGGACATTAAGTCCTTTTTCAGGGATGCAAAATGATGCTTTCAAGCCTATATTTACCATAGTCATCTTCATCTATTACAAGCCGCGAATTGCTGTCGCAATTCTCGACTTGTAGTGCATGAAGATGACTTGAATTGGGTGGCATATGAGCAAAATATATTGTTATTATTTAAAAAAAATCCCATGAAAATTTTCGTTCAAAAATGGGAAATTAAGTCATCCTTCAAAGATGCAAAATGATGCTTTAATACATCATGAGGGCTTAAAAGGTTAAAGGGTTACAAGAATAATTATGTAGTTACTTACTACAGACGCCGTAGAAGTGCACAGTGACGGCTCTCTTCTGTAGACACGCCTGTCTCTGGAGCTCACACTGGCTATCATAGGTCTGGCTGTCTGATCCACACACAGGTCGCCACACTGGCTCGCAGGGCGGCGGACACTCACAGCTAGGGATCCCATTCCTGTTCACTCTGCAGGATTCACCCGGTCCGCATACTATGTCACTGCACGGGTTAGGTCCTGTTACCAAGGAAACGGGTATTATTAGCATGAGGGTGAGTACCTGGGGGCGGGTAAGGCGCCCCCAGTCACAGCAAATATATAAGCAACATATCGCATGGAATATTTTAAAATGTCATTGTGTTTTTTTGTAATAATGAGTTAGTGATGTTTTACAGGCCTGTAAAGGTAATTAGAAGTTTCTGTCTATAAGCCCACATTTAGCTTGATCAAAATAAGAAACCACGTCATGTGGGATTGATTCGATGTTAGTTTCATGTTGTGACAGCGTTGCAGACGGTGGTCGCACATTGGACCAGCATCACAAAAAATTTGATACGAAATCTTGGCATATGATAAAATAAAAATGCGAAAAAAAAATAAGTTGACAAAATATCAACCCCGTGATTTTTTTCTAATAATATCATTATTCACAGGCAAAACATGTTGTAAGTATATTCTAATAACCCACGTAAAAATTAAAGTATAATCAATAATTAGATGAAATTTCATTTTTTAGAATTTTTATATCATATTTATTCGAAAAAACAGCATTGCACAAAAAAAGAAGAAAATATAAGTAAAACGCCAGGCGTAGAACATGTGATGAGTGAGCACGCATGTGATTGGTGAATAATATCACGTGATTTGTCAGGTGATGCATGTACCTACCCTGTGACCACGAGAATAATTTAGATGTAGATTATTTAAAAGTAGTTGTCATTCTAGACTAGACTGGAATATTTGATTGGTGAATCTATTGGTGAATCTAAATCACAGCTTTAAGTACATTTAATATCTCTAAACCTTACATGACATGGGTTACAGAATCATTCCTGCTATATTATGCAAGTACGTATTACATCTTATATAAATTTACCAGAATCCATTTGGAAGATTATTTAATTTGATACAAAATTATGTATTTTGATCCAGTCGTTGTACATTCGTTGTGCGATCACAAAAAAACACCACATGGATTTTAATTGACAGCAAACATTTACTGAGAATGAAGGCTGCATACAGACACCATTACATGGAAGGAAAATCACAGGGAATGGCCTCTGATATTAAATTCTTTTCTTATTTGGACGCAATTACAGTCCAGCAAATTTCACAAAAAATAAAACACTATTGGGACATTGACTGTGCATGCTGGATAGTGTAATTTTAATCTTTTTAATTGTAATTTGATCATAGCGAATATATTTTTATTTTTAGAAGCCTAAAAAATAGATTTTTTTGTGACGCCATTTCTGTCACAAATCACCATTATCACCAATGTCATTGCAAAATGTATTGGTAATTTAAATTCGGGCATTGAAATAAAAATTGGTCTGTGATTATATTTGATTAATTATATCCTTTTGGTGAGTGATAATTGGGAAATGGAGTGAGTGCATTGGGTGTGGTTAACATTCAGTAGACTAGTCCGGTGAACCTAAGTAACCCCGCTATAGGGTTATCAAGGCAGACATATTAATCCTTATTGCGCTGATATAGTTTTCTATAAACCATAGAGACCAAGGGTTTTTTTAATTTGAGAGGTGCTTCAGCGAGTGGGGCTTCAGTGATCGTGTACATATAATTTGTCATCTTGGTTATGAAAGTCTGCCACTTTGTAAGGTGGCAAATACACCATTTCATATCCAAGGGTACGACGATATGTGAACAGTTAAAGAATCGCCGGTGGTGGTGCCGCGTGGGTGTGAACATATAAGTGAATCGGTCAAAATGAGTCCACTTTTACCGGGAATCGCTATGAATTCGGTCTCACGTACACTTAAAATAAAACTTTAACCCTTCAACCGCCGGTACCACATATATTCGGGTTTTCATTTTTTATTAGCACATTAAGTACGACATTTTAAATATGTTTAAGATAAAATGTGACATCAACCAGCAAGATTTGATAAGAGTTGACCTCCATTTTGTCAAATCTGAATAATTTTCACTCACTTGAAGTTGTGGATCGCGTCAGCGAGACACAACTTCAAGTGGGTGAAAATTCAAATTGAATAATTTGGCGGTTAAAGGGTTAAAGCCAAGTGGCCTATTTGCCAGCTTGAGGGTCAGGAACCCATCTCACAAAGAATCTTGAATTTAAGATCATCTAAATTTCTTTTATTTCCATCAGAAAAGTTAAGATTTATCTAAACTTTTCTAATGAAAAGAAGAGAAAATCAAAATAATCCTAATTTTAAGATTCTTAGTGGGCTGGGTAAATACGCATGTCGGCCTTCAATATCACCGATTGACTTGCTAGTAAAGTTATAGTCTTAAATGCAAGACAATCGGTGATCTTAAAGTATTAAAGCCCCTTTTCTCGACTATCTCTGGGCTTGACATGTCTTTTCGCCAGAACTGTTTTCTCAGTCTTTGTACAGTTGTACAAACCAATTTCTAGTGCTTTTGAAACCAAATAAAGAATCTGCACTTTCCATGACTTGACGTAGATATTGAGCGTCTGGTTGGTTTCCGTTAGTTGACCTATATCTGCGGCGTGTGATTGGTCGAGGTGGCGAATTGTTGGTGTACCACAATAAACAGTGTCATGTGATGTCATGTGTGTACATAACTAACACAATATATTTGCCAAACATTTGCTAATGATTGGCGATCGTTTGACTAATATATGCCTATTGAGGCTAAAAGGTCATATCTGTCACTTTGAGCAGTGGTCGAAACGACCCTTTAAGCCCCAGCGTGGCGAAATGATGTGATGTGAGTTGGGGTGTGTGTGAACTTAGCCCTGAATACAAAGCTATTCCGCCCGAGCGGGCGGAATAGCTTTGTATTCAGGGCTGGTGTGAACTGCCTGTGAGCACATAATGTATGTTCAGCAATGTCTCCAGAAGGCGTCACTGAACATATATATATAGTCCGCTAGGAGTGAAAGGGTTAGAATTACTTGTTAAAGTAGCGCACCCTTTGATTCCTAGCGGATATAGCCTGCCTGGTACACAAAAACACAGATAGAAAAAGAATAAGACAAGCGAGCAGGCGTGTGTATTTACCACTACTTATATACTCATCCCCGACAATACCGTTCAGCGAGCCATCTGCCGAGCCGGGTAGAAAGGCAAGAAAATCAATCAATCAACAGAATATAAAAAGTTCCCAGAAGACACAAGACGTTGAATTAATGTTGCTTTAACATTGGTCCAGCGTCGTAGACGGTGGACCAACGTTGAACCGACATTGATTTAACGTCTTGTGTCTTCTGGATATGATATGGGTTAAAAGGCACAGAATGTATAAATCAATAGGATATGAACAGCATAATATGGGTAGGAAAGCTCAAAATAAATCAATAAATGGAATATGAACAGTATGATATGAATAGAAAAGCACAAAATGAATCAATAAATAGAATATGAAAAGTACGATATGGGTTAAAAGGCATAAAATGAATTAATCAATAGAATATGGACAGTAATTATATACTCTGGAAAGGCTTACAAAAATGATTGTCAAGAAATTATAATTTATTAATATTATTACATACTCGGATTTTAAAACTGTTGATCAGCCTTACCTACTTGATCTACGAATCTCTCCTAGCATCGATATCATGAATGATTGAATTGAATGAGCAAATGAATGAATACATGAATAAACGAATAAATAAATAAATGAATAAATGAATAAATAAATAAATGAATAAATGAATAAATGAATAAATGAATAAATGAATAAATGAATAAATAAAAAGATGAATGAATGAATGAATGAATGAATGAATAAATGAATGTATGTATGAATGAATGAATGAATGAATGAATGAATGAATGAATGAATGAATGAATGAATGAATGAATGAATGAATGAATGAATAAATGAATAAATGAATGAATAAATGAATGAATGAATGAATGAATGAATGAATGAATGAATGAATGAATAAATGAAAGAATAAATGCATGGATGTATGAATGAATGAATGCATGAATGAATGAATGAATGAATGAATGAATGAATGAATGAATGAATGAATGAATGAATGAATGAATGAATGAATGAATGAATGAATGAATGAATGAATGAATGAATGAATGAATGAATGAATGAATGAATAACTAAATGGATGAATGAATGAATAAATAAATGAATGAATAATTGAATGACTGGAGTTTTACCACGCTACATCTCGCTCATGGAGACACCCGGTAATACCTGCCTTATGAGAGAAAGCGTTGGCCTCAACCTTTTTCCTACTGATCACGATTATTGTCGTTTCTAATCAGTTTTATTCGCCGATTAAATCACTTGTATTAGGAATGAAACGAGTGTTTAAACATCAATATTTGTCAATGTTAGATCTCAAACTAAACAAATATGAGTAATTTTCAACTACTTGATGTTGTGGATCGCGGTAGCGAGACACAACCTCAAGTGGTTGAAAATATAAATAAATTACCTCAGCAGGATAATGGTTAAAAGAAAACGCGTTGACGAAATGTAGATGTAACCAGGGCTGGGGTCAAATACGTATTTATATTTGCGTATTTCTATTTGAATCTTCCGTATTTGTATTTGTATTTGATTTTTATAAAAGGCCTGTATTTGTATTTGTATTTTATCCCTGTATTTGATGTATTTGATCAAATATAATTAAAATACGTTTTTTTTTCAAAAGATTAAGCCAGCGAATTTAACAATAATAATTAAATTGAATATATATATATTTTTACAAAATAACATCACATAATTTTTTTTTTTTCTGTCATCCATATATCTGTGTATGTTGAGACATCTCTGGCAACTGATCATTAAAACGCCAATGCAGCCAATACACCATTTGGGTACAAAAAAATCAATGTTTAATACAATTAGCGCTCATATTAAGTACAATGTTACATCATGTAACTTTGGTTCTCCGTCTGCGACGATGGCCTAACATTCACCCAACATGTTTGTCACAGTGACGGTGCATGTATAAGCTCTGACATAACTCTTGGGAACGCTATATTTAGTGCGAGCTTCACGATTTATCACTCTACTTCTGTCTATAATTAGCCGTATTGAGTGAGAGCTTCACGATTTATCTCTCTTCCCCTGTCTATAATTAGCAGGCTGCCAAGGCATCGTCCACATCGTGTTTGTTATATGCACTCAGGTGTTGAATGGTGATTTGCCAGAAGATTATTTTTTTACACTAAAATAGTCACGGATAGATTTTTAGTCAAGATATATCATCTCAATGCTCCATAACAAGCCTCTTCCCATTACAGATGTCACTATATATAACTAGAATCGTTTTCAAGCTTGAGAGAGCATCGGCTTCAGCTATATTTTTCTTCTGGCGCATTATTATATATAGACACTCACTTCCCGCTGGTGTCCAATATTAATACACACACACACAGGATCGTCATGTTTTTCTGAAACTAAATGGCGACCCAACTATGCTATTCTACCCCCTAATTTAAATAACAACTAAATAACGGTGGTGATTGGTTAATCTCGTCATGTGACAGGCTGAGTCACTCTTCGATTGGTCGAGGGTAGAATGGTAGACTTGGACCGACGGGACTATACGAATGATTTGACGACTATTTTTGGTGCTGAATAGCATAGACAGCACTGTATACTCCAGGCCTTGGAAGCACAGTTTGGAGAAATGTATATGCACAACCATAATGACAAAATTAATATCCAGCCTGGCCGGCATTCGAACCCGGTACCCTACGGGACACAGCCAAACGCCGAACCACATAAGCCATCGGGATGTAAAGGCTACTCTGACTGGTACACTTCATGCCAGCAAGAAGATAATGAAGCTCAAAAGGGACATATCCAATTCTTGTTGAATTTTAATTTTCGCACTCTAGAAAAATTTAGCGTTCGCTCTGTAGAAAACTAATGTTCGCACGTGAGTTTTTTCCCCGTTCGATTTTTTTACACAATTTTAAATATACGGAAATTTATAAGTTAAATTTGGGAAAATATTTTAGCACGAACGTGAAAAAGAAGTTCTCTATCGTGCGAACCTTAATTTTCTTGAGTGCGAACAACAGTTTTCTAGTCCATCGCTATATCAGAATTACTTCAGAAACACAACACATCAGACCAGTGTAGTTTTGATGCTGGGCCATCGTCTGCGACGCTGGGCCAGCATTAAAACAACACTGGTTCAATGTTTCTGGTTTCCTGATACACTGCCCTCTCTAGAGGTCACACAGAGTTGGTCGACCGTCTACGACGCTGGCCCAACACTAGACCAACATTGAGTAGATATCTCGTGTTTGCTGGGGTGGGAGTGAGCGATAATCCCCACATTATCAGCTCGCCTCTCGCCCAGGCTCTCACCCAGGTCGCCATGGGGCTCATTCCACAGCTGTGTCGTCAGACAGTCAAGTGGCGTTATACGTTATTTTGCTGACCGAGCGGCTGTGGCGCGGGGGTGGGTGGGTCGAGGAAAGTAGAAAATAACAACTGTAATTGTGTCTCCCGAGAATACATCGGTAAAATGAGATCTGTAACAGCTGTTAACATACAGTAAATGTGTTTTCATACTAGATAACTAGCAATGTGATTCAGGAAATTAAATGAATGGGGTTTTAGGCCACCTTTGCGCACATATAGGCTAAACTGGGCCGGGAGAACCTTCTGAGGATGGTGAGATGAATGAGATAGCACTGTCCTTCAGACATAGGATTCAAAATTCGAGCCCTGAGGTCGAGCTCGCTACCTCTTGGTCACGGAGACTCCCCACAATATTGAATCTTTGCGAGTCAGCGGAGAAGAAATATTTTTTTCTTTGACACTTGAAGGCCAGAGTGGAGTTCGAAACCGCGATCCGACGTTCCAAGCAGGCAGCTTTAACCACTGCACCAGAGCCCACGGCTTATGTGATTCAGGAACACGAGCCACATCGGCATTGATACTGACATCAATCGGAATGCGGGGTGAATACATAAGACTTGGTAGGGAGTGAATCTTCCGACGGCTTCAAGAGAGCATGTCAGGTCGTAACGTTTTTCGGGTAGCGGCTGCAACATGTTTCTTGCTCTGTACAGTCGTCTTGGGTGCAAATTTTATTTAAAAATATTTAACAAGTCAAGCAAGAAATTGCACTAAGATGGAAAATAATGCTTATCTATGCACCGCCTGCGGTATTGACTCATTAAATAATAGTTCTCAATATTTCGTACATATAGATATGTATAAATTTCATTTGAGATCAAGTATTTGCAATAATTATCTTTGCCAGAATACAAAATGCACCCCCATTCATCTAATATTCCTTAATTAATATTTTCATAAAAATATTCAAAACAAGTTTAGCGGGGTCGTGATTCATGGTCAAATGGCTTATGTGTGTGTTTTGATATACTGTAGATCTGGTAATATTTGCGAGGTTTTTATTTTCGCGAATTTCGCGGGGGGGAAAAATTCGCAAATTCAAGAATCTCGCGCAAATCATTATTAGAATAGCGCTATTGAAGAAAAAGAAAAATTCGCGAATTCTAAACTTCTTGAAAAGTCCCAAAATCCGAAATTCGCAAAAATTTTAACACGCGAAAATTACAAGATCTACAGTATAACACCCCACGATGACCTAAATAAAATAGCCCGGTGTCTTGACTGGCAGAATATAGTGTTGCTGTATAAAGAAAAATACAACACCAGAGTATATCCGTATTTAAAATGCACCGGTGACGTCAGTCCATTGTTCAAACAGTAGATTCGGGTCTACGAATCTGCTGTTTTTTTTATACTGAATAGATAGGGCACAATATACGGGTTTAACCATGTCACTGCATGGCTAGTGTTTCATGGTTAACCTTGGTGACTATATGTTGACTATAAAATTGAGATTTTCTATGTGAAATCTTGGAATATCTGCACATATTCTGTATATTTAAGTCGAAGAAAGAACTCAATTACGATAGATTCGTAGATCCGAATATACTCGGCGCTGCGCTCCTCGTACATTCGGATCTACGCATTTATCGAATCTCGTTCTTTCTTTTTGACATAAATGCAAAACACCAAAACATTGTAGTTTATCTTACAGCTTATATTTCAAAATCAATATCCCCATTTGTACCCCATCGTGTATTACTATGGTTTATATTTGTGTTTTGATATATAACACCCCACGATGACCTAAATAAAATAGCCTGGTGACTTGACTGACAGAAGATAGTGTTGAGGTATAAAGAAGAATACAACACCCTAGTATATACGTATTAAAATGCAATCCACCAAAACATTGTAGTTTATCTTACAGCTTATCTTACATTTCAAAATCAATATCCTGATTTGTACCCTATCGTGTATTACAAGCATCACAATGTTGAGACGAGTCTTGTCCTAACTGTTTATTCTTGATCAGGATAGATGGATTTACTGTAGTCAGATTCACATTAAATTCATCAACTACGATTATTGAATTTCGCCTATTTCTCAGTCAATTCTCAACCACTGAAATTTTACACACATTATTTTCCATTCATGTCGTGAATATTCAGCAAGTTTTGATAATTATTGGAGAAGTTGGACCATTTGACATGTAATACAATTCTGAGCTGATTCTGAGCTAATGGGTTTATAGAGGGCAACATTTTTATTTATTTACTACATGTCAAATGGTCTAACTTCTGAAATATTTATCAAAACTTCGCGAAACTTCTTAGGGTAGTCACGACATGAATGGAAGATAGTGTGTGTAAAATTTCATGACAATTGACTGAGAATTGACTGAGAAATCGGCGAAAATCATTCACAGCGGTTAATGGGAATCCGACTATAAATCCTTGGTTATGGTGGTAGTTGTGGGGATTCTATAAAACCAGCTCTAATATAAGTGGCGCAGAGTCTGAACGCTAATTAGAGACTATCTACCCACAATCCATCACTGCCAGCGCACCGGAACTGTGCTCATGCTGTGCGGACAAGTCTCATGTGAGAAGCTGCAGTCTAATTTGCCAATCAAACTGAACTCTTTCGGTCCGATTTAGTTGTCTTATGTCTGCAATTGTCTAATATTATCATTGGCAGCAAGACGAGAATAGCCATAAAAAAAAAGAAAATAATATCACTTTTAAGGTTTTCACATTTCTTGCATCAAGGTCTTGTACGTTTGTTGCTGCATTGATGCTGAAATATTGATCCAATGCTGTTTTAATGTTGGTACACCGCCTGCAACGTTAGAACAACATTGGGTTGGTGTTTTAAGATTGTTGGAAAGCAAATATTGAGAAAAGTTCCATCCCAGATCTACTTATGTACAACCAAGGGAAATATAATCAGATTCTATTATCCTTGGTACAACGGTACTTTTAGCAAAGTAAACTTAATGACCTTTATTTGGATGCTCGTCGTGTTTCTTTTGACCCTTACAACGCTGAAATATATAAAACCAAGATATAAACCAAGAGATCAAAGGGTTTCTTAAATTTGAAATCATCATAAATGTGTCTTTTTGCCTTATTTTAATACCTATGTTATGGGTTCACGGCCATTATAAATGTGTTGATTCTTTCGGTGCTGGGACCGACTTTAGACGTCAGAATCTGAAGTCTAATGTCGCCTAAAGTCACATAAATCCTCAGTGATAAGAGCTCAAAGGCGCGACAAACGAAATCTTGATCAAACACGTTGTTTTTCCTTTATGTTATTTCCACTCCTGGAGCACCAAGTGTTGAATAGGCGGCGATATAATCTGCTGAGTCAGCAGTTTCTCTCGCCTCGCCAAATCTCGCTGTCACGTGGACGATCACAGGAAGTAGTGCGCGACATTAGACTGTTTCCGGCAGTGGCGCATGGACACGGCTCGCACACTTCCCCCAGCCCCTAATTATCGCCCGTCTTCTAGTACTAACTACATGTGCTTCTTCCATCCCTGCAGGAAAATGGGTCCATTTTCCCGTCTATTTTTGTTCATAGCATAATGCACGCCAGGAAATCACCATTATAAGACTCCGCGAGGGATATGTGCCTGTCACGACCGTCAGCAAATCAAAAACATAGTGTCAGTCACTGTGGTAAAGCTGAGTACATGATAAGTCAGATAACGTTCTGAATCATGGTTGATTGACATAATTATATTAGTGACCAGGACAAAGCATTAAAGTAGGAAATAATAGGTTAGTAGGGGATCGGAGAAATGTTGATTTCAGGACAATTTTATGTGTAACAAATTTTATTCAGGTTATGAATATTATGAGGGGACCCAGCAAACACGAGACATTCACCCAATGGCCCAACATTGGGTAGATTGCTGGGGATGGGAGGTTTGCAGATTATATGCTAGGAGGAGACTAGCAGCTAAATGTCCGTAACAGTGCTGTAAGTGACACTCATATGAGTAGCACATGGAACACTTTGACAGCTAGAGGGCGAGTATAAACCATTTATGAGGTTGGGCTGTGTATGGGTTGTTGTCGGCTATGTATGGTGATGTATGGGTTGTTGTCAGCCAGGGTGACGTCCAGGGGGAAATCTGCCACTTACCTTGGACGCAGTAACCCCTAGCAACCAGGTGATAAATATCTTCTTGTTATCAAGATATATAGATGAGGAGATGTAAGAGATATAAGAGGTCAAAAGACATTTACCCCTTGAGAGCTGAAATATTTCTGTATAAACCATGGAGACCAAAGGGTTTTTTCAATTTGAAATCATCATAAATGTTTAAGTTAGCTCTTTCCGCTTTATTTGAATACCTATGCTATATGGGTCTACGGCCATTATAAATATTTTAATTCTTTCAGTGCGGGGGCTGTCTTTAGACGTCAGATTCTGACGACTAAAGACGCCCCCCGCACTGAAAGGTTTAAACATCTTCATCACATGACATATTTTGAATAAAATACGTTGATGAAAACATTTATAATCCATCACAATAAAGGAGGTTTTGAGCTTTTATTTCAGTTTTGCATTCACTTTGAGGTGTGGATTGAATGAATTATTGAGTGGGGTTTTAGGCCACCTGTGTGCACATATAGGCTAAACTGGGTCAGGAGAACATCCTGAGGATGGTGAGATGAGTGCGATGACACTGCCCTCCAGACACAGGATTCGAAATTCGAGCCTTGGCGGTCTGAGATCGAGTACGCTACCTCTCGGTCACAGATCCTCCCCACAATACTGAATCTTAACGAGTGAGTGGGGAAGAAAGACTTTGTTTATTTAAAACTTGAATGCCAGAGCGGGGCTCGAGCCCGCAATCTCCGACTTTCCAAGCAAAGAGCTTTAACCACTGCACCAGGACACCGCTCTATGTGGATTACAACAGTAATAATTCAAATGAGAATGACCACCTGGTAGATAAGAGCGGTAAAATGAAGTAGAGCTACAGAATTAGTAGGCGATTTTTAAATATTTATTATGTACTTTTTTTCAATCTAAAAATGTGAATTAACATTTTACAAATGTGGATGGATATTTTTGTTCATCTTAAGCTAGCAGTACCTGCTTTGAATAAAATAAAGATGTCAAGCAGTAATTCAACACATTTAAGGAAATGTCCATACATATCATGATATGTACAATGCGGAATATATGCTACTTCCCATGGTATATTGACGGAGAAAAAAGTACAACGCGAGTAACAGAACAGCATACGAATAGCAGCTCGGATTGAAACAAAAACTAAAACATATCATTTACAATTAGCAGTTAATATCAACTTTCAACTTAATTAAAGAAAGTAAATATTTTCCTTGGAAAGTGATTTGATTTCTTGCCTTCTGTCACTTGTTGTAATTTAGAATTACAGATCAATTAATAGTTTTTTTTCACCTGGGAGTACTGGACTGTGTAGTATAATTTAATTTACTTAAGTTGCGGGTGAGCTTAAAATGTTCAAAAGGTGATTTCCATTGTAATATTGCTAATTGAATAATCGTTTTGGTTCGTAATTTGAAACGATAATTTTACAGACGTTTTTGATACTTCACGAGTCAGTTTGTAGCTGAGGAAGCATCCCCTGGTGATGGAGGTGGAACCGGAACGATTTTCAAGTCCCGTCTGCGTCCAGGCGTCACGTGACGAGAATAGAGCTGTCACGCGACTCGGCGGGAGTTGACGAGAGCGCAGCGCTGCGGCCCCGGGGACGTCAGATGTTCATCGATTGAGACGGTCCCCAGAGCTCGGCCCTCAGTCAGTGATGACACCTAGCCTGACAGACGGACCTGAAGCATTGCTCAAATCGTGAATCTCTGCCTAACCTTATAAGTCCCGTAATGTAATGTGATAGGCATTTAATCCACTGAGTTTATATAAGAATCATCGCATAACATATTGTTTCCTAGCAATCAAAGTGTCATACGTGCTTCTCAAATTTCTGTTATTTTAACCCTTTTCTCTCTGAGTCAAATAATTTTAATTTTCACCCACTCGAAGCTGTGTGTCGCTGTCGCGACCCACAATTTTAAGTGGGTGAAAATTATTCATATTTATGAGAGCAAACATTTGCAAATATTAATGTTTAGATATTCCTTTAATTCGCGATAACAGTGATTTAACCTGACAATAAAAAAGATTAACAACGATAAAACTCATGCTTAGAGCTCAAAGGGTAAAAAACAGTTTGAAATGAAAATGTAACATTCGTTTTGTGAAGGATTTTTGAAAAGTTAAGTGAAATGAATTGTTGTCAGAGCCGTGTCATGAAAACTAGAGATGATCAGTGTCAGTTTTTAACATAACATTTTAAAACATATCTTTTGGTGGCTTTTCACACAGATTTTTCTAAAAATTAACCAAAAGTACAAGTTTTTTTTAAATAACTGGGCACCGCCTTTAGATTTTCGGCGCACTGTATTTGTAAGCAACGATGTTCTACCATCCCGCAATAAGACGCTGTTGCCAAGTTCTATAGATGGTTTTGTTTCTGAAAATATTTTCTAAGCAAGATGGACACGTCAATATGAGAAGTACGAAACGTCTCCCCGATATTAGCTTAATGTGTTTTGGTGGTTGATCCAGCATTTGCTACATTTTGTGTTGTCAATTTTTTTCTTTGTAGAGCGAATGCCGACACAAAGGAATCTGAAGGCAATTTGTCAGTCAAAATCAGGTCTGACCTCTATATGACTTCAAAGACGAAACCCGTTTAGCGGCTGCACTGCCAGAAAGGCACTAGACATATAGGTCAACTCTGATCACATGACCAGCGCATCATGTGAGCTCAAGCTTCGAGGACATGACATTCGCGTCAACATAAATACGGCGAGGTCATGTTAAAATACCTGATCCCCAAGGGAATATGTGGCTTATGCTTGTTAGGTCTGTAAGACAGATTAGCGGGGGATACAGCAGGGGGGTGGGGCGATATGATTCATAAATATGACATACACGCGGAATATTCTCAATAAGGTAACTCATTTCCCTACAAGTTTTCTTTTTAAAATTGTTACCCACTTGAAGTGAAATCAGCCCTATAGTCAGTCCTATGGTCAACCTTATAGTCAGCCCTAGTTCTTTTGTATTGTCTGTTGGTATTGTTGTTCATTTCAACCGGTAAAAAATACTGATACCGGCGAGTCGAGCTCTAAATGACGGAAATTAATTATACAGCCATCACCTCCCTAAATTGTAGCAAAGAGGATTAGGTTGTCACTAAACCAAAAGGACAGAGAACCCTGAAGGGTTAATGAAAAATAGCCAGCTCCCAAATGGAGTTACTTGATTTACTATGATAGATGCATAGTAAATCAAGTAACTCCAGTTTTGGAGTTGTCTATTTAAAACAATCCTTAACCGTTGTGCTGCTGGAGCCATATATATCCGGTTTTCAGTAAGTTCCAGACACTGAAATCCACAAAATAGTTTGTGATAGATGCTCAGTTAATGAAAATGTTCATTTTCGCACATGTTTATTTTGCATAAATAGTCATATTTTTCATCATTTGAAGCTGGAAATTGCGCTAGCAATTCCAGCGTCAAATGACGAAAAATACAATTGAAGCAATTCAGCAGGACAAGGGTTGATAACGTATATATAGGTCCCTAGCAGCACAAGGGTTATCCGTTATCTGTCTGGCATGCGGAGAGCTTGGAACGGGGGTGGGGGGGGGGGGGGGTGTGGGGGTGCAGTAAAGAGGCTTACGTTGTCAAAACCCAGACTTATTTGTCACAGAGACAACACGACAGAGAACCCTGAACGATGACATCAGGCCAATGTTAATTACTTGCATAGTATTTTCTGGGTTATGTCTAAGGACATGACCAGCGTTGTAAATGAAAATGAAATGAAATGAATGGGGCTTTAGGCCACCTTCGTGCACATATTGGCTAAACTGGGCCATGAGAACCTCCTGGGGATGGTGAGAAGAATGAGATGACACTGCCGTCCAGACACAGTTCCAAATTCGAGCCCTGGCGGTATGCGACTGAGCACACTACCACTCGGTCACGGAGGTTCTCCACAATATTGAATTGGTTGTATCTGAGAAATTGACAGAGGGTTAGAGAGTATATACTCAACCTCAAATAATGTGAATCAAAACAGGTGGGTCGTCCACCATCTGCTGGGTACATTTAATTAAAAGGTTGGTAGTGTGCTGTATACATGAACCCCGCGATATGTGAACAAAACACTTCAGTGACTTAATACAGGTGTGCTAATTTATTAAATCACGTGTTGGGATTAAAAAGGTTGACAGTCACATCACAGCACATCACAGCAAAGAAAACACAGAACATCACAGGACAACACAGCAATGATCTCAACACAGAACCTCTTAACACAGCACAGCACAGCACAACTCAACACAACACTTTACTTCTCAACACAGCACAACGCAATGCAGCCAAATGACATCACATTTCACCACAGCATCAGAATACAGTGAAGCACAATGTAGCCCAATACAATACAATACAGCACACCACTGCACAATTCAACACAATACAACACTGCATATTACAGCACTGTACAATACAGTAAGACACAGAAAGATAAAAATCCCCCACTCCTGAGCCCATCACTTCAAAATCCACGTCACAGAATCCTTACTAAGCCCGCTGTTATAAATCTCTTGTCTCTCGGGAGCAAAGACACATTCTATTAAAATGCAGGAGATGAGAATGTGATCTCAAACTGTGACTCACTGTAGGTGGCCAGCTATCAAACACAAATTACACACAATTCATTCTCCGAACATCTTTGTCACATTCATGTAGCATGCATGATGTACCATATTTTAAAAAAAATCGAGGAAAATAATAGATTTTTAAGGAGGTTCTGAGCCTTAAGTTTGCATATAAATATTGCGTAATTGGTGAACGCACTTTGGGTGGGGATTGCGGCAGTAAATCACATTTCAAGTTCATTGCAAATGTGAAGAAATAGTTCTGTGTTAAAACAGTCAATTCCCAGGTGTACCCCTTATAATAATCACATACTTTGTTTTTAGATCGTATGATTTTCTCCTCTTTGCACTTGGAAGGTCAATGACTCGGGACAAAAGGTTCGTTTGTTATTCTGATTTTCCAGCTTTTTTGTTATACTCTCGAGATTTGGCATCTGCTGTGAATTTATGAATAACTGCACGATCTGCATGCCATACACTTGAGGCAGGCAGCCAACCAATCAGTCAGCCAGTGCCAGACTGGCAGCCAGTCTCAACCAGTCAGCCAGCCAGCCAGCCAGTTCCATCCAGCCCGCCAGTGCCAGCCGCCAGCCAGCCAGCCAGCAAGCCATTGCCAGCCAGCCAGCCATTGCTAACTAACCAGTGCCAGCCAACCATTGCCAGCTAGTTACAGACAGGATAGTGCCGGCTAGCCAGCCAGTCAGTCAGCAAGCAGGTCAGCCAGCCAGCCAGCCATCAAGCCAGCCGATGATTGCCAGATAGTGTCAGCCAATCACCCAGCATGTGCTAGCCAGCCAGCCAGCCAGCCAGCAAAAGCAGTCAGCGAGTCAGTAAACCAGCCAGCCAACCGGACAGCCACTAAGCCAGCCAGAAGACAGTCAAACTGGCAGGAGGGTGGAAGGCAGGCGAATTTGTTGAACAACAACTCTAATTGCACACTAATTGGAATGGTAAGAAAGCTGATTGTGAACAAGATAACAAGGTATTGGGAATCCAAATGATTGGCAATTACGGATAATGACAAGGGATTCAACTGCGTCATCTCAACGTGCTACACCAATAAATAATCAATATTATGTTCCCATTCCAAATGTGAAAGTAAAATAGAAATAATGTAATCGTCATGTGCCATGTTATAGCAAAATCACTATAAATATTAGAAACTGACTGGATGATTGATGTAAAACCCACAGAGTTATCTAAAACTATTACATCAGCAAAGCAAAGGAAAACACTTATTGAAAAGTAAGCAGTCGCTTAAAATGAAATAAATAAAGCTGTAGTGTACTGTATGTTATCCTGATATGGAAAAAGTGTCGCTTTGAGCGTAACATAAAGAGCATTGCATTTGTTACTGAATAAAAACACAATTGTCTGTAAGTCGCATTGTACATAATCAATTTAACAGTATTATATATGTTTCATAAAGTGTTACATATGGGTTTTTTTCCAAATCGCTAGTGTGAAAATTAAATAACAACCGGTCTCGGGGGAGAAATATTGACTTATTTCCGCTACATGTCCAACGCTATTAAACATATTCCTCAATTCTGAACCTATAAGCGCTGTGTTTCCTTTAAAACGCTGACCCAATGTTGCAAACCCTTGCCTAGAATTGAGGGGAGCTTGGCTAAAATATCGTACTTTCTGAGGGGGTGGGGGTGGGGGCTGGGAGGGGTTGAGGAAGACGTGTTGATAATAAATCTACTTCACCCCCCATCCATCTACATAATACATACAGCTAACAGTCCATGCTACATTGACAACCTGTCTCGAAGAGCCCATCATTCCAGCAAACACGAGGCATTCATTCAATGCTGTTTAAATGCTGGGCCAACGTCGAAGACGGTGGGCCAACATTTAAACAGCATCGGAATGCCTCGTGTCTGCTGGGATGATCAATCTGACGTACTGCAAAGACATAAGGCAGTAACTGCTTACTTACTGCCTTTTAACTTACACTGATGTATTGCAAAACCAAAAGGCAGTAACTGCTTACTTACTTACTGCCTTTTGGGTTTGCACGGCAGAGAAAGTAGTGTGTACGTTTCTGAACCAGAAAGATTTGTCGCCCAAGTAACCATGGAAAATGATCTCATTTTCTCTCCACAGGCTAAAAGGCAGTAACTGCTTACTCGGGATGTACGCATTTACCTGGTTTTGGCTTAGAGCATTGTGTACTTTCATACGGCACCATAATATCAGTCTCCATGGTGACGCTGGAGGATGATGTGATTTGCATATTGTGCTGGAGGGCAGGTGCATCACGTCCGCAAACAGACAGTAATTGATCTAGTTGTAATGTTACTAGTCCACAAGCCACTGTCACGACTGTCACAGGCGGGGGTAGGGGGGGGGGCAAAACAAACAAGGAAATAAATAGGCAGCCACCATTTGAGATGTCTGTGGAGCCAGATGAATAAAAGATGACCGGAGACAACGAGAGAGCGAGGTGATACGAGATGACAACGAGAGGGCGAAATGATAGCGCCATCTTTATGGATGTGGAGAGTTGAGAGATCACAAGGCACAGACAGGTCAACACGTTAGCTACATCTAGGAGAGCTCGAAAATAGGAGCTAACATGAGCCTTTCTTGCAGATTTTTCGTCATTAATATTTTTTTCTCACAATTTCACAAATGCTAAATATATTTAACATTGATATATTTAAATATATAACTAATAGATGATAAGAACATCCTTAGGGGCCTTGAACAGTTAAAAAAAATTCCAGACATCCAAAAAAAATTTGGATAGAAATCGCAATACATGGCGCCAGGTGGGCTTGTAAGCCACATTAGCGAGAACTAATATGAACTAAGATGAGCATGAATATGAACAGCATGGTTCACCAATCCTTATGAACAGTATTGTGAGATATTTATGGAAGAAGACTAAACGTTACCATGGTGACCTACACAAAAAGATATCAAGATGAACTTAGCAAAAAATCTTTAAGTGTTGTATTATTTTTCTGGTAAATGTCAATCAGTTGATGCAGATTTTATTGACGGAAAGTCAGACCTAGTTCATGCATCGTGAAATGATTATTCTCTACACGTTGTCAAATCACAATTGTTTTATATTGCTGTGAGTGTCATTTGAATCGTTCTGAGATTTAATATCTGGAAAGTAACATTTAATACCATCACGTGATTTTTTTCAAAAAACAAGTAAAATGGGATTTAAATCGACACTGCTAGTGACGATTTAAGAAGTGTTAATTTCAATCCCATTCAACTTATGTTTAAAAGCGAAACTCTGTATCTTAATGAACAGTTCAAATGCCATTAGAATCGACACCGTCAGTACTGAATGACGACACCGCCAGTACTGAATGACGACACCGCCAGTACTGAATGACGACACTGCCAGTACTGAATGACGACACCGCCAGTACTGAATGACGACACCACCAGTACTGAATGACGACACCGCCAGTACTGGATGACGACACTGCCAGTGCTGAATGACAACACCGTCAGTACTGAATGATGACACTGCCAGTACTGAATGACGACACCGCCAGTACTGGATGACGACACCACCAGTACTGGATGACGACACCGTCAGTACTGAATGACGACAGCACTGAATGGCGACACCGCCAGTACTGAATGGCGACACCGCCAGTACTGAATGACGACACCGCCAGTACTGAATGACGACACTGCCAGTACTGAATGACAACACCGCCAGTACTGAATGACGACACTGCCAGTACTGAATGACGACACCGCCAGTACTGAATGATGACACCGCCAGTACTGAATGACGACACCGCCAGTACTGAATGACGACACTGCCAGTACTGAATGACGACACCGCCAGTACTGAATGACGACACTGCCAGTACTGAATGACGACACCGCCAGTACTGGATGACGACACCGTCAGTACTGAATGACGACACCGCCAGTACTGAATGACGACACCGCCAGTACTGGATGACGACACCGCCAGTACTGAATGACGACACCGCCAGTACTGAATGACGACACAGCCAGTACTGAATGAGGACACTGCCAGTACTGAATGACGACACCGCCAGTACTGGATGACGACACCGTCAGTACTGAATGACGACACCGCCAGTACTGGATGACGACACCGCCAGTACTGGATGACGACACCGCCAGTACTGGATGACGACACCGCCAGTACTGGATGACGACACCGCCAGTACTGGATGACGACACCGTCAGTACTGAATGACGACACCGCCAGTACTGAATGACGACACCGCCAGTACTGAATGACGACACCGCCAGTACTGAATGACGACACCGCCAGTACTGATTGACGACACCGCCAGTACTGGATGACGACACCGCCAGTACTGAATGACGACACCGCCAGTACTGAATGACGACACCGCCAGTACTGGATGACGACACCGCCAGTACTGGATGACGACACCGCCAGTACTGGATGACGACACCGCCAGTACTGAATGACGACACCGCCAGTACTGAATGACGACACCGCCAGTACTGAATGACGACACCGCCAGTACTGAATGACGACACCGTCAGTACTGAATGACGACACCGCCAGTACTGAATGACGATACCGCAAGTACTGAATGACGACACCGCCAGTACTGAATGACGACACCGCCAGTACTGAATGACGACACCGCCAGTACTGAATGACGACACCGCCAGAACTGAATGACAACACCGTCAGTACTGAATGACGACACCGCCAGTACTGAATGACGACACCGCCAGTAAAGTACTGAATGACGACACCGCCAGTACTGAATGACGACACCGTCAGTACTGAATGACGACACCGCCAGTATTGAATGACGATACCGCCAGTACTGAATGACGACACCGCCAGTACTGAATGACGACACCGCCAGTACTAAATGACGACACCGCCAGTACTGAATGACGACACCGCCAGTACTGAATGACAACACCGCCACTACTGAATGACGACACCACCAGTACTGGATGACGACACCGCCAGTACTGAATGACGACACCGCCAGTACTGAATGACGACACCGTCAGTACTGCATGACGATACAACCAGTACTGAATGACGACACCGTCAGTACTGGATGACGACACCGCCGGTACTGAATGACGACACTGCCAGTACTGAATGACGACACTGCCAGTACTGAATGACAACACCGCCAGTACTGAATGACGACACCGCCAGTACTGAATGACGACACCGTCAGTACTGCATGACGACACCAACAGTACTGGAT
The DNA here is from genome assembly GCA_964017125.1 of Flabesymbios commensalis. Lineage (NCBI taxonomy): Eukaryota > Metazoa > Annelida > Polychaeta > Terebellida > Flabelligeridae > Flabesymbios > Flabesymbios commensalis. Next base: position 7,618,512 of record OZ024917.1, read on the forward strand.
GACGACACTGCCAGTACTCAATGACAACACCGCCAGTACTGAATGACGACACCGCCAGTACTGGATGACGACACCGTCAGTACTGCATGACGACACCACCAGTACTGAATGACGACACTGCCAGTACTGGATGACGACACCGCCAGTACTGAATGACGACACCGCCAGTACTGAATGACGACACCGTCAGTACTGCATGACGACACCACCAGTACTGGATGACGACACTGCCAGTACTGAATGACGACACTGCCAGTACTGGATGACGACACCGCCAGTACTGAATGACGACATTGTCAGTACTGAATGACGACACCGCCAGTACTGGATGACGACACCGCCAGTACTGAATGACGACACTGCCAGTACTGGATGACGATATAGCCAGTACTGAATGACGACACCGCCAGTACTGAATGACGACACTGCCAGTACTGAATGACGACACTACCAGTACTGAATGACGACACCGCCAGTACTGAATGACGACACCGCCAGTACTGGATGACGACACCGTCAGTACTGCATGACGACACCACCAGTACTGGATGACGACACTGCCAGTACTCAATGACAACACCGCCAGTACTGAATGACGACACCGCCAGTACTGGATGACGACACCGTCAGTACTGCATGACGACACCACCAGTACTGGATGACGACACCGCCAGTACTGAATGACGACACCGCCAGTACTGAATGACGACACTGCCAGTACTGAATGACGACACTACCAGTACTGAATGACGACACCGACAGTACTGAATGACGACACCGCCAGTACTGGATGACGACACCGCCAGTACTGGATGACGACACCGACAGTACTGAATGACGACACCGCCAGTACTGAATGACGACACTGCCAGTACTGAATGACGAAACCGCCAGTACTGAATGACGACACAGCCAGTACTGAATGACGAAACCGCCAGTACTGAATGACGACACCGCCAGTACTGAATGACGACACCGCCAGTACTGAATGACGACACGGCCAGTACTGAATTACGACACCGCCAGTACTGGATGACGACACCGCCAGTACTGAATGACGAAACCGCCAGTACTGAATGACGAAACCGCCAGTACTGAATTACGAAACCGCCAGTACTGAATGACGACACCGCCAGTACTGAATGACGACACCGCCAGTACTTAATGACGACACCGCCAGTACTTAATGACGACACCGCCAGTACTGAATGACGACACCGCCAGTACTGAATGACGACACTGCCAGTACTGAATGACGACACGGCCAGTACTGGATGACGACACCGCCAGTACTGGATGACGACACCGCCAGTACTGAATGACGAAACCGCCAGTACTGAATGACGAAACCGCCAGTACTGAATGACGACACCGCCAGTACTGAATGACGAAACCGCCAGTACTGAATGACGACACCGCCAGTACTGAAAGACGACACCGCCAGTACTGAATGACGACACCGCCAGTATTGGATGACGATACCGCCAGTACTGAATGACGACACCGCCAGTACTGAATGACGACACCGCCAGTACTAAATGACGACACCGCCAGTACTGAATGACGACACCGCCAGTACTGAATGACAACACTGCCACTACTGAATCACGACACCACCAGTACTGGATGACGACACCGCCAGTACTGAATGACGACACCGCCAGTACTGAATGACGACACCGTCAGTACTGCATGACGATACAACCAGTACTGAATGACGACACCGTCAGTACTGGATGACGACACCGCCGGTACTGAATGACGACACTGCCAGTACTGAATGACGACACCGCCAGTACTGAATGACGACACCGTCAGTACTGAATGACGACACCGCCAGTACTGAATGACGACACCGTCAGTACTGCATGACGACACCGCCAGTACTGAATGACGACACCGCCAGTACTGGATGACGACACCGTCAGTACTGCATGACGACACCACCAGTACTGGATGACGACACCGTCAGTACTGCATGACGACACCACCAGTACTGAATGACGACACTGCCAGTACTGGATGACGACACCGCCAGTACTGAATGACGACACCGCCAGTACTGAATGACGACACCGTCAGTACTGCATGACGACACCACCAGTACTGGATGACGACACTGCCAGTACTGAATGACGACACTACCAGTACTGAATGACGACACCGCCAGTACTGAATGACCACACCGCCAGTACTGGATGACGACACCGTCAGTACTGCATGACGACACCACCAGTACTGGATGACGACACTGCCAGTACTCAATGACAACACCGCCAGTACTGAATGACGACACCGCCAGTACTGGATGACGACACCGTCAGTACTGCATGACGACACCACCAGTACTGGATGACGACACCGCCAGTACTGAATGACGACACCGCCAGTACTGAATGACGACACTGCCAGTACTGAATGACGACACTACCAGTACTGAATGACGACACCGACAGTACTGAATGACGACACCGCCAGTACTGGATGACGACACCGCCAGTACTGAATGACGACACCTCCAGTACTGAATGACGACACCGCCAGTACTGAATGACGACACTGCCAGTACTGAATAACGACACCGCCAGTACTGAATGACGACACCGCCAGTACTGGATGACGACACCGCCAGTACTGAATGACGACACCGCCAGTACTGAATGACGACACAGCCAGTACTGAATGACGAAACCCCCAGTACTGAATGACGACACCGCCAGTACTGAATGACGACGCCGCCAGTACTGAATGACGACACGGCCAGTACTGAATGACGACACCGCCAGTACTGGATGACGACACCGCCAGTACTGAATGACGAAACCGCCAGTACTGAATGACGAAACCGCCAGTACTGAATGACGAAACAGCCAGTACTGAATGACGACACCGCCAGTACTGAATGACGACACCGCCAGTACTTAATGACGACACCGCCAGTACTGAATGACGACACCGCCAGTACTGAATGACGACACCGCCAGTACTGAATGACGACACTGCCAGTACTGAATGACGACACGGCCAGTACTGAATGACGACACCGCCAGTACTGGATGACGACACCGCCAGTACTGAATGACGAAACCGCCAGTACTGAATGACGAAACCGCCAGTACTGAATGACGACACCGCCAGTACTGAATGACGAAACCGCCAGTACTGAATGACGACACCGCCAGTACTGAAAGACGACACCGCCAGTACTGAATGACGACACTGCCAGTACTGAATGACGACACGGCCAGTACTGAATGACGAAACCGCCAGTACTGAATGACGACACCGCCAGTACTGAAAGACGACACCACCAGTACTGAATGACGACACTGCCAGTACTGAATGAGGACACTGCCAGTACTGAATGAGGACACTGCCAGTACTGAATGACGACACCACCAGTACTGAATGACGACACTGCCAGTACTGGATGACGACACCGCCAGTACTGCATGACGACACCGTCAGTACTGAATGACGAAACCGCCAGTACTGAATGACGACACCGCCAGTACTGAAAGACGACACCGCCAGTACTAAATGACGACACTGCCAGTACTGAATGACGACACCGCCAGTACTGAGTGACGACACCGCCAGTACTGGATGACAACACCGTCAGTACTTAATGACGACAGCATCAGTAATGAATGACGACACCGCCTGTACTTAATGACGACACCGCCAGTACTGAATGACGACACTGCCAGTACTGAATGACGACCCCGCCAGTACTGAATGACGAAACCGCCAGTACTGAATGACGACACCGCCAGTACTGAAAGACGACACCGCCAGTACTGAATGACGACACTGCCAGTACTTAATGACGACACCGCCAGTACTGAATGACGACACTGCCAGTACTGAATGACGACACCGCCAGTACTGAATGACGACACCGCCAGTACTGAATGACGACACCGCCAGTACTGAATGACGACACCGCCAGTACTTAATGACGACACCGCCAGTACTTAATGACGACACCGCCAGTACTTAATGGCGACACCGTCAGTACTGAATGACGACACTGCCAGTACTGGATGACGACACTGCCAGTACTGAAGGATCAACATGAAGAAACTGATCAAATATATCCAGCACAAACAATAATGTATGTGCATCATCAGCCGTTGTTTGCCAATGGTGAAAGGTTACAAGACTTCGCCCAATAACTGAATTCATGGACATGGTATGTGTCGTGTGCAATGCTTTAAGTGTTTCAAAGACATGAAGCGTGCTGCATGTGGACCATCAATTGACTCTTGCATCTTGAATCTATTTTGAAGGTGATCTATCACCCCTTATATAGTATGAATAATTTTGTGACAAATAAATCAAAGTTGCCACAAGATGGGGCACAAATGCATATCATAACAATATGACGCCAGAAGGCGAAGTCGGACTATCACCCCCACAATCACCCCCATATATGGGGTGATTGGCTATCATGTGACCATCTGAGAGAATCACATGATAGCCAATCACCCCATATATGGGTTGATTGGCTATCATGTGACCCTGTGAGAGGGTCACATGATAGCCAATCACCTCATATAAAGACATAATCATTCATACCATATAAGGGGTGATAGATCTCCTTTAAATTATAGGCATAGTACGACTTCGCCTTCTGTCGTCATATTGCTATGATGTGCAGAACAACGTAAAGCAAGCTCCACTCACCCAAAGTCTGGTAAAGGTTGGAAAGGACAATGTGCAGCGTTCACATAAAATTGGTGGTAACTATTATTATCAATTCAAACTAATGAAATTAAATCGCTGTAGATTTTGCAGTTTTTCGTTGTTTTAGATCCCTCCACGGGTGCGGTCGTCCATCACGGTGTGAAATGGCGGGAGAGCGGGATATCTCGCCAGACAACAGTTTCTCCAGCCCTGTGAGCCATTCTTTGTCTTTGTTGCAGGGTGAGATTGATGGTGCCTGGTGGACCCCTCTTGTTTGCGGTGCGCCGCCCCAAGTGCGCACTGCATTGTGGGAGAGTTGACCCAGTTAATGGCGGGGAAGTGTCCTATTCGGGTCATCCGGCACCGACCGCCATTAAACGTTAGAGCCCCGGAATTATACAGGACAATTATCCCAGCTTTACCGCGATACGCGACGTTAATCCCGCATTATTAGTTCGTACATTCTCTTCTGATCAGACAAATTCGTTCTGATTATAATTCAATCCTTACAGCGCTGATATATTTTTGTGTAAACCACGGAGAAAAAAAGATTCTTTCGATTTGCAAGCATCATAAATGTCTTGGTTATTTCTTTAGTTTCAATACCTATGTTATTGGTCTACGTCCATTATAAAAAAATACTTTTTCAGAGCGGGGATCGACTTTAGACGTCAGAATCTGACGTCGGACGTTAGCATCTGATGACTATAGTTGTCCGATTCTGACGTTGTGTCTCGCTACCGCGAGCCACAATTTAAAATGACTGAAAATGGCGTGGATTTGTAAAATTCACAACGTACATCAGTGTCAGAGACAGACAGACAGATATAAATGTTTTCTCAAACAAATTACATGGCTGGGAGACTCTCCCTAAGCTTAAAAATAACCAGGCAGAACAGCAGATATGTAACCCTTTCAAACCTGAATTTAACATTGTCATCTTCATCCACTACAAGCCGCGAATTGCTGTCGCAATTCGCGACTTGCAGTGAATGAAGATGACTTGAAGTGGGTGACACATTAAAGGAAATTACCCTGTTAGTAAACCAGTTTCATGGAAATGTTCATGTAAAATTATGCTTTAATGCATCGTGAGGGCTCAACGGGTAAATTGACATAAATAAACGTCATTACATATTCGTTTGTCATAGAAATGATAGAGAATATTTATTTATTTATTTTATTATTTCGATTTGTCATGACAATTGTGTTGTACAGCATAAATTACAGAGAATGTTTGCAAGCACAATACATACAAGCAATGCTGAGTTAAAAAAAACATGCTATGGCTGGCAGACAATAACAGGTCTTTGAAGACCTCTGCTAAGATCGCCTACCACATGTAATAACAATAATAATTAGTGACATACATTAAATTATGATATTACTACTAGAGAATATATTCTTTAATAGTATCCCATTCCACTACAAATGTGTATTATACATATAAATGTACATGTACATGCCACCCACCCTCAGAGATTTATGCTATATTTCACGTTTAGAATACGTTACACAAGAAGGAGGTTAAAGAGGCAACATAGTTCTAGAGGTTAAAGGGAAAACAGAGTTCTAGAGGTTAAAGGGCATCAAAGTGCATAGATGACTATAAACCATTGACTGTTGTTTCTGGTAAAGGTAGGCCTATGGTCCACACTGAACTAGTATCCCAAACTCAAGACGTTGGATTAATGTTGGGCCAGCGTCGCAGACGGTGGGTCGACGGTAAAAAGCACAGGGTCGATGTGTCGTGTTTGTTAAGTTTTTGTTTTTGGTAAGGGAACGATCGCCATTAAAATAGGACACGACAAAAACATAGTAAAAATGAAATGAATCGGGCCTTAGGCCACCTTTGTGCACATATAGGCTAAACTGGGCCAGGAGAACCTCCTGAGGATGGTGAGATGAATGAGATGACACTGTCCTCCAGACACAGGATTCGAAATTCGAGCCCTGGCGGTCTGAGGCCGAGCACGCTACCTCTCGGTCACGGAGGCTCCCCACAATACTAACTTTCACACGTGGATGGGGAAGAAACATTTTTGTTTCTTTCAAACCGCCGAGACCGGGAACCGAACCCCGGACTCCGGCGTGAAAGGCAGCGGTGCTAACCACTACCCTAGGGCCGACAAAAACATAGTATTTGTCCAAAGCTTGATATATTGGTCTAACATTTGGCAGGATGTATTGTACTATGGCAATACTGGACATTTTGGTATTTGTCCAAAGCGAGCTGACATAAAACACAAAACCTGGATCCAATGTTGTTTTGATGTTGGTCTAGCATCGCAGACGGTGGGCCAACTTTCAAACAGCATTGGGTAAACATCTGAACATATCTAGTTCGCTGGATGACAGCTTGACATATTGGCCAATATTAAACTTTATTTACTGGGGTACTACAGGAATTAATCACAGAGTATAAGGAAACACAAGGTGTTGCCCCAGTGTTGGCTTAACATGCTTAACCCTTTAACCCGCCGGTGCCGCGTATATATATATATTTTTATTTTGTATTAGCACATTATGCACCACATTTTGAACATGTTGAAGATAAAATGTGACATCAATCAGCAATATTTGAAAACAGTTGACCTCCATTTTGTCAAATCTGAATAATTTTCACTCACTTGATGTTGTGGATCGCGTCAGCGAAACACAACTTCAAGTGGGTGAAAATTCAGATTGAATAATTTGGCAGTTAAAGGGTTAATGTTTAGTCACAACTGCTGCTGAATTGTTTTTTATTCATTTAAAGATTAAATTACTAACGCTAATAATTTTCAGCTATCAATTTATCTATTTTTGATTTTTTTTATCCATTTCAATGACACATTCTTTGCTTTTGAATCTTCTTTGAGCAGCACAAGGATTGAGGCAATCTTGTATTACAGTTTATTTTGTATTGTTCAAATTATCAATAAAATATGTTTATACTAAGACAATATTGGGTTCAAATCTCCATCTTGCTCAGTAGGCCTATTGTCTACGTTGGCCAGTGTTGGCCTGACATTGGCCCGGTGATTGTGTTATGTTATAGAGTATTGTCTACGTTAAGGGCGTGGCCCGATCCTGACGTTACGCTGCTGAGAATTGGCTACGTTGGCCCGGTGTTGGCCCGATGCTGGTGTTATCGTCCCTTTGGATATGAAAGGGTGTATCTGCCACTTTACAAAGTGGCAGATACACCCTTTCATATCTAAAAAGACGTTATATTCCCCGCCATGTAACAGACACTGTCGGTGTGAGGACTACATTGTCTGTGGTGCGTTCAGGTCATTCCCCCAGTCATCCATCATACCCCACTCTCCCCGACTCCTGGAGGCGTCTTAAACCCAGCAAGCAATGGAACAATGGTGTTTCAATGTTGGGCCAGCTTTACAGACGTTGGGCTAACATTAAAACATCATTGTTTCTACGTGTCGTGTTTCGCTGGGTTCATTCTCTATCTAATGACACGTCTTCATTTCCTTGCATATTTCCGTGATTACATCATTTTTTAAGGAGGTATGTTTTACTGCAAAATTCAAGCACCGAGGTCGTCAGCGACACAGACGTAAATTCTAGAGCCGAATCTGACGTCTATAGACTAGAGACGACGTCTAAAGTCGCTCTCCACACTGTAAGAGTAATCTATTTATAATGGGCACAGTCCCATAACATAGGTATTTAAATGAAGCGGAAAGAGCTAACATTTATGATAATTTTAAATCCCTTTGGTCTCCATGGCTTATACGTTATTTCAGCGCTGCTTGGTTAACCCTTACAGTGCGGGGACCGTTTTTATACGTCAGAATCTGACGTCTGTCGACGTCAGGTTCGGACATAAAAACGGTCCCCGCATTGAAAGAATTAAAATATTTCTAATGGCCGTAGACCCATAGGTAGGTATTCAAATGAATCGGGAAGACCTAACTAAGACATTTATAATGATGTCAAATTGAAATAAACCCTTTAGTTTCAATGGTTTAAAAAAACCTCAGCGTTTTAAGGGTTTGGCTTCAAACCAGCTTCAAGTGATAGATGTGGTGTACAATACAGTAACTGTAGATTTGGTAATATTCGCGAGGTTTTAATTTTAGCGACGAGGACACATTCGCGAATTCACATCTCCCAATTTTTTTAATTATAATATTGCTACCAGTGAAAAATCAAAATTCGCGAATTCTAAACTACTTGTTGGTGTTATGTATTGCCCACGTGGACTCACAATTCCAGCTTCAAATGACGAAAAATAGAAACATAAACAGTTCAGTAGCATGTGGGTTAATTCAAAGAGATAAAAACGTTGCATATTCCAAATTTGCCATCATCCACTTTCTTCCATTTTTCCGGGTAACCCATGTCTGTGTTAAAGTGAAATATGCTCATTGTTCTATGATGTCATAGAGAAAGGCCTCATATGTAACATTTATATATTATACCATAAACGATTTTTTATGCATAGCTAAAAACGGAAAGCTTCCCCATAAATCAAACTTGTTATATCATAAACTAACAAATTACAACAATATTTTTTTTCTTAGAATGCATGTTTATGATTTTTCTCATATTTTACATGCATCACAAAACCTTCAAGAATCCCCTTTCATCTGTTAGGATAATGTAACGACAGACTAACTACTTCCAGTTTCTGAGATGTATCTCAAAATACTGAAGAACATGACATTAAGAAAAATCCATTTCTTCGCCTCAGAAAAGTAGCAATATCTTAGTGGTGTGGTGTCCATTTTTTTCATTAGTTTGTGTGGCGGTGTGTTAACAGACACATTTTCTTTATTACTCCTCTCGCTCGCGTCTTCATGCATTAGTGTTTCTTGCAGAGATCCATTTGGTAATGGGTCTTCTTCCCTTACACAGAGCTCTACGGCAGATTCTATCCCCCCGGGTTCGGCAAGTGCCTGATATGTCAACTTTGCTCTTTGATTTTTTATTTTACTGCGCACCATACATGACGCAGGCGCATCAGCTGGTTCCTGTCACCGGAGCGGGGGCTCTTGTGCAGTGGAGAAAGCTGGCTGCTTGGAGAGTCTGGCCTTCAAGTTTCAAATAAAAAAAAGTGTTTCTTCCCCGTTCACTCGTAAAGGTTCAATATTATGGGGATCCTCCGTAACCGACAGGAAGCGTGCTCGGTCTCAGACCGCTGGGGCTCAAATCTCGAATCATGTGTCTGGAGGGCAGTGTCATCTGATTCATCTCACCATCCTCAGGAGGTTCTCCCGGCCCACTTCAGCCTATATGTGCACAAGGGTAGCCTAAAACCCCAATCAGACGTCTACAGACGTCACATTATATTCTGACGTCTAAAGTCGATCCCCGCGCTGTAAAAGTTAAACATCAAGATTTGCAAATCTAGTGTTAAATTCACGATAATGAGACAGCTAGCCTAGAGAGGAAGGAGCATTATTCCACTGACAAAAACAAACCTTGATTAAACCGAGAAATGCAAAATATTTTGATACATTGAGTTGTGGAATGCTACCACATCATTCCCAACAAATCGCTGACAGAGGTACTGGAAGATATGCAAACGGTGTTTATTTGAGTGCGATATGGGAAAATACGGCACTCGTCCAATGAACTAGTTGTGAGCCTTCGAGCGAACACCTTATTCATTGAAGATGAACAACATTTGTATTTTCTCACACGATCAAGTCGCACATGACATAACTGCTGTACATTTTAATTCAAACTAGGTGCGATATGGGCTGATACCGATATACGTCTCATGGTGAAAACCACTGCACAGTGTGAGAGTTAACCTATTTTAATTGAGGTAGGTCATTAGTGGAGATATAAGGGCTAACCCTCAAAGCGCTGAATATTTTCTCTATAAACCATGGTGACCAAGGGGTTTTATTCAATTCGAAATCATCATAAATGTCTTAGTCAGCTCTTTCTGATTCATTTGAACACCTATGTTATGGGTCTACGATCATTATGACTATTTTTAGTCTTTCAGAGCGGGGATCGACTTTAGACGTCAGAATCTGACGTCTACACAGACGTTTAAAGTCTATCCCCGCACTCTGAGGGTTGATTAGGCTTTGCATTGTCGTGTCAACAAAAATATTGTTGACATTATTGCACAAGCAGTCACTACAATATGAAAATGAAATGATTGGGGTTTTAGACCACCTTTGTGCACATATAGGCTAAACTGGGCCGGGATAACCTCCTGAGGATGGCGAGATGAATGCGATGACACTGCCTTCCAGAGACAGTCCTGTGTGGTTCTCACATTGTAAGAACATCTCATCCTGATTAGAAATTCGAGCCCTGTCGGTCTGAGGTCGAGCACGCTACCTCTCGGTCACGGAGGCTCTCCGCAATATACCACAAGCATTTAGTTATCAGAGTTATCAGAGGGCACCTTTAGTTGATGTGTGTTCAATGTCGTCAAAAAGACACAAGACCTGATGACGCTGGAAAGACCAATATACGTTCAGGGAAATCCCCGAAGACCCAAGATGAGGGAGTCCCTCTGGGTAGTTTTCAGTCTCCCTTTGACTCTGGGGATGAAAGGGTGTGTACGTTATGGCCGCACTATAATGAGATTGGAGGCGGCACCTATTAAGCTCCAGAGACCTCTTACTTTTGATGTCTCAGATAATAAACAACGCACCCCTTATCGCCTTTCTCTCTCTCCAACCACAAGGCGTTGATCTAATGTTGTTTTAATGCTGGACCAGCGTCGCAGACGCTGGCCCTATATTACAGCAACATTGGGTAAGATATTATCTGTTTGTTGTGTCATTAACTACAATCAAAAGCCCGATGTTGACAAGCGATAGCCAATAATGAGGATATAAATTAGCAAATCCATACATGATCCCTTTGAAACGTGCATCCTAGGGAACATAGATTATACCACCAGTCACAATCTATCGCATCTGTCTACTTTATGAATATTACAGGCGGGAAGTGAACTAATCAGTTGGCGATAATCTCTGAAAAAAACATTAATCGGTATCAAAATAATTACTTTTAAATGTGCGGATAACTAATCGAGAATATACGATATTGAACCGATACCTAACTGAGAATTTCAGCATACACTTTCAGAACAAAAAGTTTTTTTCGAATAGTTTTTTTTTTCGAAAATAAATATGGTGAAAAGTTCCACATGCAATATAAGGACCATACAATATGAGAACCATCAAGAATATATAACATAGAACCATGCAATATGGAAACCAAACTATATGAAAACCATACAATATGACAGCCATACAATTTGGGAACCATACAATTTGAGAACCATACAATTTGAGAACCATACAATATGAAAACCATACAATATAAAAACCATACAATACGAAAACCATACAATATAAAAACCATGCAATACGAAAACCATACATTATGAAAACCATACAATATAAAAACCATACAATATGAAAACCATAAAATATGAGAACAATACAATAAAAAAACCATACAATAAGAAAACCATACAATATGAGAACCATAAAATACGAAAACCATACAGTATGAAAACCATACAATATAAAAACCATACAATATGAGGACCCCATACAATACGAAAACCATACAATATGAGAACCATAAAATACGAAAACCATACAGTATGAAAACCATACAATATAAAAACCATACAATATGAGGACCATACAATACGAGAACCATACAATATGAATCCATACAATACGAAAACCATACAATATGAGGACCATACAATACGAAAACCATACAATATGAGAACCATAAAATACGAAAACCATACAGTATGAAAACCATACAATATAAAAACCATACAATATGAGGACCATACAATACGAGAATCATACAATATGAATCCATACAATACGAAAACCATACAATATGAGGACCATACAATACGAAAACCATACAATATGAAAACCATACAATGTAATAAATATACAATATAAGAATTATAAAATATAAGGAAAGAAATAAACCTTTTACGTACTACAATTGAGATCATTTCCGCATGCCTACGAAACCGTTTCCTGACATTAAGAATGTTTAATTATACAGCCATGACGTGATGTTGAAAAGCAAATGACAAACAGCCTCTTCATTTGACATTTTTATTTTAAAATGAGCTCTATGAGATGGTCGCATGCATTTTTAAACATTGCTTTCGCCTGCAATTCTGGTCTTAAATGTCAACAAGGACAAGGAATGCACAAAACATCGTGATTATTGTTATGCTATCTGAGATAATATGACTGTCATAGCTATACTTTAAAAAATATTGTATGTTCATAAACTATACAATTTATTATTGAGTGACTGTCTTACCACTAAGTCATTTAATTGTTCACCAAATTGAAGTTGTGTCTCGCTGACGCGACCCACAACTTCAAGTGGGTGAACATTACTGAATTACATTTGTGAATTCGAAGGTTAATCATTTTTACGTGGACCTTCCGACGTTATCTGTTATCATACAGTATCAATCAAAACATTAACCGTTCAGGTACCAATTTTTCTGATTTTATTTTTTTCTCACTTGTAGGTATGTCTTGCTGAAGCAATCCACTGATATAAATTTTCTATGACTTGTAGGTGTGTCTTGCTGAAGCAATCCACTAATTTACATTTTTGCTGATTTTTGGGTGTGTCATGCTGAAGCATTCCACTGACTTAAATTTTTGCTGACTTGTGGGTGTGTCTTGCTGAAGCAATCCACCAATTTACATTTTTGCTGATTTGTGGGTGTGTCATGCTGAAGCATTCCACTGACTTAAATTTTTGCTGACTTGTGGGTGTGTCTTGCTGAAGCAATCCACCAATTTACATTTTTGCTGATTTGTGGGTGTGTCATGCTGAAGCATTCCACTGACTTAAATTTTTGCTGACTTGTGGGTCTGTCTTGCTGATACAATACACTAAGTTAAATCTTCGCTGGCTTTTGGATGTATCTTTCTGAAGCAATCCACTGATTTTATTTTTCGCTGATTTGTGGGTGTGTCTTGTTGAAACAATCCACTGATGTAAATTTTCGCTGACTTGTGGGTGTGTCTTGCTGAAGCAATCCACTGATTTTATTTTTCGCTGACTTGTGGGTGTGTCTTGCTGAAGCAATCCACAGCTTCTATTAAGTGAGAATATGAGTCTAAACCCTCTTTCATTTAACTTTTACAACGCTGAATTATTTTGTGAAAACCATGGAGACCAAAGGGTTTTTTCTATTTGAAATCAGCATAAATGTCTTAGTCAGCTCTTTCCGCTTCATTTGAATACCTATGTTATGTGTGTACGACCATTAGAAATAGTTTAATTCATACAGTGCGGCGACCTATTTTATACGTCAGTATCTGACGTCTGTAGACGTCAGATTCTGACGTATAAAATCGATCCCCGCACTGAAAGGGTTAACGGTGTCTGTGCTCACATGATATTTAAAGAGATGTAACCACGCGAACTGGATAGGATCATTGACTGGTCATTGAGTCCACTTGACCTTTCCAGCAACCTAATTGGTCAGATCAGTAATTAGACAGAATTGTGGTACACGTACTTCACATTTCGCTAATGACGTATCCACAAACAGCTGCTGTGATTTTGTCCCTAATTATTTTTTGGGTGAATATTATTTCACGGGCGTCAAATAAAATAAGATCTCTCTGTGTTTCATGTGTGTAAATTGGTAATTATCATAATGCCGGGCACAATAAGAATTTATTCACCTTTGAATAAGTTACTTTGCTTAAGTTACGAAATAATTAGGTTGTAAAACAAGTTTCAAGTGTCTGTAATCTACTAAGAAAAAAACTTAGTGATTCTCTATATAGATGTAGGTATAAATATCCTTAGTAGAGATTTATCACCCAAGACCGAGCTATACCTATTTATTTTCCCATTTATCACTGCTGTACCTCAACGTTTTTTAAATCTCAGCTTATGTCGTAATAAGGAATGTCGCGTAACGCATCTCACTGGAAGTCGTTCACGTCACGTGATTAATGGCGTCGTGATCTTCTTGGTAGTTGGAAAAAAGGAAACCATCAACATTAACTTGTCAACACTTTATTAGTGACGCATGGGCCTACGTGCATAAAATATCTCTACTTTCGTTTTTAACTCTTGGTAACCCTTTAACCGCCAAATTATTCAATCTGAATTTTCACCCACTTGAAGTTGTGTCTCGCTGACGCGATCCACAACTCCAAGAGAGTGAAAATTATTCAGATTCGACAAAATGGAGGTCAACTGTTTTCAAATCTTGCTGATTGATGTCACATTTTATCTTTAGCATGTTTAAAATGCGGTACTTAATGTTCTAATAAAAAATGATAACCCGAATATATGCGGCAACGGCGGTTAGAGGGTTAAGATATATAATTTTAATTTTCACCCACTTGAAGGTGTTTCGCCATCGCGACCCACAAATTCAAGTTCCCAATATCTGTGATTTAACCTGATAATCATGTTAATAAAACTTAGCGTTTAGAGGTTTTTACGCAAATAAAATTTAAAATCAAAAGAATATAAACCGGTTTCCGTTATTTTTATATCTTATGCGTTAATCAGATATTAAAATCACTATTGCTCGTGTCATTTCTTATTCGTTTGATTCAGGGGTCATTAAATTTTATTAGAACTATGTGTTGACGTCAAATTAATCGTGAAATAGTTTTATGCGCATACATTATATATGTGTCGCTAGCATGTAAATTATCTGTGTCATAGTTTGTGCGCTTTTATGCATCGCTAGCATGTAAAGGGTTATTTGCTTCTATACAGCACGTTTTGACATCAGGCGCACGATAAAAAAAACGTTTCCAAGCACGAGCACGGGAAATTGGGATGTGTCTATGCGGTGACAATCACTGCCATGTCTATACTTCTACTGAGGGAAGGAAACTTTCCAGTCCTCATCATTTCAAAATGAGAAATGGATTATGTAGACTTTTGTTTTCTACCAAAAAATGCTACCATGGCATATCTAGTTCTTGTAGCAAATTATTGATGAATTTTCAAACGGAAATCTCATAATTTACGTGCATTAATAATCATTTTACGAGCTCGATTCTGACAGAAGCAACATTTCCAACAAAATGAGATATGTCGTGAATAATACACTGCAGTATTCATCTTACTATTATATTGAGAAGTTACTGCCTTTTGGGTTTACACGATAGAATAGTGGCGCTGAGTAGCCCCTATGTTGAGCTTGCGGCCGTGAACAATAGGCTTAGTATGTTGAGATTGCTGCTTCCACGATTTCAGTGAGTTACCGAACTTGTATAGAAAACCAATAAGCATATGTTGACCTTATCCCATCCAGCTGTGAGCACGAGTACGATTAATAATAGGTTATGTCATATAATGTCATCACATTTGACGACGATGTTTTCAAAGTCAAACACGAGGCCAGTTTGCCGCGTTGTGTTCTTGAACTTCAAATGTTAATTGAAATCTACCATCATATTCCATGTGTCATTAACCTTTGAAAATCTAAGCGCGACTATGAAGGTTTTTAACCGTTAAAGCGCTAAATTCTTTTGTATAAACCATGCAGACCAGAGGTTTTTTAATTTGAAATCATCATCATAAATGTCTTAGTTAGTTCTTTCCGATTCATTTGAATACCTATGATATGGGTCTACGGCCATTACAAATTTGTTTTACTTTTACAGTGCGGGGATTGACTTTAGTCGTCATAATCTGACGTCTGTAGACGTCAGATTCTGACGTCTAAATTCAATCCCCGCGCTGTAAGGGTCAATCCGTTTTATCAGCCATTTAAATCGCAGATATTGGGAATGAGGGGTGTGCCTAAAAAAATGAAATGTTTCGTCTCACATTAAACAAATATGGGTAATTTTCAGCCACTTGAAGTTGTGGGTCGCGGTAGCGAGACACAACCTGAAGTGGGTGAAGATTTAAATTATATAAATTTAGCAGTTAAAGGGGAAAACTTACGACGCAATCAAAAAGGAAGCGTTGGTGTTGGCCCAACCGTACAGTGTGACTGTAGCATTATGCTACAGTCACACTGTACGGTGCCGTCACGGCGGCCCCGGAGGACCACGGTGGTCCTGGTTGAGCGAAATGTTGGAGATCCTGGGTGGTTCGGGAAGACTAAGGAATTTTTACCTCCACACCGGTGTCATCCCGGTGGGTCCGGTTGTTCCGGGGCTGATCCCGGTATCATCCCGGATGCTTTAGGATTTGTCCTGGCAAAATAGAACATGTTCTATTTCCCCAAGACATCTCTTGGGTCATTAAAATCTGTCCTAAGCGACGTTCACATGCTAGGATTTGTCCTATAGGACGCGTCCTATAGGACAAAATCCTACCATGTGAACCGGGCTTTAGGGGATCAGATAATGGCATAGAACTTGCCAAGGGGAGTGTTAAAAAATGCGCTAATTAATTACCGCCCATGTCCAGACAGCACCGTCACACCATAAAAGGTAAAGTGCAGGTTTATAGTCTGATATCAAGTATTTCATCCGACTTTTACATTTTTACCCCCTGGTCACTCGACCTGTTCATTCGTGTGCCATTTCAACTCCGCGGAGAACATACAGTTTTGCAGCCATTCCGGCGCATTGAACTTATCGTACACATTGCAATCTCTGTCGTACAAGGCAAGCATTTTCACGTGAAACATTTGAGGGTTAAGTGCCTTGCCCAAGGACACATTATGGAAACAAGATTCCAATATTGAGAGGGGGGAAACATGATATTTCTCTGAGAATTCTGCACAAAACCGCAAGGCAGGCAGCGACATCGACAAAGCTCCGCGCTCTAACCATTGCGCCATGTCTCTGTCATAGCTCTCATTATTAATGAAATTAATGAAGTTAATAAAATTAATAAAAATTAATGAAATTAATAAAATTAATGAAATTAATAAAATTTATGAAATTAATTAATGAACAAACGAATGAGCGAATGAATGAATGGGATTTTAGGGCCAGATTTGTGCACATTCAAGCTCGTTTGTGAGATAGATGCACGTTGAATACATGACGTAACATGGGTTTTGTAACATGCATATAATACAATTATTCCTCCCACCTTTTTATGTTGCTAGTTATATTACATTTAACCCTTTCAGGCCTGAATTTACTATTGTCATCTTCATTCACTACAAGCCGCGAATTGCTGTCGCAATTCTCGACTTGTAGTGGATGAATATGATTTGATGTGGGTGAAAAAGTAAAGAAAATTGCCATGTAATGGTAAACCAGTTTCATGGAAATTTTCGTTCTTAAACCCTTTGTTGTAGGAACATTAAGTTTGTTTTCGAGGATGTAAAATGATGCTTTAATGCATCGTGAGGGCTCAAAGGGTTAAGCATTCTGAGAAGTTTTACCAGGAATATATATTTGAAAAGCACAATTTCGATAGGAATCTTTGCGATATGCTCAATACTGTCCCCATTTCTACAGGTCAATGTGATTTGGTACTTCTAAGCACTTGGTTTATGTAGTCTGAGGTTAATGCTAATAACCGTCAGAGTATCTTAATGGCACATAATATACCCTGACTGTTAAGGCTCAACGATGTATTAGTATGCTGAATTCGTAAAAAACGAAAATTTTACATTAATTATACTAGCTTACTGACCGTGTCGGGTTCAGTATTGAATCATATTGCGAGTTTTAAATAGAACCACATTCACAGATTCAGTATGATGTATGTCATTTTCTAAATAGAACCATATGATGTGTTCTGTATTGAGCGTTTGAAAATGGTTCTGAGATTTTAAAACTTTTTAATTTATACCATTAGATAGAAGCTTGAAAGGTTCTATAATATATACACCGTTAGATAAATCCTTAAAAGGTTCTATGATTCCCCTTGCTTGTAGGAAGGTATAGGTGTGGAGGCTGTATTAGTATGGTGAGCACGTGAGCTTAGTTTTAGGGTATTCTTGAGGTTTGTTAGGGCGGGCTGAGGCACTTTACCACCTGATTGCCCACAAAACCTCCCCAGAATAAATGCCGGGAATAAATTCCTGGGTGACTTGACATCCGAGGCAATAAGCACGGTAGCACCTGCGCCTACAAAACGCCCAGAAACTGACAGACGCCCGGCTTGATTGCTGGTTACATGTAAAATCTCATCAATAATCTCTGGTGGTCACATGTAAAATCTCATCAATAATCTGTAGAGATTACATGTTAAATATCATCAACAATCGCTGCTGGTTATATGGAAAATATCATTAACAATCGCTGCTGGTTATATGGAAAATATCATTAACAATCTCTGCTGGTTATATGGAAAATATCATTAACAATCGCTGCTGGTTATATGGAAAATATCATTAACAATCGCTGCTGGTTATATCGAAAATATCATTAACAATCTCTGCTGGTTATATGGAAAATATCATTAACAATCTCTGCTGGTTATATGGAAAATATCATTAACAATCGCTGCTGGTTACATGTAAGATATCATCAACAATCTCTGCTGAATACATGTAAAATATCATCAAAAATCTTTGCTGGTTACATGTAAGATATCATCAACAATCTTTGGTGATAACATGTAAGATATCATCAACAATCTCTGCTGGTTGCATGTTAAATATCATCAACAATCTCTGCTGGTTATATGGAAAATATCATTAACAATCTCTGCTGAATACATGTAAAATATCATCAAAAATCTTTGGTGAATACATGTAAAATATCATTAACAATCTCTGATTACATGTAAAATATCATCAATAATCTCTGATCATCACATGTAAAATATCATCAATAATCTCTGATGATCACATGTAAAATATCATCAATAATCTCTGATCACAATGTGTCATGTAAAATATCAGCAACCATCCTGGTGGTCACATGTAACATGAGATCAGCAATCTCTGTTGATTGCTTGTAAAATATCATCAACAATCTCTCAAAATACAAACCGATAATCTACAGTATAAATATCAGTGGAGTGCTTTCGTTACACGAAATCTGGTGAACTTTAGTAACTCAGATAAAAAGAAAACTCCGTTATATCATGTATATCGCCATCTCTAGTGTACGATTTCACGGTACAGTGGTTTTATTGTAAACGTGAACGCTGGCTTCGTGGCTCGGTGTCACTAAACAATTCTTGATTGTTGTGTGTTTTATCTGCGAAGTCTACTTGGTTTCTTGGAATACCATTTTAGATAAATAAATGGCGTCGCAACATTCAATGACTATATCCACCCTTTGGATATGAAAGGGTGTATTTGTCACTATATAAAGTGGCAAATACACCCTTTCGTATCCAAGGGGGCGATATACTATATAAATCAGGGCGTGTGTTTTATCTAATAACAAATTCCGGCGATGGTCTACACCCGGACGGAATGTCCAATACGCGGATGGTGTATGTCATAAATAAAACAAAACCCACGAGAGTGGCATAGGTTTTCAGGGAAATATCTATATTTCTTCCCTTTTATATACAGATATATGTCTGAGCGATTACGTTAATGGCGGCCTCGTCAAGATAGGGCTGAAAACCTGTTAAGGTTGTACTAGTGTATGGACCCATTGCCAGGTACTGGGACCTATCCAGCTAAGAATCTTAAAATGAAGATTATCTTAACTTTTTTTTCATTAGAAAAGTTACGATTTTTCCTAACTTTTCTAATGGAAATGAGAGAAAGTTGAGATCTTAATTTTAAGATTCATTGTGGGATGGGCCCCGGGTCCTAGGACATTAATCCCGCTAAGCTCGTATAACATAGGTAGTAATCAAGTATGAATCCTAATAATATGTAAATAGATTTGCACATATGATTTGTTCGCGTTTAGTTTAGATTGTTATCCTTGAAAGGATGAAATAATCTTGAGATGTCCATTGTAAAACACTTCCGGGTGAAAACATTCGATTTGACACGAGCCATGGTTACACAATTTAAAACTATTTTCTGGTGGGTATTGTCCTTAACATGTTTCCAAAATCAGTCCTAGTTCGCAAATCCAAAACATAGTCATTGTTGAATGAGCACTTTCACATAACCTTCGCCGCACCAGCGCCCATTTTTTGAGCGGAGTGCTAGGACATCCAGCTTAAAAAATGAGTTTTGGAGGTGAAAGGGTTACAACGAAAAACCTAAAGTCTAAAAATCTGTCATATTTCTTAAATTTTGTGACAAAACACAGGCATTTCCTAACGATTACCATGTCACGTTCGAGGACTAGATTTAGTGTGCTTATAAAATGACGATAATATTCGCCCTTGGCGTTCAAAGGGTCAGTACCTATTATGGGATGTCTGTTTCTATGCTGACGATCACAAGAGGTGACGGGCAGCCCACCCTGACCCCAGCAACAAGAGATGTTGACCCAATGTTGGTTTAATGTTTGACCACCGTCTACGACGCTGGCCCAACATTGTACCAACATTGGTTCAATATCTCGTGCTTAACACATAGTGTTGGACCACCGTCTACGACGCTGGCCCAGCATTGTACCAACATTGGTTCAACGCCTCGTGTTTACTGGGACAACACGTTTTTTCGTTCCACCTCCGAATACGAAAGGATGGGCGGCGCTGGCGGGTGCCTGCAATTAGGGGACATGTTTTTCCTGAATTTTAGTGCCGACATCTGATAATTGTTCCAGACGCCCCCCCCCCCCCTCCCCCCCACACACTTCTCTCCTGACTCCTGAAGGACCCGTCTTCTCGTCTGACAAGATCGGACGAGATCCGCTGATTTCTGAGCGGCTGATTTCCCTGGCGATTTGTCGTTTTTAATGCTATTGTAGATCACCCAGTAAGTGCTTCAGCCATAAAGAAATATAATCACAGTGACACATAGCAAGCATCACTCTAAACCCTTTAACCGCCGGTGCCGCATATATTCGGGTTTTCATTTTTTTATTAGATCATTATGTACCACCTTTTGAACATGGTAAACATAAAATGTGACATAAATCAGCAATATTTGAAAACAGTTGACCTCCATTTTGTCAAATCTGAATAATTTTCACTCACTTGAAGTTGTGGATCGCGTCAGTGAGACACAACTTCAAGTGGGTGAAAATTTAGATTGAATAATTTGGCGGTGAAAGGGTTAAAGTTCTGTAATATTTTGGTATAACCCAAGAAAACCAAAGGGTTTTTTCAATTAAAAATCATCATAAATGTCTTAGTCAGCTCTTTCTGCTTCATTTGAATACCTATGTTAAGGGTCTACGCCCGTTATAAATATATTTACTCTTTCAGCGTGGGGATCACCTTTAGACGTCAGAATCTGACGTCTACAGACGTCAGATAAAGCAGAAAAAGCTAACTAGGATATTTATGATGATTTCAAATTGAAAAACCCCTTTGTTTTGTGGTTTATATCAGAATACTTCAGCGCTTTTAGGGTTGAGCTATTTAGAATGGTCAGTGTCTGGTCACGACCGCACCACCTATAGATTGAAAAGAGTGAATATTGTCCTTCAGATGTGTCAATGATCTTGGTGATGATTGAAGTCATGTCTCACTTTCATAAAGGTGATATTTAAAACCATTTAAGCCATCACGATGCATTGAAGCATCATTTTACATCCCTGAAAATACACTTAATTCTCCTACAACTAGGGCTTTTAGAAGGAAATTTTCCATGAAACTGGTTTACTAATACATAGTATTATTCTGTAATTTTCCACCCACTTCAAATCATCTTCATCCACTACAAGTCGAGAATTGCGACAGCAATTCGCGGTTTGTAGTGCATGAAGATGACAATGGTAAATTCAAGCTTGACAGGGATAGTACAATTGATACACTCTAAACAATATAGGTTCTTTAAAAAAAAACCATCAGTACTATCACCATGCATCCCCAGGAGAACCATACAAGGGTTCTCCAGGGGTTGCATGGCAATAGTACTGAAGGGTTCCTTCTAAAGAACCTATATTGCTTAGAGTGTAACGTTAACCACGATCATAGTCATGATTAAAACTGAACACTTCTAGACGTCCACCTTTAATAAAAAATGTCCGCAGTTGATTAATCCTTGGTGTAGAGTTCTATAGCCTGTCTGGGTTGTCATGTGACCTACACAGCTAACCAAATAAATCAAATAATTGAATGTAAAATTTCCAATTGACAATAAATCCTATAATTAAATGTGAAATTTCCAATTAACAAACGGTAATACGATATTATTTAAATTTGCCGTCGAACACGAAACCATTTACATGTATATTTGTTTAGTCTGCTTCTAATGGAGAGATTAATCGAATCACCCGCGTGAAAATGAGGTTCTACACAGATTATAGTAAAAAACATTTCACGTTGAATTGCATTTCACAAATGAAATGTGAATTATGTCAAAGACAGTAGTCAGCAATAGACCGACGCCACTGACAGTAGTCTGACAACAAACCGACGTCACTGACAGTAGTCTGGCTATAAAGCCGACGCCACTGATAGTAGTCTGACAATAAACCGACGCCATAGACAGTAGTCAGCAATAAACCGACGTCACTGACAGTAGTTTGACAATAATCAGGGCTCAGTGGAAGCAAACACCTGCCAGTAAATCAACATCAAGATCTAATTTTAGACAATTAGTTAGAATTAAACCCTCATGTTTATTCATGACGTTTGAATTCCAGCTTTACGGATGTGGTTATCTTACAAACGACCTGTAATGTGTCGTAATGTCTGCAGTAATGGGCATAATGTCTGCTAATCGATTCCTATTAAAAAAATAAAAATAACTGCAACAACATTTAAAAGCATTTAAAATCATGCAAAAAACACTCTACCTTACATAATAGGGGCCTACTAGAATTAATAGTTATACAGCTATGTAAAGTCGTCAAAGTAAACCCTGCACCATACTATGTAGCTGTATGCAGTCATAATTATAGGTGCGGAAAAGACAAACAGCAGTAACTGCTTACTTGAAAAACAACCAGTTCCACTTCGCACTGCACATTTAATTATGCACAGATAAATTCCGTTGATATCTAGAATGTATAGGTGTGCAGCCATTTTTAGTGATCCAAGTGTCAACATATTTCACTTAGTGTCATATCCGTACAAAGGCAAACAGCAGTAGCTGCTTACTCGAAAAGTGAGCAGCTACAGTGCTGTTCCCATTCTCACTGCCAACATTAACCCTTTAAGCCCTCGTGATGCAATAATGCATCATTTTACATCTATGAAACACAATTTATTTCCCTACAACTAAAGGTTTTAGAAGGAAAATTTCCATGAAG
Source organism: Flabesymbios commensalis (assembly GCA_964017125.1). Lineage (NCBI taxonomy): Eukaryota > Metazoa > Annelida > Polychaeta > Terebellida > Flabelligeridae > Flabesymbios > Flabesymbios commensalis. The sequence goes on from OZ024917.1 coordinate 7,642,376, forward strand.
CTGGTTTACCAATACATGGTGATTTTATTTAATTTTTAAACCACATTAAATCATCTTCATCCACTACAAGTCGGGAATTGCGACAGCGATTCGCCGCTTGTAGTGGATGAAGATGACAATGCCAAATTCAGGCTTGGAAGGGTTAATTATATTCAATAGATGGCCGGCCCCGATAGCTCATTCGTATCGACTGGGGCTTGTAGCCTGGAGGTACCATGTTCAAATCCTGGTCGGCCCAGATATTTTATATCGTGGTTGTGCATATACAGTGCTCCAAACTGTTAAAAGGCATGGAGTGTACTGTGCTTGCTATGGTGCTGTGCACTATAAAGAACCCTTGTAGTCATTTAAAATAAGAGTAGGGCACAGTCCCGGCTTCGGGCCTCTTTCTGTCGCCATGATTGTGCAGAAAACGACTTAAAGCAATATTCACTCACTCACTTTATTCACTAGTTATTAGTTATTCATTGTTACCTTCATGTAGTAGTAGTAGTAAATCCTTGTTTTACGTCACTTTTCAGCAAAAATGGATGGTCTTTTAAGTGACATTGTAATACGATAAAAACGTTGTCGTCAATTGATGAGATGAATGATGTACAGATGATGATAATGTGAGGGTGGGGGCGATAGGGCATGGTGGGTTATTGAGAGCGGTATCTTTCGCTCACCTAATAAGGGGTTCTGGGCATGTCTAGGGAATCTACCCCAAAACATGCCCAGACGGCCCGAGACTTGGGTTTAGCTGTGCAATTTAATGCTGAAAATCCGTGGCACTTTGCGCAGCTCGGTTATCATTGGGTCGGATGGTCCCCAGAGTAACAATAGGAAAGGTAACTCCATTCATCCCCCATGAGAGACAATATGTCAAACACTCTATTGCCGGTCATTTAAGGCTACCACGGCTACCTACATCCGCGTCTGCACTGATGCGAGAGCTGCATTGGCACCGCAGTTGAGCGGTATTACTTTCATGTAAGACGCGAAGCTTCATGGGTTAATTTAATCCCGGATGAAAACTAAGAGGTGTTGTTTTGCGGTGTGGAGACTAACGGGTTTTTGTGAAGACATTGAAACGCTTTCTAATTAGAACTTTATGCAAATCTGTGTTGTATCGGGAGGGAATTAGTGATAGATGGTGTGGATAATGGGCTGTCAGCTCTGCTCATCTAATATTGGTATTGACACTTGACGGTCAACAAATCTCACTTTAAAACCCTTTCGGCCCGCACGATGCATTAAAGCTTCATTTTGCATCTCTGAAAAATGATTTTATTTCATACACCTAGGGCTTTTAGAACGACGATTTCCTGGAATTGTTTAAATAATAACAATACCTTTTTTCATTTGCTACCCACTTTAAGTCATCTTCATCCACTACAAGTCGAGAATTGCGACAGCAATTCGCGGCTTGTAGTGGATGAAGATGACAATGGTAACTTCAGGCTTAGGGTTAGGTGAAACAGCTCTGTTGCTCGTAGTACATAGACCAGCTGAGACGTCAGAATCTGACGTCTCCAGACATCAGATTCTCACATATAAAGTCAGGGTTAGGGTTGAAAGGTTTAAGTGTAATCATGATATATTTCGCAAAGTAAATACTTAAAAGTAGGTGTGAAATAAAAGGGGTTTAAGCCACCTTTGTGCACATGTAGGCTAAACTGGGTCAGGAGAACCTCCTTAGGACACTGAATGAGATGACATTGCTTTCTAGACACGGGATTCAAGAATCGAGCCCTGTCGGTCTGGGGCCGAGCACGCTACCTCCTCGGTCACGCAGGCTTCCCACAATATTGAATCTTTACGAGTGAGCATTTTGTTGCTTTCAAACTTGAATGCCAGAGTGGGGTTTGAATCCAGTGATCTCCGAATTTCCAAACAGGCAGCCGTGTGATGCAATATACCTATGTCTTTGATTCATTAACATAGCGATTTCTGATCTTGTGAAGTAGTTCTGGGTCTACAAGGGTTCACGTCGCCGCACTGGGACCTCAAACGTCCCCGTTTATAACTGCATCTGCGCGAATGAGCCGCTTCAAATTGCCAGGAATAAAACCGCCTTAAAGTTTATTAATTTAACTGCAGATCTCGGCGGACTGACGAGCACCGGATCGTTCTGCATAAACACCAGGCTAATGTTGTGTTATTGTTGGCCAGCGTCGCAGACGGTGGGCCAACATTAAACCAACATTGATTCAAGGTATCGTGTTCTCTGGCATGCTCTCACCAGGCCCGGGGAGTGAGACACCCTCCGGATAACTCTGGAATAATGCCGGTCCAGCGTTTACAACATTGATCCGACATTGTGCCAGCGTCGTCACGCCGTGGGATCGGGATAATTGGAGATTCTACGCATGCTTCAGGACTAACTAGGTTTGAAGTCCCTGAGAATAGCTCATTGATTGCATTAGACCCCTCTCCTCACCGGTGCTCCACTTTCATCCACCCCCTCCCCACTCAGCGCGGGGGTACTCAACCCTCCTTTACACCCCTCTGTACCTGGATCCACAAGTATTCATGATATGACACGCACAGGCAAATAACGGGCGCCACCATTTAAAGGGGGGGGGGGGGCTGCAGTTTTGTGACGCGCCAAATTATTTATTTCAACGCGGCTTGGCAGCGCGCTGAAAATTTGAGTATTAATAATGGCATTTTACTTATAAACAGCAACATACAACATTTAGCTGTAATTCTAAGTTTAAATATCTTTTTCTAGTTAAATTGGGAAACAATAAGATATAAGACTTAAAAATTAATTCTTAAAATGTTTAGTTCAATGGAGCAGAAAGGCGGCATGTTACTGTTGTTTATACTGTAGATCTGGTAATATTCGCGAGGTTTTAATTTTCGCGAATTTCGCGAGAAGGACAAATTCGCGAATTCAAGAATTTCGCGAAAATGATTATTATAATAGCGCTAGTAAAGAAAAATAACAAATTCACGAATTCTAAACTTCGTGAAATGTCCCAAAATCAGAAATTCGGGAAAATGTAAACACGCGAAAATTACCAGATCTACAGTATTTGAACAGAACCTGTTGGGGACAGGCATCGCTCCAGGCAGCCAACCTCCTAGGAGTTGCAACCCTTACAGCGCTGAATTACTTTTGTATAAACTAATTTTAAATCCTCATAAATGTCTTAGTTAGCTCTTTTCGTTTCATTTTAATACTGAAGATCTGGTAATTTTCGCGTGTTTAAGTTATCGCGAATTTCCGATTTTGGAACTTTTCACGAAGTTTAGAATTCGCAAATTTTTATTTTTCTTGAGTAGCGCTATTATAAAAATAATTTTCGCGAGATTCTTGAATTCGCGAATTTTTCCTCCTCGCGTAATTCGCAAAAATTAAAACTTATATTACCAGATCTACAGTACCTATGTTATGGGTTCACGACCATTCTTACTCATTTAAATGTTACAGTGCGGTAACAGTCTTTATACGTCAGAATCTGACGTCTACAGACGTGAGATTCTGATGCGGTGACAGTCTTCATACGTCAAAATCTGACGTCTACAGACGTCAGATTCTGACGTATAAAGACTGTCACGGCGCTGTAAGGGCTAAGCCACTTGACCATGCTCATAGTAGCATTATGTAAACAGATGAACCTCCTATGGACGGTAACCTGTCCAGGAATGCCACTTCTCTGATGCGCCAGGAGAGGTTACCCATAGCAGGTTCAACTGTACAGTTACTTCTGTTTACCATTGTATATCAAGCTAAAGTGGGAATGATTGACCAAGTTTCACTGTTAATTAAATTAAGAACAAAGTTAAGCCCGTTCGCGAATCCTCTGCACGATGATTTTCGAGTGATGAGAAGTTCAGAAGATCATGCCGACAAAAATCTGAAGAGAAATCCCATCTTGACTGTTAACTTTCTCACGTTTTAATTAAGGTAACATCAATCTCAACATTCTAATGCAAATGGGAGAAAATTAACATAAGATAAATAATAAAATGTTTATTTGGTTGGACCTGAATGACAGCGTACTAATCATACGAGAATGGGTTCAACTGAGAATCTTACTGGTAAAAATGGTAAGCTCCATTTGTGATTGACTATTCTTGGTAAGATAAATCTCAGCATTTTAATGCAAATTGGAGAAAATTAACATAACATCAATATTAAAATGCATATTTGGTTGAGAATGACAGCATAATAATCATACGAGAACGGGTTTAACTAAGAGTCTTAATGGTAAAAACGGTCAGCTCCATTTGTGAATGACGGCTGTATTGTCATTCAAAGACAGCTGTGACTTCTTACTTTTGAAGACGTTTTGAGTTAAAGTACAATAAACCTCATATGGACAGCCACCTGTCTTGGAAAACCACTTCCCGTGTGCCATAAGTTTAGCTACATATAGTATGCTCTACTGTAACAGCAGACATAACACGTTGACCCGATATTGGTTTAATGTTGGTCCACCGTCTGCGACGCTGGCCCAACATTAAACTAATATCGGGTCAGTTTCTCGTGATGGCTGGGGTACTGCGCACTTGTAATGTAGCTAGTGTCGCCACACCTTTATCGCCATTTAACCCTTTGTAACCTGAATTTACCATTGTCATCTTCATCCACTACAAGCCGCGAATTGTCGATTTATAGTGGAAGAAGATGATTTGATGTGGTTTAAAAATTATAAAATTGGAATGTATTGGTAAACCAGTTTCATGGACATTTTCGTTCTAAACCCCTTTGTTGTAGGAAAATTAATTAAGTTTGTTTTCAGAGATGTAAAATGATGATTTAATGCATTGTGAGGGCTTAAAGGGTTAGACAAACAGTAGCTGCTTAATTTTCAAGTAAGCAGTTACTGCTGTTTGTCTTTGCATGGCGGTCAGTATGCCAGTACTCGATGGCAGAAGAGACAAGCCCAAAGACACACACTTTTAGAGCAGTAACTGCTCACTTTCAAGTAGACTGTTACCTTTGAACTTGCAAAGGCGAACAGCAGTAACGACTTACTTTTCAAAACTTAAATGTGATAGATAATACAGTAGAATCTCTTGGGAAGTCACTTCTCTTGTGTTATGCCCATAGTAGGTTCTATTGCACTGTATAATAGTAATTCATCTAGTTCCTTAATACAGTAGAACCTCTTAGGAAGTCACGTCTCTTGTGTCATGCCCATAGTAGGTTCTATTGTACTGTATAATAGTAATACATCTAGTTCCTTAATACAGTAGAACCTCTTAGGAAGTCACGTCTCTTGTGTTATGCCCATAGTAGGTTCTATTGTACTGTATAATAGTAAAACATCTAGTTCCTTAATACAGTAGAACCTCTTAGGAAGTTACGTCTCTTGTGTCATGCCCATAGTAGGTTCTATTGTACTGTATAATAGTAAAACATCTAGTTCCTTAATACAGTAGAACCTCTTAGGAAGTCACGTCTCTTGTGTCATGCCCATAGTAGGTTCTATTGTACTGTATAATAGTAAAACATCTAGTTCCTTAATACAGTAGAACCTCTTAGGAAGTTACGTCTCTTGTGTTATGCCCATAGTAGGTTCTATTGTACTGTATAATAGTAAAACATCTAGTTCATTAAAACAGTAGAACATCTTGGGAAGTCACGTCTCTTGTGTCATGCCCATAGTAGGTTGTACTGTACTGTATAATAGCAATACATCTAGTTCCTTAATACAGTAGAACCTCTTGGGAAGTTACGTCTCTTGTGCCATGCCCATAGAAGGTTCTATTGTACTGTATAATAGTAAACATTTAGTTCTTTAATACAGTAGAACTTCTTGGGAAGTCATTTATCTTGTGTCATGCCCATAGTAGGTTCTATTGTACTGTATAATAGTAAAACATCTAGTTCAATAATACAGTAGAACCTCTTGGGAAGTTACGTCTCTTGTGTTATGCCCATAGTAGGTTCTATAGTACTGTAATATAATACTAGCTCCTTCTCACCTTTATTGCAGTTTCCTTTGAAGATCACCTGTATCTCGATGCGTTTCTTGCAGGCCTCCATTCGTAGCTGACAGGTGTTGCTGTACGTCCTGCCATCAGATCCACAAACTGGCATGAACTCCTCCGTACACATCAGGTTACAACGACACACAGGTTTACGGTCGTTATCCAGCTGACATACCTGACCCAGCTTACACTCCTTACCCATACAGGGATCTGAAACAATGGAAGAAGAAACAGGGTGTAAATATAAAGGTGTAAACAGAAAGGCTGACCCAGCTAACACCCCTTACCCATATAGGGATCTGAAACAACACAAAGGGAAACGGGGTGTAAAAGAGGGTGTATGTATCAGGAATATAATTTTCACTCACTTGAAGTTGTGGATCGCGTAAGCGAGACACAACTTCAAGTGAGTGAAAATTAAAGTTGAGTAATAATTATTCAGCGATCTGAAACAAGGAATGAGAAAACAGGGTGTAAATATTAAGATATAAACAGGAAGATTGACCCAGTTACACTCCTTCCCAAACAACACAAGAGGAAACAGGCTGTAAATATCAGGGTGTAAAGATCAGGAATAGTCAATGTCGAGACTAGCCCAGCTTACACTGCATACCCATGCAGGGATCTGAAGCAAGAGAAGATCAAACATGGTGTAAATATAAAGGTGTAAAAAGAAAGGCTGACCCAGCCAACACCCCTTACCCATATAGGGATCTGCAACAATGGAAGAGAAAACAGGCTGTAAATACAAAGATTTAAACAGAAAGACTGACACAGCTTAGGGGTTTGGTCAAGTTAAAAAAATCAAAAACTCGGAAATGGGTGGTGGGTTAAACCCCAACTCAGACTTTTTTTGAAATTATGTGTTTTTTTGTGTTTTTTGTGTTTTTCTTGGCAATCCGCGTTTTTCTCGTTTTTTTTAACTTAACAAGACCCATTGTAGTCCTTACTCATACATGGATCGGAAACAAGAGAAGAGAACAGAGGGTGCAAATATAAGGGTTTAAACATCAGGAATTTAGTTTACACTCACTTGAAGTTGTGTCTCGCTGACGCGATCCACAACTTCAGGTGAGTGAAAATTATCCCGATATCTGAATCAAGAGAAGAGAAACATGGTGTCAATAACAGGGTGTAAATATCAGGAATAATAAATGCCGAGACTGATCCAGCTAGCACTAACAGGGATGGGAAACAACACAAGGGGGGGGGGGTGTAAATACCAGGGTGTAGACATAGAGAATTGAAGAGTCAATGTTGCACAACGAAACCAAAAATGGATGTTATATCAGAAATAGATCGTATTGGCTAATACCAAGACTGCACTAGATCATATTGGGCGGGGGCCTTAGGGTAGTGGTTAGCACCGCTGCCTTTCACGCCAGAGTTCGGGGTTCGGTTCCCGGTCTCGGCGGTTTGAAAGAAACAAAAATGTTTCTTCCCCATCCACGTGTGAAAGTTAGTATTGTGGGGAGCCTCCGTGACCGAGAGGTAGCGTGCTCGGCCTCAGACCGCCAGGGCTCGAATTTCGAATCCTGTGTCTGGAGGACAGTGTCATCTCAATCATCTCACCATCCTCAGGAGGTTCTCCTGGCCCAGTTTAGCCTTTATGTGCACAAAGGTGGCCTAAAGCCCGATTCATTTCATTTACTAGATCATATTGCCTAAAATCAAGCATGCACCAGTACAAATTATTACCAGGTTACGGTGGAGACTGAACAACAGATTTATACGGTTCCCATCCAGCTGAAAGACACGATAATTAAGTTTGATATCCATCGAGATAAAAATTAAGAAAGTCAAGGCTGATTAGACCTAATAGACTGAGCCAGACTATTTCACATTTATTATTCTTGACTGAGCTTTGTTGTATTATAAGGTTACAATTATTTCCGGGCAATTATTATAACAGGACGAAAACCACGATTAACTAATATTGAAAGTCACATTGCCTCGCCCCCAATGTGACTTTCAACATTAAGCCTAATTAATCGTTAAATAACAACTGAATGATAGCGGTGATTGCCTGTTCTCGCAATGTGACTCGTTACGTCATTTTTCTATCAGAGAATTGTAAATATATTCAGCAAACAATAAATTATTGTACCCTTAGGTCTGATTTGATAAGGATATGTTCTGCGACTCAACTAAAATACAGTTCAGGCATTGTGGCCAATTCAGGTTTATTGTTGGCCTAGCGTCAACGATTTAGGGAAACATCAACCTTTACAACGCTTAATTATTTTTGTTGAAACCCTGGAGACCAAAGTTTTTTTTTATTTTGAAATCATCATAAATGTCTTGGTTACCTCTTTGCTAGCTCTTTGGGTATTCAAATGAATCGGAAAGAGTCTCCATGGTTTACATAAAATTATTTCAGCGCTTAAAAGGTTAAGGATAGCTCATCCACACGTCTATCGCTACATGCCTGTGGAGGCCTCTTTAGTTTCAAATCATGACATTTGTGAATTTGTGAGTGACGGAGAAGGAAAAACATTTCGCGAGTAACAATTTTTACATTTTTGCTTTGGTATCACACGAGATCCACAAAACTGAATAGCTTTACAAATCCCCTTATCGTCAATAAGAAGGCAGTGGTAAATGAATTGGAGTGTTTTCTCAAAAAACACTACTGGGTTTTAACCCAATGTTGGTTTGCTGTTGGCCCACCGTCTACGACGCTGACCCAACATTAAACCAACATCGGGCTAACGTCTCGTGTTTGGTGTGCTGCGTGCATGTGGCAGGATTTCATTAAAATGGAGGGCACATTGGGGAATTCACCATCGATCTGCAGAAGAAATTAAAATGTAACTCCTAGAACGCACACACGATATTCACAGGGTACTCGCAAACACGAGATAGTGACCCAATGCCGGGTTAATGTTGGCCCAACGTCTACGACGCCGGGCCAACATTAAACAAGCATTGGGACATCATATGATGAAAAATTGGATAATATTCCCTGAACGCAATCATATCCTGGTCTGAATATGACTGTATTTAATAAATAATAATTACCGAGGCAAATAAAACCTACAAATGACTTTTTAAATACCACAATCTTGTTTTACAGCATTAATAGTGGTGCGCCGTTGCCACCAAAGCGTCACTGGCTTAGACTGAATACAAAATGCAAAAAGTGTTTCGGCCGGAGATTACATTATAATTGCCTTGGCATGCCATCGTCTCAGTGCCAGGTGTCAGAACTGGGTTTAGTTGACTGGTATGGATGGAAGACCCTCTTTCTTTGGGGAAACACCCTTTAAATACAAGCGGGACAGTATTGCTGATATAGTCAGCAAACATTGAAACTTTTAAATTATAGCAAGTTTAACCCTTAGAAGGCTGAAACATAGGGACGTTTTTTTTCAAATTGAGATCATCATTAATGTTTTAGCTAGCTCTTTTTGCTTCATTTGAATACAATATGTAATAGGTCTACGGCCATTATAAATATTTTAATTCTTTCAGTGCGGGGACCGTCTTTATATGAAAGGGTTACCGACTCAACGTTTTATCAAAGTAGATAATAAAATACATGTAATTAGTTTGATAACGTCAACTGGAGTACATTGGCCAAACTTGAATAAATTCAAATGGATGTATAATTTCCAAATAAAGCTATTAAATACAACGAGAAAAGAATAGCTGTGTTCAAAGTTAAATATAGTGTTTTTCAGCCTTTATACATTCGTTCATCTGGTCGCAGAGATGATTTGTAGCAAAGAACAGAAGAAACTCCACTGTGTCCAGAGATACAGCGCAACGAAAAAAAAATCCACATTACATAATCTCCCCCCCCCCGCCATGAAGCTGATTCCTGGCTACATTTTTTGGCAGCCATTGTGGCTAGAGGTCATTTTGAGGTCACACCTCGTCCATCTAGGTTGACCTATTGTATGATTAGTCGGGGCCATACATCATACATGGTGACAGTAATCAGAATAACAGATCCAGCCCATTACCTACTGCCATCACTGCTCGATGGCAACGTCTTCTGCTGCTACAGGAGCCGCACAAGCCAAACGCCTGCAATGCCGTGTACGCAATGTAATGTGATAAAACCAATGGGTTATACAGAAGACATTACCCGCATATACCGACTGTATTTGACCTCATAGAGGTCCCCTAGCAAACATAGTGTCATAAGGGCCACTCTAATAAGTAACACTTACGATACTCTGTTTGCTATGAAGTCAAATACAGAAATGTCGTATGTACGAGAAGAAAGAACACGGTACATGTTTACGTGTATAATATTAAAATGGTGGAGGAAAAAATGTAATTGATTAGCATTAACCCATTAAGTCCCATGTCGTATGTATGCACAATATGGCATATTTTGAAGTTACTCCTTCCAGCGCGGGGACCGACTTCATACGTCAGAATCTGACGTCTGTAGACGCCAGATTCTGACGTCTAAAGACGGTTCCCGCACTGGAAGAGTTCCAAAATTTATAATGTTCGTAGACCCATAATATAGGTATTCAAATGAAGCTGATATGGCTAACTAAGACATTTCTGATGATTTCAAATTGAAAAAACAACTTTGGTCTCCATGGTTTATACAAAACTATGTCAGCGTTGTGAGGGCTAATGGAAGGTAATGCATTTCACTCACCAGATTTTCCTTATAAATCACCCTTTGAGTCACATGTCGTATTCATGGAACATGTTTCATGTTTTAACCCTTTAAACCCTAACGATGAATTAAAACATCATTTCGCATCTCTGAAGAATGCCCCAAATTCCTAAAAAATAAGGGTTTTAGAACGATATTTTTATGGATCTGGTTAATAATAATACTAGTTTTTTTCCCATTTGCCACAGACTTCAAGTCATCTCATTCACTACAAGTCAAGAATTGCGACAGCAATTCGCGGCTTCGAGGGTTTGAAATAAAATCACGTTAGACAAAATTGTGTAATCTATCTAATTAAGTACATTAGAGGCATTTTATTTCATATACTACTCTTGTGTGTTTCATAAAATTAGGGTCATTCACCTTGAGTCAGAATTTTAACCTAAACCTTCACAACGCTGAAATATTTCTGTATAAACAATTTGAAATCATCCTTATTGTTTCGGTTAGCTATTTTTGCCTAATTTGATTACCTATGTTATGGGTCTACGGCCGTTAAAAATACTTTAATACTGTCAGTGCAGGGTGCGTCTTTTTATTTCAGATTCTGACGTCTGTGGACACAGATTCTGACGTACGAGTACAGTTCACGCATTGAAATGTTAGATTGAATAATAAAGAAAAGTGTTAAATTGGCATTAAGACCGAGTGTTGGTGTGATTAGTTTCATTTTGTGCTTCTATTTAATATACCAATGGTCATCAAATGTCAACCAATATATCAGGAATAAAAAATATCCAGTCATACAGTCCTATAGTCCACTCATAAAACATGGAAAGGACCGAGAAAGTGAAAGGATGTAAGGTAGTTGTGAATAATAAGTTTACTAGGGCACCTTCAGCTATCGAGTTGTCTGCCAACGGTGGTCTGACTGTCTGACCTGATTAGGCAAGATGATAATAGGGTGGTGGTCTACATATAGTGTGATGTGAGTGATCTATGTATAGGGTGAAACCCGAGGAGCTCTCCATTCTTAGCCGTGAAAAAGGTCCGAGGCCGAAGGCCGGGGCTTTTTTCACAGCTAAGAATGGAGAACCCCGAAGGTTTTAACTGACTTAAAACACACCGGGTCCCGACCATAATGAGGATCCTCATAGTCAACAGCTCGGTCGCATCATTAGGGCTACCATGTTAATTGGTTTGCAATTGGCCAACAATAACTCCCCATCCCCGGCTTACAATGTCGTGGTCGGACAAAGATAATAATGTAGTGGTGTGTTTTAAAAATGAGGGGTATGGTTTTTGGTGCGAGAAACAGAATGATTGACCCCCAATCTCTATTTCTTGGCAATGACTTCTATTTTTCAAGTAGTAATCATGCATATTGTTGAGATAATGAGTGTTTTATTTCGACAATTCCACTTAAAGGGACTGGCCCACGCTAAAATCATCAAAAATCGGTGATTTTATTTTGACTTCTTAATATGACCATATGATGTAAACATGTCCATAGACTAGAACTGTAATTTTTTTTTAATTTTTGTGCTACGCATTCACCAGTTAGGCTAAATATAGAGACGAAATTCCTGATTTCTAATTATTGACAACCATGTCAAAAATTAGAAATACGGGAATTTCGTCTCTATATCTAGTCTTACTGGTGAATGCGCAGCAGAAAAATTAAAAAACGTTTGCAGTTCTAGTCTATGGACATGTTTACATCATATGGTCATATTAAGAAGCCAAAATAAAATCACCGATTTTTTTTATTATTTTAGCGTGGACCAGTCCCTTTAACATGATTTTAATCCTGTATGTGATATCATGTATATTGTTATATGATTTTAGCAACTAACCATCTTGTAAATACATGCACAAAGATTTTATCATTTTGTGACAAATATGTGTGTAATGACTTTTTTCTTATGTCAATAAAATATATGTCTGTCTGTCTGTCTGGTACATAGGGTACATGCAGTCATTTAGCCTGTCATTTATTTATTCATTCGTTCGTGCGTTTGTCCGCGCGTGTGTTCTTCCGTTAATCCATTCATTCTTTTATTCGTTTGTTCTCTCATTTAACCGTTCTCAAAATCGCTGTTTATTTGATTAATTCAATTAATTCCTGGTGAAGCATTGTATTATTCTTCTACTCAACTAAGTTAAACTGTTAAATACTGTTTTAAAAATAATATTGTTTTTTCAAAGTGTATATGCCAGGTACGCACAATTTTTTGTCTCTCACAACTCTTTAAAATAAGTGACCTGTTTGTTTTTATAACTTTATATGAACTCTATGCAGGGTGAGACATTAAGAAAAGTGTATAATTGTATCTATTCAGGGGATGCTGGGCAATAGGGCTGGCGGTCTACATGTGGTTCCCACATCTCGATATTCATGTCTAAATGAAACGTTTTGCCTTTCCCCTCAGAGATTCAATATAGGAGACCAAGCGGTAGCGTCCTCAGCCTCGGACGGCCCGAGTTGGAATGTCAAACCTTAAAGGCCTTGTGCATTAAACACGGTGCTATGTGATGCATCTCACCGTCTTGAGGAGGTTTGTGTGACCCAATTAATCCTGTATGTGCACCAAAGTTGCCTAGAGTCCTATTAATACATTGATAAGGGGTGTTGGTATAGACAGGGGTTAGCTATGGTAAAGTGATATACTCCATGGTAGGTTAATACCTAGTCTGATCTGCAAAGCCAAAAGGCAGTAACTGCCTATTTGAAAAGTAAGCAGTTACTGCCTTTTGGATTTGCATAACAGAATATTGGCCTATGCCAAGCAAACACGACATGTCGACCCAAGGAGGTTATATAACCTCCTTGGTTGACCCAAGGAGGTTATATAACCTCCTTGGTTGACCCAAGAAGGTTATGTAATCTCCTTGGTTGACCCAATGATGGGCTAATGTTAGCCTCCCGTGCCGTGTTTGCTTAGTCTCCATGGTAGGTTATCATACCCTCTCTCGCTTGCATCCATTATCCCCCAATTTCACCCTATCCACCTCGTTAACGACCTGCCCATACAGATCCGCACAGCGACGTCCCTGCGGATCCCGGGGGTTCCCCCATTCCGCGCGGCATTAATCCGCGGACGCCGCCGACAATATAGAGTCATCACAGAGTGTAATGTGTGGACCCTAAACCCAATAAAGCCACCCATTATCACCCTCAAAGCGCTGAATTATCTTTGTATCAACCATGGACACTAAAGGGTTTAGTTCAATTAGAAATCTAATATGAATCTGAACTTCCAAAATGTAAATGAAATAAATGTAAATGTAATAAATTGTAGATAAGTTCAATCTTCAGAATCTTATTGGGATTAGATGGGTCTCAGCTAGTGTGTAAGCGATCTCACTAACCAACTTATAATCATCCTTAAAATATAATTACTATTGTGTTTTAACTGTATTTTATTTAGTATGTTAACGCTCGAATGTGTTGTTCCTGTAAATATATACAGAGCTGGAGATGATGAATCATTGCTGACTAAATCCTTAAATGGCGGATATATTATAACACAATCCAAGAGACTGAAGGTGTTTTTCTTTAAATTGTTATCATCATAAATGTCTTTGCTCTCTCTGCTTCATTTCAATACCTATGTTATGGATCTACGGACGTTATAAATATTTTACTTTTTCAATGCGAGAAATAACTTTAGACGTCAGAGTCTGACGTCTACAGACGTCAGATTTTGTATAGCATTTGTACAACGTCGCCCCGACGTCTTTGACGTTGGTCCAACATTTGAAAAATGTTTTACAAATGTTTTGTGTTTGCTGGGTTACTGTATTGTGCGGAGTGAGATATTGTGATGCCTCCAATTTGAAACTGAAGCATCATTGTATTTTAGTCTTGACCTCAAACTGACCTTTTGGAAATAAGGATTGAGAAATTCCATTTCGAGGATATGACTCCATGAATAACAGTCGGCTATAAATGTCACGCATGAATAAGTCACATGATGATGAACTGGCCAATCAGATAGCAGGGACAGCATTGCCTTTATTTGCAGACAAATCGACCTTACCGGCACACGCGAGACGTGCTGTATTTTCCCATATCGCACTCAAATGAACACCGTTTGCATATCTTCTCGCACATATGCTGTTGACTTTGCCGTTTCAAATAAACATACATATATGTGTCGATTGGTAGAAGGTGTTTGTGAAGTGTAGGCCTATGCAAAGGGTTCAACGACAGTATCTCCATCTAATAAAATCTTCTTTTTTCGTGTTGAAATCAATCTATGAAGATCGCATCACATTTGTTTTTCTATCAGTTTTTTTTTAAATCGCAACCTGTGTCTTCTAGGGGATTAGGCGATCTAGTTTAATTTAAATATGCACGAACGGATTTCATTCATTCATTCATTCATTCATTCATTCAATCATTCATTCATTCATTCATTCATTCAATCATTCATTCATTCATTCATTCATTCATTCATTCATTCATTCATTCATTCATTCAACGATTGTTATCTCCAATTGATAGGATCTGTATCATGTTTATTTCACGAACACAAAATGTCGTGTTAAACATACAATTCTTGTTATCATAAAGTAGCCGCTGTTTATTCTGGTTAACTACATCAGTAAAGGATGTGTGGCAGTTGCTCTTCATTGTCTTGCAATATAAAGGCAAACAGCAGTAACTGCTTACTTTTCGAGTAAGCAGTAACTGATGTTTGCCTCTACGGGGCAGTATGTGTGTGGACTGAAAATCAACAAAATCAATGGCCAAAATATGCGCCAGCATTCTAACAGGACGGCCAACGCAACATGCCGTAAAATGGCGCGCTGAACTGAGAAATATCTGCCGAATAAAACGAGCGAAATGAATGTAGATTTATCTGTCATTTTCCATCTGGTATTCAGGTCCCGTGCCTATGTCCATAGCCAGGGAGGGGGGGGGGGGCGCCCAAGACAATGAGCAGCCCAGGATTTAGGAGTGTGTTCGCGCTACTGGACTCCGGAATGGACCCCACGCAGCTAGAAGAAGGGGCTCCTGGGAGGTGGGTTCTCCTACCCTTATTTCAGACCCAAATATCAATCAGGCTGGATGCCCATGGGGCATACGCAGACAAAACAACCTCCATGCCGACTGGCCATAGCTCCAGACGCAGACAAAACAACCTGCATGCCAATTGACGATAGGTCCATCGGCCATACGCAGACAAAAAACCTCCATGCCAATTGACCATAGGTCCATGGGGGCATACGCAGACAAAAATCCTCCATGTCAACTGACCATAGGTCCATGGGACATACGCAGACAAACAAACCTCCATGCCAATTGACCATAGGTCCATGGGGGCATACGCAGACAAAAAATCTTCCATGTCAACTGACCATAGGTCCATGGGGCATACGCAGACAAAAAAACATCCATGCCAATTGACCATAGGTCCATGGGGGCATACGCAGACAAAAAAACCTCCATGCCATTTGACCATAGGTCCATGTGGGCATATGCAGACAAAAATCCTCCATGTCAACCGACCATAGGTCCATGGGGCATACGCAGACAAAAAAACCTCCATGCCAATTGATCATAGGTCCATGGGCCATACGCAGATAAAACAACCTCCATGTCAATTGATCTTCCATGCCAATTGATCATAGGTTCATGGGGGCATACGCAGACAAAAAAAACTCCATGCCAATTGACGATAGGTCCATGGGGCCATACGCAGACAAAAAAACTCCATGCCAATTGATCATAGGTTCATGGGGCATACGCAGACAAAAAAACCTCCATGTCAAATGACCATAGCTCCATGGGGGCATACGCAGAAAACAACCTCTATGTTAAATGACCAATGCTCCATGGGGGCATACGCAGACAAAACAACATCCATGCCAACTGATCATAGGTCCATGGGGGCATCCGCAGACAAGACAACCTCCATGCCTACTGACCATAGTTCCATGGGGGCATACGCAGACAAAACAACCTCCATGCCAACTGACCATAGTTCCATGGGGGCATACGCAGACAAAACAACCTCCATGCCAACTGACCATAGTTCCATGGGGGCATACGCAGACAAAACAAACTTCATGCCAACAAGATTTAGATTTAGATGTGGCGAAGTGATGCGAGCACAAGTTGAAACATACCAAGATTGGGATGTGGCGAGGTAACACAAGTTAACAACCGCACCATAAAAAATCTTGTCTCACAAAACTGCTCCACGCTGCGAAACGTCGAGACAGACAATGCATACATTTACAGGCCCTAATTTATCACAGTTACTCACTGCAAAGTGGGATAAAAAAGGAAGTATTTTTACGAAAAAACATGGGTCCATTGGCCCAGCGGTTAAGTAATTGTATTCATTGATCAAACATCGGTACAACATCAGACCAACGTCCTAGACGTTAGCCTGATGTTCACCGATGTTGGGCTACATCCACAAATTGTCGTCCTAATAGGGCCTCACTGATAATAAATAATTCAGACTGCCGAGGCTTACACTGCCTTATGTCACCGGGGCTTTTTACGATGATTTCTGTTTTTGTCGCTGAGTGGCTCTAGTTGACAAGTGGACGTGTGAACAATTAGCTAATGGGGTTCTCTCTGACAAAATGACATCTCCAATCACGTGGAGGCTTACAACACTGACACTCTAAGCCCTGCGGTGTCACATTATGCCAGAAATATCACGCTGAGACTGTCAGCATTGTTGTGGTGGATTATACCACACAATGATATCACACGTACTCCCGCAAATTATGCTTCTCAATCAAATGTCTGGGTTCAAGTCTGGTATTCTACTCCCGGCCAATCGAAGAGTGGCTCAACCTGTCACATGACGAGATTGGCCAATCACGGCCGTCATTCATTTGTTATTTAATAAGGGGGTAGAATACCATACTTGGGCCAATTTATTTGTTTTCAACTATTGCTACTTGGTTTATTTTATTTGTAGAGATTGTATGCACTTTACTTTATGCTATGACGAGGATAAACGTAATTGAAAGCATATTAAATAACAGCTATCAAAGAGTGTAGTACAGCATCTATAAGTTTGTGTTAAAACCAACTGCATATAAGAATTGCTTTCAATCGAACGACTACGTCTGGTTTTATGGGCATTACATTTCAATGAGCGGAGTAATTGTCTGGCTGGCATAAGTGTTATGCTACATAAAGGCTGGTTAATTCATTCTGGTGATACATTTCATTTAGTTTCTTCCAGGAGCATTCCTTACACACATCACGTCATGCAGTTTCATTCATTCATTCATTCATTCATTCATTCATTCATTCATTCATTCATCCATTCATTCATTCACTCACTCACTCACTCACTCACTCACTCACTCACTCACTCACTCACTCACTCACTCACTCACTCACTCACTCACTCACTCACTCACTCACTCACTCACTCACTCACTCACTCACTCACTCACTCACTCACTCACTCACTCACTCACTCACTCACTCACTCACTCACTCACTCACTCACTCACTCACTCACTCACTCACTCACTCACTCACTCACTCACTCACTCACTCACTCACTCACTCACTCACTCACTCACTCACTCACTCACTCACTCACTCACTCACTCACTCACTCACTCACTCACTCACTCACTCACTCACTCACTCACTCACTCACTCACTCACTCACTCACTCACTCACTCACTCACTCACTCACTCACTCACTCACTCACTCACTCACTCACTCACTCACTCACTCACTCACTCACTCACTCACTCACTCACTCACTCACTCACTCACTCACTCACTCACTCACTCACTCACTCACTCACTCACTCACTCACTCACTCACTCACTCACTCACTCACTCACTCACTCACTCACTCACTCACTCACTCACTCACTCACTCACTCACTCACTCACTCACTCACTCACTCACTCACTCACTCACTCACTCACTCACTCACTCACTCACTCACTCACTCACTCACTCATTCATTCATTCATTCATTCATTCATTCATTCATTCGATAATAAATTCATTCATTCATTCATTCATTCATTTATTCATTCATTCATTCATTCATTCATTCATTCATTCATTCATTCATTCATTCATTCATTCATTCATTCATTCATTCATTCATTCATTCATTCATTCATTCATTCATTCATTCATTCATCCATCCATCCATCCATCTATCCATTCATTCATTCATTCATTCATTCATTCATTCATTCATTCATCCATCCATCCATCCATCCATCCATTCATTCATTCATTCATTTATTCATTCATTCCTTCTATATGTTATTTTACACAACAATATGACTTAATAATATTTTGAGATTGTGTTAATGATCAGAATCACTGGCGCCAGTAGCGCTGCTGTGAGGAAGCTGTCAGTGCTACCACCAGCAGACGAGACGTTGAATCAATGTTGTTTTAACGATGGTCCACCGTCTACGACGTCGGACCAACGGTAAATCAACATTAATTCAACGTCTTGTGTCTGCTGGCCAATAATCTGTTGCTGAGAGTCTGGTAGATTGTTGAAGGGACATTGGAGGCTGAAGAGCAGCTTATAGGCAACAAGAAAATACCTCCAAAAGCAGCTACAGCTGTAAATCGTTGTTCTGATACATTTGATTTGATAATTCCACGGTCGCCCATTTGTCGTTACTGGCACTCGGGTGACATTTTGTCGCGGGGGTCACAGTGTCTCGGGTTGGACGTCAGAAATGTCACAGATAACACTGTGACAAGATCATGGCCGTCCTGATGTCAACTGATAGGCGGGGGCTCGCAAACCGACCGTTACCATGACGACAACCCACCGGCCAACTATGGTTATCGTCAAATCCCATCAAGAGCGAGATACTAGGAAGCCGTCGGATCAGCATCAGGCCAACGTCTCTGACGTTGGCCTGATGCTGATCCGACGGCTAATGTGTGCGATTACACGGGAATTTCGCGCGGCGACCAACGGAATTGTCCTGAACTAGCCGACAAACTGTGACAGCACCGGACGGAAGTGAGCTTGTTAGTGTGACACGTGACGCGATTTGAGCGAGACCTGGCCGTGATCCGCGTATTTGTCACCGGATTTGAAGTCTCGGGTGTGACACTGACCACTAACCTCAAGGGCGGGTTCCACCCGACCAAGGACTCGATCATGGAAGTGCGGATACTATGGACAAGGGCGTATTTGAGGTATCTAAAGTATGTCTAGAGTAGGATTACCCCTAGAACACTGAGCTATTCAATTCTGTGATACTCAATGACCTCGACCTCCTTTGTTTTCACCGAGCTGGCTGATACAATGAAGTATGGGGGAGGGTTCTTATATAACCTTGTTTTCACCGAGTGACGTCACTGCGTTTCACAGAATGAAGTATGGGGGAGGTGGTGTTACATAGCGTTGTTTTCACTGAGTCACATGACTGCGTTTCACAGAATTAGAATTTTCAGTCACTTGAAGTTGTGTCTCGCTGCCGCGATCCACAACTTCAAGTGAGTGAAAATGTAGGCCCTATGTGATTTGTGAAATTTAAGTCCCAACATACATCAGTGTTTCAAGATTGAAGAAATCTTTTACTTTTAAAATGGGTTATACAGATGCTAGCAAAACACAGAATGTCAAATAGAGTCGACATCAGTGTTCTACACTCTAAGCAATATAGGTTCTTTAGAAGGAACCACCAGTACTATATTACCAGGAGAACCCTTACAGGGTTCTCCTGGGGTTGCATGGTAATATAGTACTGAAGGGTTATTTTTAAAGAACCTATATTGTTTAGAGTGTAGGGGTTAAGATCCTATTGTTTAATACTTACAGTACCAATCACAGAGAAATATGCATTGAATTGGCAAAATAGGCATATACTAGTATCTTGATTCAAATGATGTATTAGTTATTTTTACTCATTTGAAGTTGTGGTTCGCAGTGGCGAGACACAACTTCAAGTGGGTGGAAATTTATATTCTACACTTTAGCGTTTTAACCCTTACAACACCGGAGATCCTTTGTATTAGCACTTTGTGCTACTTGGAAATCCAAATAAATATGTTTATATTAACCCTTACAGCGCGGGCATCGACTTTAGACGTCAGATCCCCGCGCTGAAAGAGTAGAAATATTTATAATGGCCATGGACCCATAGAAACGGTATTCAAATGAAACAAAAAGAGTTAACTAAGACATTTATGGTGCTATAAATGAATGCTATAAATGAATCTGCGTTGTTAGCTTTCAGCACCCTTGTTGCATGTTAGTAGTTTGGACAAACTCCACAGCCACACAGTGTGGATGGCCATCGTTCAGCTAATGCTAACTACATGCTAGGGACACGTGGCATATTTTCATCGAAATTCATCCAAATAAATATATATTATTTTTATAATTCTTAGCTAAAATAGTACAAATTAAAAAGATATTTCTTTAGATTCTTTTCAAAACTGCTCGAAGATGAAACATTTTTCATATTAAAAGGGTTTTGGTCCATTTACCCTTTAGCCGCCAAATTATTCAATTGGAATTTTCACCCACCTGAAGTTGTTTCTCGCTGACGCCATCCACAACTTCAAGTGAGTGAAAATCATTCAAATTTGACAAAACGGAGGTCACAAAATTTCAAATCTTGCTGATCAATGTCACTTTTTATCTTTGACAGGTTCAAAAGCTGATATGTAATGTGCTAATAAATAATGTAAAATACGAATATGGACGGCAGCGGCGGTTAAAGGGTTGAAAACAATAGTTTGTAATTTGTCATCAAGAGATGTTTTGCCTTGGCCTTTTCCACAGCTAAGAATGTGGAGTTCCTCGGGCTTAATCCTATACAGACATGTTTTGCGTTTTGGTCATCATAGACACACGTTATACACAGCACGTCGATGCTTTGATCAGGTTACGGGGAGGGGGTGGCACGTCAATGGCTTCTCCGCTAGATAGGAGGGGTGGAAAGCCTGAGGCTGAGCTTCAAGTCAAGAATTCACCGCTGGATTCTTCAATTTCCATCCCATCTTGGAGTTGAGAGATCACTTGTGATGGTTTTCGTCCTCTTCAGAATCATGCCCGTCCAGATTAGATAAGCCTCACTAAATCTAATCTGAAGATTGAACGTCAGAAAAAACGAAAATCCAATAAGACGAACGCCTTGAGACCTAAGTGAGTGATAGTAGTGTGTCCCTAAAGATACGTGTAAAAACTGCCTATTTTCAACAGGAATAGAGATTAATGAATAAGAGGAGCAATACAAGAATGAATGACTGAATGAATTTGAATGAATGATTGAACGAATGTGAAATAGTAAATGAACGAATGAATAAATGAATGGATGGATGAATGAATGACTAAATGAATTTGAATGAATGAATAAACGAAGGTGAAATGATAAATGAATGAATGAATAAATGAATGAATGAATGAATGAATGAATGAATGAATGAATGAATGAATGAATAATTGGGAACAAAGGTATGAGTAAATAAATGCATGAATGAGAATGAATGAATGAATAAATGAATCAATCAATCAATCAATCAATCAATCAATCAATCAATCAATCAATCAATCAATCAATCAATCAATCAATCAATCAATCAATCAATCAATCAATCAATGAACAAACGAACGAGCGAATGATTGGATGAATAAATGAGTGAATGAATAAATGAATGAATGAATGAATGAATGAATGAATGAATGAATGAATAATTGGGAACAAAGGTATGAGTAAATAAATGCATGAATGAGAATGAATGAATGAATAAATGAATCAATCAATCAATCAATCAATCAATCAATCAATCAATCAATCAATCAATCAATCAATCAATCAATCAATCAATCAATCAATCAATCAATCAATCAATCAATGAACAAACGAACGAGCGAATGATTGGATGAATAAATGAGTGAATGAACAAATTAATGAATAAATAAATTGACATTCGAACCAGCAACATGAGCGAGCGAGCAAACAGAGATTATGGATCTCTTGTATGTCACAGAAATATTGAACATAAATTTATGTGGGATTTAAATTTTTATCACTGGTTACGTCGCATTATATACTGTGATTTACGTCATTATGACTCGGTTACGTCGCATTATATACTGTGATTTACGTTATTATGACTGGTTACGTCACATGATATACTGTGATTTACGTTATTATGACTGGTTACGTCGCATTATATACTGTGATTTACGTTATTATCACTGGTTACGTCGCATTATATACTGTGATTTAAGTTATTATCACTGGTTACGTCGCAATATAAAGGCCTACTGTGATTTACGTTATTATGACTCAATTGCGTTGCATTATATGCTGCAATTTACGTTATTATGACTCGGTTGCGTCGCATTATATACTGAGATTTACGTTATTATGACTCGGTTGCGTCGCATTATATACTGAGATTTACGTTATTATGACTCGGTTGCGTCGCATTATATACTGAGATTTACGTTATTATGACTCGTTTGTGTCGCATTATATACTGAGATTTACGTTATTATGACTCGGTTGCGTCGCATTATATACTGAGATTTACGTTATTATGACTCGGTTGCGTAGCATTATATACTGTGATTTACGTTATTATGACTCGGTTACGTCGCATTATATACTGTGATTTAAATTATTTTCACTGGTTACGTCGCATTATATACTGTGATTTAGGTTATTATCACTGGCTACGTCACATTATATAGGCCTACTCCGATTTACGTTATTATGACTCGGTTACGTCGCATTATATACTGTGATTTACGTTATTATGACTCGTTACGTCGGATTATAATGTGACTTACGTTATTATGACGCGGTTACGTCGCATTATACACTGTGATTTAAGTTATTATTACTGGTTACGTCGCATTATATACTGCGATTTATGTTATTATGACTTGGTTATGTCGCATTATATACTGTGATTTACGTTATTATGACTCGGCTACGTCGCTTTATACACTGCGATTTACTTTATTATGACTCGATTACGTGGCATTAGATACTGCGATTTACGTTAATATGACTTGGTTACGTCGCATTATATACTGCAGTAGAGCTGCAGAACAAGCATTCTTAGAGTTCCGTCCAGAATGGCCTTTAGTGGTGGAATGTAGTTTTTGATTTCCCTGTATCGGGGTGAGAAAGCAGCCAGCGGAATGTTGATTATCTGACCCCTTGTCGTGACAGACGCTTTGTGTTCACGCGAAACCACGTCTCAGACTGACGGTATTATCGCCCACATTGAGCCTGTAATCTCTCTTGCTTTCCGCCACTCCAGTTTCATGGCAAATGATCCGTTTAAGAAAGGGACACTTCCCCCCAGCATCTCAAGGAAACGGTTCAGCCGGCGGAAGGAATGGGGGGGGGGGAATAATTCCGGGGCAGAATGGCAGAAGGGGTCAATTGATTCCTGGGTGGGGCTGGCCAGAGCAATCGCATGGAAACTGCCTCGTGGGTGATGGAGAACAACACATCTGGCTGACATATGGACACCATGCACTGTTTGTTCCATAGTATTCAGCCCTTAAAGCGCTGATATAGTTTTGTATAACCCATCGAGACCAAAGGTTTTTTCTATTTCAACTCGTCTTAAAAGTCTTAGTTAGCTCTTCCCGCTTCATGTGAATACCTATGTCATAGGTCTACGATTACTATAAATATTTTCACCCTTACAGTGCCGGCTCCGCATATATTCGGGTTTTCATTTTTTACTAGCACATTATGTACCACCTTTTGAACATGTTTAATATTATATGTGACATCAATCAGCAATATTTGAAAACAGTTTACCTCCAATTTGTCAAATCTGAATATTTTTCACTCACTTGATTGAAGTTGTGGATCAAGTGAGTGAAAATTCAGATTGAATAATTTGGCGTTTACAGGGTTAAGGCTAAAATATATATAATTTAAAATTCTTGAAAGGATATATGCCCTTACAAAAGTGACATTTTGATACAATTAATTTGTATTTAAAACCAAATGTTATAGAATTCGTACCAGGATTATCTTTACACAAGTGCCTCTTATGGCAGATCATGTAAAAAAGGTGTTTAATGTTCAATGAATAACACCTTATTTATTTGGACGATTGCTGTGATATCAGATGTATGATGATATGTCAACGGTGTTCATTTGAGTGCGATATGAGAAAATAGAGCACTCGTTTAATGAAAAAGGTATGACCCACTGGGCACACGACGATGCTGAGACGTTGGATTCAACGTCGCAACAACGTCGTGTGCCCAGTGGGGGGCCTTATAAAACCATTGCTATATTTGTCAAGCCGTAGTTCATTGACGACACGGATGATAAAGTGTAAAACTACTTGTCACTTTGGAAAACTAAAGGGACATTTTCAAATGCGTTATGTCTTTTTTATACACTCTTGCTTATTATTTTCGTGGCCATAGTAATATATCTTTTAAATAACATTTAGAGATATTGCGTGGATCAAATGTAATCCACCCACGAAATCCCAGAAACATATTGAATCAGCAAAGCCTTTTTGAGTATAGCTATGGCAAGTTGCCTTGAAATACCACACTGTACATGTATGCCTGCTATTGACCAACCGTTAGGATAACTCCGATGAGCTCTACATTCTTAGCTGTGGAAAAGGCCGAGGCCGAAGTTATGGGCATACGGCAATTATAAGTATCTTATTTTTTTCAGTGCGGGGATCGATTTTAGACGTCAGATTGTGACGTCTAAAGTCGGTCGCCACGCTGGAAGGGTTGAGGCCCGGGCCTTTTCCACAGCTAAGAATGTAGAGCTCCGAGGGTTGTAACTGACTTAAAACACATCTGACAATTATGAGAATCCCTCATAATTAACAGCTCGGTCATACCTGACTGATTATAGCACCATAGTCCTACCGTGTTAATATGTTTGTACTTGATCAACAAAAACTCTTCATTCCCGGCTTATAATGTAGTGGTCGGACAAAGAAAATAATGTAGTGGTGTGTTTTAATTAGTTGTATGGTCGACTTGCTAACTACATGGACAGGGGTGTAGTGGTTAAAGCTGCTTATCTGTAAAGTCAGGGATTGCGGGTTCGTTCCCCGCTTTTACACTCGCGTTTTAAAGAAGTAAATGTTTCTTCCTCGATCACTCGTAACGATTTAATATTGTGGGGAGCCTCTGTGACCGAGCGGTAGCGTGCTTGGCCCCAGACCACCACGGCTCAAATTTCGAATCTTGTGTCTGGAGGGCAGTCTCATCTGATTCATCTCACCATCCTCAGGAGGTTCTCCTGGCCCAATTTAGCCTGTATATGCACAAAGGTGGCTCAAAGCCCCATTCATTCATTTATTCATTACTATTTGGATAGCTGTGTGATCTCAATGTTTCTCCACCAGACTGAATTGGCTGAATGGTGGACATAGTTTGCTGGCTTATTAATTGACTAAAGTCGCGACGTTTTGATTGAAAGCCTGATTGCCTTGTTGGCTTACTGTTCATCTCGCATATCTAGTTGACTGGCTGGGTGAATTATTACTTGTCAGTCTTGCTTGCCTTTGCCCTGCAATACACGGATGTCTGTACTTCTACTGTAGACTGTCGACTGTCGATTATCTCTACCAAAGGCAAAAAACAAAAACTGCTAACTTTTCAAGTAAGCTGTAACTTCTAATTCAATGTTGGACGTGATATCCCATACCAAAGATAAACCAATCGCTAGCCTACTACTGGTCGCCCTGTCATTTTTACTTACATTGTAAACAGTCACTCGAGAGGTAAGCAGTTACTGCAGTTGTCTTTTCCCTGCAGTACAAAATTGATGGACTTCATGACAACAGCAGTAACTGCTTATTTTGCAGTTTGTCTTTTCCTCTGCAGTACACTCGCATTGTAGACTTGTTACTCTCTGGTGACTGATAGTCAGTGTACAAATAGCTCGATGAATCAATAGCTACTGAGGATGCGACAAGAACCGTGTCTATCACCATCACTGAGAATAATGAGTCTCCTGGGACAAATTAGTTGACGCGCCCACCTATACTGCCAGACTCGTAGACATTACTGGAAGTGTCCACTAAAACTTAGATTGTAGTAAGGAGATTCTGTCCAGCAGTTGCTGCTGTTTGTCTTTGCATGGCTGTCAGTATGCCAGTACTCGATGGCAGAAGACAAACAGCAGTAACTGCTTACTTTTCAAGTGAGCAGTTACTGCTGTTTGTCTTTGCACGGCGGTCAGCATGGCAGTACTCGAAGGCAGAAGAGACTCCTGTAGCTCAAAGACAAACAGGTAAGCAGTTACTTCTGTTTGCCTTTGCTGTATGTCAAAGACAAGCAGCAGTAACTGTTTATTCTCCAAGTAAGCAGTTACTGCTGTTTGTCTTTGCACTGCGGTCATTATGCCAGTATTGGATGGCAGAAGAGACTTTTGCAGCTCAAAGACAAACAGCAGTAACTGCTTACTTTTCAAGTAAGCATTTACTGCTGTTAGCCTTTACACGGCGCTGTCTCACTGGCTCCGAGTGTCACGATAAATGATTGGTAAAAACAAGCACGCGGCGATAACGAGGCCCTCTAGTGCTATAACTGATAGAAATAATCCCGTTCTGCCTCTTGCACCGATAACACGGTCTATTATTAAGACCGTCAAGTGAAAAAATCGAAGCTGGAGGCGTGCAGTGCATGTGGTCTGTGGATCTCAGATACTCCAGTAGTATATCATGTCTATTTGCTTGCACCAGATAAATCAGTAATAACGATAAATCCGTCGTAAAGTATATTGGTATCGTTTTGTTGCCTTTTTATCCAAACACACAGTTAAATTGGAAACATCTACAAGACGACGGACATATGATGCAATGGTTAGAGCGTGGCGCTCTGCCGATGTCGCTGCCTGCCGTGCGGTTTCGAGTCCCGCTTGGTGCAGGATTTTCGGTGAAATATCATGTTTCTCCCCTCTCAATCTTGGGTCATTGCTAAGATGTTGTGTCCTTGGGCAAGGCACTTCACCCTCAAATGCTTCACGCGAAAATGAGTACCTGGTTGGACAGAGATGGCAATGTGTACGATGAGTTCAATGCGCCGAAACGGCTGCAGGACTGTATGCTCTCCGTGGAGAGCATACAGATGTAAAGTCGGATGATAGGTCTTCAGACTTGATATCAGACTATAAACCCGCACCTTTTAAGACACGATCTACACTAAAGTACAACAGGATGTTATATCGATCTGCCAGTGATCTATCTTACCTGAATATTCATGTCATGTCATTATAAGGTATGCACGTCAAGAAGAAAGGACGAAATTCGATAGGTTCGTGGATCCTAATGTACTGGGTGCGAAGCACCGGGTGTATTCTGATCTACAAATCTATCGCAATTGAGTTCTTTCTTCGACTTGTAATACATAAAATAGGTGTTCAAAGATGTCAAATGGAAAAACACAATTTCATTGTCAGTATGGCTAAATCATGAAACCTGGTCAAATAATAGTACATTCGTAGACCGAATATACTGTGTTAACGACTGGTGGCATATGTGTACTTTAAGAAAGCAGAATCACCTGCGCTCTTGTCATTTAGTCACTTAGAATAGGGTTTTAGGCCACCTTTGTGACCAGGAGAACGTCCTGAGGATGTTCAGATGAATGAGATGACACTGCCCTCCAGACACAGACACGATATTCGAGCCCTGGCGGCCTGAGGCCGAGCGCGCTACCTCTCGGTCACGGAGGCTCCCCACAATATTGAATCTTTACGAGTGAGCGGTGGAGAAACATTTGGTTTCTTTGAAACTTGAAGGCCAGAGTGGATGTTCGAGCCCGCGATCTCCGACTTTCCAAGCAGGCAGCTTCAACCACCACACCAAGTAAACAGCCACGGGGGTTTTAGCGATACAGGGAAATTTAGACATTTATCATAGGGTTTAAGGACAAACCTTCACCTCTCGAACGTTGAACTCACACACTCACTCACTCGTGAGGATTGTGGTTTATTGGTCCTATTCGAGCTCACCCAGTCGGACACGGACTTAGCTTAGCGGAGCTCGCGAGAGCGACACATTCTCGTACAAGTTACGATAAATCGTAGGCTTCGGATTGGTCGAGATGGCCATCTCGGCCAATCCGAAGCCTACGATTTATCGTAACTTGTACGAGAATACGGGCCCTGTATCGTAAAATTCTCGCCGATGTCCAATTGATCCATGCAAAGCTAAACGACAGTAACGGCTTACTTATCAAGTAAGCAGTTACTGTCTTTTGGCTTCATATAGCAGCATTGATCCATCTATTGATGTTCTGGTGATTTACGTTTGCAATGAGCGTCTTGGGGAACAACGGTGCGTTTCCAAGGATACACCATTGACCTGACGCAATGTATCTTACACAATGTCAAGGTCATTGAGGCGGGATTATCCACGAGACAGAAGTGACCAGGGTCTGGGGCAGAGATTCAACATCATGTATTAGGATGTCTGATATGATATAAGCATGCCTCAAAATATTTGAGCACAGTACCCTAAGAAATTAATACCATAGTTTTCAACATCGCTTTGTAGTCCAGTGGCTTAGGGTCAATTTTTCATTGGATGGTGACAGAAGTGATACAAATATAAAGTTTGGCATAGATGTTCTATGGACACATGGGAAGAAATCTGAAAGGGGAGCCACGCTGAAAAATAAAAATTACTCGCTATGGGGCTGAGTTTTCCATACCAGGATGACCATAATGTCATTCTACATCCGTTGGTAATAGTCGCGATGTCAATAATTAAAAAAATAAAGGTGATGTGGAGCTTTAAAAATATTTTTATATGATGTGTACCCCCAGCGAGTACGGTCCCTTTTAACCTGTATGTGCATTAAAGTGCAGAATTTCTGAAATTCAAGCACTGTAATTTGCGATATTAAATAGGATGTACACAATGTAATACCACAGTTTTTTATTTGCACATACAAATGTAGGCTCGTCCTGGCCCAGTTTAGCCTGTATGTGCACCAACAGTGGTCTAAACCCCCGTTCATTCATTCATTCATTCATTCATTCATTCATTCATTCATTCATTCATTCATTCATTCATTCATTCATTCATTTATTCATTCATTCATTCATTCATTCATACATTCATTCATCTATTAATTTATTCATTCAATTGTGTATTCATTCATTCATTCATTCATTCATTCATTCATTCATTCATTCATTCATTCATTCATTCATTCATTCATTCATTCATTCATTCATTCATTAATTCATTCATTCATTCATACATTCATTCTTTCATTCCTTCCTTCCTTCCTTCCTTCATTCATTCATTCATTCATTCATCCATTCTTTCAAGTCCGTGTATCCTAGGCTCTATCAGGGTATTAACAAAAAAAATAATGATCCCAATTTACCTCATATTTACATTTAAGTTTTTTCATCGCTATCGCGTTCTGTGGTTTGTGTGTTTTTCTTATATAGTTTTTCATCACATGGTTTGGTGTTTTGTGTGTTTTTATCGTGCCCAGTGAGGCGTGGCGGCAGGCTGATCCCACAGCACGCGTCATTAATTGTGCAGCATCATTGATGCATGACCCTGTTGCGTGGCACAGATTTCACCCTTTAGGCGCAAAGAGAAAGAAATGTAAATTTCACCCGCTGGAGTTGTGTGTTAAAAGTTTTTCATGTTTATGCGATGAAATTCGCGCAATTTATATAAATGAAATCATAGTGGTAGTGATATCAAAACTCATCAAACCAGTATTTGTTGTTTAAAGATAACGCTATATGTGATCTCAATATATTTTTTATTGATAAGTTCAGTAATTTATTATCTAAAAATATGTAATAATTATTTTATCTGGTAAATTTCCAGTTTCGGACTGTGAACATAATTGTTATGTTTTACTCTGAGAGCTCATGGCTACATTTTAGTCACTTCAAGTTGCGTCTCGCTATCGCGATCCACAGCTTCTGGTGGCTAAGATAAGTCGAATTATGAGATTTAAGGCACAGCGCATACATTTCACATGGGTTTAAAACTGAAAGCGCCGAATTATTTTTGTCTAAACCATGGAGACCAAAGGGCTATTTTCAATTTGAAATAATCATAAATGTCTTTTGTTTCATTTGAATACCTATGCTATGGGTCTACGGCTATTGGAAATATTTTAATTATTTCAGTGCGGGGACCGTCTTTATAAGTCAGAATCTGACGTCTAGAGACGTCAGATTCTGACGTATAAAAACAGTCCCCGCGTTGAAAAGGTTAAGACACATTTCATGTGTAAAAATCGCGCATATAAATTCACACCAATTTCACTAAAAATCTTAAAATGAAGATTATTTTAACTTTCTCACATTTTTATCAGGAAAGATGATCTTAAATGTACTATGGAAATGATAGAAAGGTAAATTTAAGATAAATTTAAGAATTTTGAATGGGTCACAGGAAGAACACAGCAGTGCACCTCAATCAGAACAACATGTGAATCATTTCGTGACAGGTTTTAGCTTAGAAAGGGTCAGAACGAGGTGAAACATGCAAGACAGTTCCCGCCAAAATCAATCAGCCATTGATCCAATCTGAAGGCCGTCAGTAAAAAATGACCTTATCAGCAAGCACTCTCCAATGCTGGTTTAAAGCTCGGCCAACGTCTACGACGTCGACCCAGCATTAAACCAGCATTGGGTCAATGTCTCGCGTTTATTGTGATACAGATGGTACTTGATTAAAATTGAATGGGGATCCTGTTTTTCAGTGGTGCACCATGAATGAAACAAACGTGAACTTTAACTCTTAAAGCGATTAATTAAAAAAGAAAGAGACCAAAGGGTTTTATGCAATTTGAAATCATCATAAATGTCTTAGTTAGCTCTTCCTGCTTCATTTTAATACTTATGCTATGTCTCTACGGCTATTATAATTATCTTTATTTTTTACAGTGCGGGGATCGACTTTAGACGTCAGAATCTGACGTCTGTAGACGTCAGAATCTGACATCTAAAGTCGATCCCCGCGTTGTAAGGGTTGGGCAAATAAAAGCCACTGAGACGAGAGGTTAGATCCACATTATATTATTATATTAGGTCAGTGACATGAGAGATTCATTATGATTATCCTAATAAAGGAGACGCAGCAGTATTAGGGACCAGGTCGAAAGATCGGTTGATTTTTTATTCTTTTTAGGATGCACCCCCACCCCCGCACAAAACATAACTGAACACAGATTTATTTCATGATAATTTAAAGTGAAACCTAATCTTGTGGGACGCAGAGGGTCATAAACAGTGGGACCCAGAAGGTTATAAACAGTTGGACCCAGACGGTCATGGACAGTGGGACCTAGAGGATCATGGACAGTGATATTGTCACGGGCTCCGCTGAAATCCCTGCCAAATGAAATGCCTCCAGCGACTAATGCGGGTTTACCAGGCAATTCAACGTGTAATTCACCCTTTGGGAACTCCAGCTAAAACTAACCTTTCTACTTAAACACTTGACTGACTAGGGCCTTATATATAGATGCTTTCGAGATATTTTGATATCGTCTAAAATGACAGGGGGATGTATCCATTAATATGTGGTGGTTTATCTGATCATCAAGTAATTCAATATGAGAGATGTCTATTTGTAATCAATGGAAATATTTCTGATCATTTGTAGATAGAGTTTGTGTCAGCAATGACAGAATAAAATGATGACAAATATTAACAAACAATACACCAGGACGGGGGGGGGGGTAACTAATACAGAACCACCCCTCCCCCCGTCCTGATGTATTGTTTCTTAATACAGGACCAGGGCGGGGGGGGGGGGGCTAAGGTAGTGGTTATCACCGCTGTCTTTCAGGCTAGAGTTCTGGGCTCGTTTCCCGGTCTCGGCGGTTTGAAGGGAGCAAAAAGGTTTCTTCCCCATCCCCTCGTTTTGTGGGGAGCCTCCGTGACCGAGAGGTAGCGTGCTCGGCTGCAGACCACCAGGGCTCGACGTTCGAGTCCTGTGTCTAGAGGGCAATGTCATCTCATTCATCTCAGTATCCTAAGAAAGTTCTCCTGGCGCAATTTAGCCTGTATGTGCACAAAAGTGGCCTAAAGCGCGAATTATTTCATTTAATACAATACCAGGAATATTTCAAAAGTTAGACCATTTGAAATGTAGTAAAATTCCAGAATTAGTTTAATGGGTTTAAAGAGGGACGTCACAATTTCAATTTACTACATGTCAAATGGTCTAACTTTGGAAATACTGCACATAATTTTCAGGGATATTAGGACTCTGCTGAAATATGATTTTTACAAAATGTCATAAAAATCGGCTGATAATTGACGGGGAAATCAACGAAAAACATGCGCTACTGGTTAGTTGTGGCCTAAGGTATAATACAATACCAGGAAATAGATAGATGCACAACGGTATAAAACAGCATTAAACCCTTAGCCGCTAAGTTATCTGCTTCAAATTTTCACCCACTTCAAGTTGTGCCTCGTTACCGCGACACACAACTTCAAGTTGGTGAAAAATATGAGATAATTTGAAACCAAACATTTCCAAATATTGATTTTCAAACACACATTTCATTCCCATTGACTTGATCGACTAATGAAACAGTATTAGATCTTTCAGTGCGGGGACCGTCTTTATACGTCAGAATCTATCTGACGTCTGTGGAGTCAGATTCTGACGTATAAGACAGTCCCCTCACTGAAAGAATTAAAATATTTCTAATGGCCGTAGACCCATAACTTAGGTATTCAAATGAAGCAGAAAGAGCCAACTAAGACATTTATGGTGATTTTAAATGGGATTTATTCCTGGACCAGCTCTTCATTTCATTACTATTTCCAATTGAGGCTTATTGATGTCATTAAAATAAATTACATTTCATAGATTACAATTATAACCCAATGTATAAATTACGGCCGCACGTATTAAAATGTGTGGCCTAATCCTGTTTGTGCAGCATAACTCACTTATGCGGATTTTCGCAAATAAACTACAACGACCAATATTAAATCGTACGTATTTAAAATAATTTTAAAATCGGTAGTGTGTCACGAAACTATTGTGACAATTCCATAGCTATTTGATTATCCTATTTGTAATATTTCAGTAGGTGGGGATTGTTCCATGCCGTGACACACGACTTAATGGATAAATATTTCATATAAATCATTAAAAAACATAGCGTGGGAGGACGTTTTCGGGAAATGAAAGCAAATAAGCAACCTGACATTTAAGGGATACGGTTGATTTTTAAATGGCTGTTGTTTTTCTCATTGCATAGATCAACCCCATTAATTTGACAGAAGATCGTGCACAGAGAAGATGGTTAGACGATGGGCTAGCATCTGAAATATAAGCTAACATCACATTATTATCTGGATATTACCACGAATGTCAACAGGATCTTCTAGGCACCGGATGCGGATGTGAACCACGAATCCCAGCAGATACAAGACGTTAAATCAATGTTGGTTTACCGTTGATTCAACGTCTAAGACGTTGAATCAACGTTAAACCAACATTGATTCAACGTCTTGTGTTTGCTGGTATGTCACCATGATATTCTGGGCTTGGTGCGGATGTCAAGATGTTCGTATTTATTCTTGGGATATGGATATTATGGAGCTGACACGCTTTCAGAATATTTTATATTGCACACAACAACATCGACCGCATTTGCAAGATCATAATCATGATAATTTCTCAGAAAGTAAATTTATAACGCAAATTTTAAAACGATTATCCTGTCAATTATCAACAAACACGAGACATTGTCCCGATGTTGACTTAATGTTGGGCCAGCGTCGCAGACGCTGGGCCAGCGTTAAAACAACGTTAGGTCAATATCTCGCATTTGCATGGTTGTCATTGACTTTCTGAGAATGATTGATTATTGACATTAGAGTGATTGATGAGCGTCTAAACTTGAGACGATCCTGTGATTTTGCAGGCAATTACCTGGGGAGACATTTAAATCGCTGAGTATTGATTTGTCTTCTGTGCCATGCAGGCCTTGCAGGCGACCTCACAAGAGATCAACAGCCAGACATCCTCCCCCGACAGTAACACCTTATCACTGATAGCACAGCCAGATAGCGATAAAGATGAATTGCTACGAATTGATCAGAAAATCTGACAGATAACACTGTATAATAACATTGGCAGCAAATTGCACGGTGTCGCTGACATTGGCCTGGCGTGTTGCCAATGTGGGTTAGTGTGAATCATGTCTAAAGATACGATCAAATCAACAGGATTGCATCGTAACACAACGCAATTGTGATGTGTATTGTGATAACAGTTATGTTCTGATGAAGGAGCTATGAATTATTGTCAATTTTCTTTTTTTAACTGCCTGAATTGAATTGCCTACAGCCGTTTGCCATTAGCTACATCTCATATCATGTCAACTGCTGTGCACAGTTTGAGTACTTTGACTTTATGTGAAGGTCAATTGTCAAAAAATCGTAGACCCGATCCAAATATAATGTCATATTATTGTTGTTGTGTATGTTCATTCATTCATTCATTCATTCATTCATTCATTCATTCATTCATTCATTCATTCATTCATTCATTCATTCATTCATTCATTCATTCATTCATTCATTCATTCATTCATTCATTCATTCAATATTTCATTTATTCATCCATTCATCCAGTCATTCATTCATTCGTTCGTTCGTTCGTTCGTTCGTTCGTTCGTTCGTTCGTTCGTTCGTTCGTTCGTTCGTTCTTTCGTTCGTTCGTTCGCTCGCCCGTTCTCTCGTTCGTTCATTCATTCATTCATTCATTCATTCATTCATTCATTCATTCATTCATTCATTCATTCATTCATTCATTCATTTTAGAGGACGATCAGACCCTATGTTACTTTATTATTGTGACGGTGGCCGAGCATAAAACACACGGTAACGTCTCATCATAGGTTCCCAACAAATACGAGACATTTACCCAACACTGGTTCAATGTTGGGCCAGCGTATACGACGCTGGCCCAGCACTGAACCAGTGTTGGGTGAATGTCTCGCGTTTTCTGGGTTGTCCTTGTATTTCTCATCTCGCATGCAGACGGACACCTCGGTCCTGAGGACTGGACCAAATCCACTCTAATCAAGTCCTGCCAGCTTCTAATCCTGTCTCAATCTCTCCGTACAGTTACCTGCTCCGATAGTCTGCCCTACATCTTAGATCTCCTATTGGTCAAGACCATGATCTCCACCAATCACCGGCGTTTGATCGGGGTCAGCGCGTTGGGGAAATGCCGCTCATTGCAGATCAATAGGGGTCAGGGATCTGGGGTGATGTACAGGTTATTCAGGGTCAAATTCTGGTGAAAATGACGACAAGATGGGTGCGTTGGGCAGAGAGAGATATATATTGTTCCTTTAGAGTTAAAAGGTGCCTAACTGCCACTTTACGAAGTGGCAGCTAACTGCCACTTTACGAAGTGGCAGTTTAGCACCATCTAACTCCAAGGGGACCAGAAGGTGTTATTTGGACAAGATAGGTGCGTTGGGTAGAGAGATATGGTGAGCTATAAACTCTTTGCACGAGTTTGCGCGTAAGCAGAAGTCCCAGCTCGC
Organism: Flabesymbios commensalis; assembly: GCA_964017125.1. Classification (NCBI taxonomy): domain Eukaryota; kingdom Metazoa; phylum Annelida; class Polychaeta; order Terebellida; family Flabelligeridae; genus Flabesymbios; species Flabesymbios commensalis. The sequence continues at coordinate 7,678,425 of OZ024917.1, forward strand.
GTAAGCAGAAGTCCCAACTAAATAGTTCAGTTTTGGTCACCGTGTGCCGTGTTGTTATTACAAAGCGTGTATAGGCCTATGGGAGAATGGCTGAAAAGATATGGCAAACCAAAAGGTGTTATTTAGATAAGCTAGGTGAGTTGGGTGGACAGAGACATATATAGGGTGAGGTATAGGCCTACGGGAGGATGACAGCATACCAGATATATATAATAATATGGCAAACTAAAAGGTGATATTTAGCAAATGTATGGCATCGACACCCCAGTGTATGTATACAAGGCAGGTGTTAGTGATGACCTGATTACTCTGAGATACTGTAGATCTGTGCGAGATTTTAATTTTCGCGAATTTCGCGAGTTGGACAAATTCACGAATTCAAGAATCTCGCGAAAGTTATTATTATAAAAGTGTTATTAAAAAAATGAAAATTCGATAATTCGATACTTCGTGAAAAGTCAAAAACAAAAATTCCCGAAATTTTAAACACGCGAAAATTATCAGATCTACAGTATATAAGTCCGCTGATCAGTCCGATTAAGGTCATAGGTCACTGGATCAAATGACAGAAAGTTTATCTCTGTAGACTCATGACCAACAGACGGACCTGCAGTGTCAACCCACTGAATGCGTAGCCCGGAATAAGAAAGGGTGTATCTGCCACTTTGTGAAGTGGCAGATACACCCTTTCATACCCGAGGATTTAGAGACTGTTACTTACACAACACTCTCACTGTGGAGAATGCAGAACTGCCCCCGTTTAAACCTCAACATGACATGAATGGACTATCCATGTGAATCATATGTATTCGTGCTGAACAAAGAACATGCAATATGTTCTCATTATCTTTTAAATTAAATAGAAAAACCTTAAAGACTTCATACTTCAGTTTCATCAGACCCATCAAAGAATACGCCGATGTACTTTTAACAAATTTAACTGAAGGTGATTCTCTTAAAATGGAAAAAGTTCAAAAACGGGCAGGTAAAATTGTATCTGGTGGTATTATGTCATATGATGTAATAATTAACGAACTCGGGTGGGAACCATTTAATGTTCGACGTAACCGCAGACAATTATTATTCTTTTCCGATATTGTTCATAAGCATACACCATCCTATCTTTGTGACGACTTGCCTCCTTCCGTACAAACCAGGACTGACAATCGTTACCAACTGAGAAATAATGCCAATTTAACCAACTACAGGCCCAAAACAGAAACATTCCGTAATTCATTTTTCTCTTTCACCCTGAATACCTGGAACACTACCGATGAAGCAATCAGATTAATCGACGATCATAATATTTTTTTATCTTAAATAAAACATCCAATCCCTAAGAAAAATCTACATTTCTATAAACTCTCAAGAAAAGTAAATATAATAATTGTCTAAATTAAGAATGAACTGCAGTGAATTAAAATATCACCTGTATATCAACCATGTATCAGAAACTCCTAATTGTTTATGTGGATGTATAGAAACGCCTAAACATTACTTTTTAGAATGTCCATTATATTTAACTCACAGATACATTTTACTTGCATATTTTCGAAATACTGAAGCTTGTCTTTAAAAAATATTCTTTATGGTGACATTCAAGAAAATATGACCAAAACTTTAATTACTGCAGTTGAAAAATATATATGTGAAACACAACGGTTTTTTATACCAAGTTTATGTGAGTGACACTATATAAATGTTTTTCAGTTTTCTGCCTTGCCATGCTGTATTCACACCGATGTAACATAATTAAACATTCTGTTGTTCAACAAATGCACTAACAATTTATTTGGTATAGACAATTCTTTGTCTTGCTGTGCTTATAATATTTTCTTATTATTTAGACAGCAGCATGTCTGGTATCTCGGTCTGCAGCCCGTTGTAACATGGTGTTGCTAGACATGGTGCAAGCATATTCATTTTCTAGTTGCTTTTTAGTACGTTACACTTTTTATATCATGTTGTTCATATGACAGCATCATGTCTGGTATCTGGGTCTGCAGCACGCTGCAACATCGGGGTGGTGGATATACAGGCATACATTTGATTTATTTTCGAGTTGCTCTTACATGGCTACCACCTCAGTCTGCAGCCTGCTGCAGCACCGGGACGCTGACCATGATGCTAGTGTAATTTCATGTCCGAGCTGCTCCATAAAAGTTATCATATTTTACGCTGCGCTGTGTATATGCCAGCAGCGTGTATTCCAAGTGTTTTTTGATATATACCTTTACCTTATACTTAACATTGTTCATATGACTGCATCTTGTCTACTACCTGCGTATGCAACCTATCGCAATGCTCAGTTAATGGACTCGCTGCTGTCACATTTCAGTTCTTAACGCCACATTGTCTTCAGTGAACCAGTTATAACTGTTTCATACTGTCACAGTACATTTTTTCTTGGCCTGACTTCCACTTAAATGGATCTACACTGACTTGAATCACACGACAGAGCGCTGCGCCCCCTCCACCCCCGCACCAACTACAGCAGCCTGCACGAAACCAGTCATCATGTCACCACTCAGCGAACAAAACCTCGTATTACTATTTTGTATCTGTTTCAATTGCTTAATAAAATATGTTTATACAAAAAAAAAAAAAAAAAAAACACTACATACTGACATATTTTTGTATAAGCCATGGCGACAAAAGGGTTTAATTCAATTTGAAATCATCATAAATGTCTTGGTTAGCTCTTTCTGATTCATTTGAATAACCATGTTATGGGTCGACGACCATTAGAAATGTTGTAATTCTTTCAGTGTGTATTTATAGCAACATTGTGTATGATGTAGATGCTGCAATACACTATTGATCATTCTGGAGTTATCGTCATTTTTGCGTTTCAATTCCATATGGATGGAAAATTCTCTATGGCTAGGACTCCCCTCTGGTCCAATAATCATTCTTTTCCCGTTACATTTCTGAATACTTTGAAAAAGGTGATCAAGATTTCACTCTCGCTGTTAAAGACCTCACTGGGAGTGAGAACGCCCACTGCTGACTGCACTCAAAGGGATGTATGGGTAGAACACGGTCCTGAAACTAACTTCCGCTGCTTGAACAATAACCAAGTCTGCTTATTAGCAAAGCACTCTGCTCAATTTTCTTGAGTCGTTTTCTCAATAACTCACGGTGTTACATCATGGCAGCCAATCGCTTAGCTTTCTGTCGGCTTCCGCATCACGTGATAGTGCCAGCCAATCGCTTGGTTTTCTGCCGGCTTCCGCGTCACGTGATTCAATCAGCCAATGGCGTGTGGGTGTTGCCGGGAAGTTGAGCGTGGTGGTACACACCTGAGAAAAGTAATTGGAAAAATAACAGCATTGCTTGTTCCTCGTTTATCATCGGCCTGGATACACCAGGTGTTCACACAATGCTGGTTCAATGTTGGGCCAACGTCGTAGACGGTGGCTCAACATTGAACCAGCATTGGGTAAATGTCTCGTATTTGCTGGATGTACAATTCTCTATGGCTGAGACTCCCCTCTGGTGACCATAACGAATACTACATGTAGAGGGACATGGCGAAATGGTTAGAGCGCGGAGCTTTGTCAATGTCGCTGCCTGCCGTGCGGTTTCGAATCCCGCTTGGTGCAGGATTTTCAATGAAATATCATGTTTCTCCCCTCTTAATATTGGGAAATTGTTCGATGTTGTGTCCTTGGGCAAGGCACTTAACCCTCAAATGCTTCACTTGACTCAGGTGAAAATGAGTACCTGGTGGGCCAGAGATGGCAATTTGTATGATAAGTTCAATGCGCCGCAATAGCTTCAGGACTGCATGCTCTCCGTGGAGTTGTGATGGCACACGAATAAACAGTTCCAGTGACCAGGGGTTAAAATTAAAAAAAAGGTCGGATGAAATACATGATATCAGACTATAAGCCTGCACCTTTACCTTTTTTATGTACATGTAGCCACACGAGGGACCTCTGTGGAGTAGTTAGCACTCCCACCTGTCACGCCAGAGTTTGGGGGTCACTCTCGGCTCTCGATTAAAGTGTTTATTTCCGCAACGTTTCACATCAGCGATTGAGAGGGTTCGAGTTTCGAGTCCTGTGACTGAAGGTCAGTGTTACCTGAGTCATCTCATCATCCAAGAGATGTCGTACCGGCCCAGTTTAGCCTATATATGTACTAGAATGTATGACATCCCATTAATTCATTCATTCATTCCTTCTTTTCATTTAATACGAAAACATTGATTTTGCAATATTAAGTTAAATAACAATATCTCGTTTTACATTTATAACAGTAATATTTCTATTGTGTTTCGTTTAACATTGCTACTATTGATAACAGTAATATTTCTATTGTGTTATTATAATGTAAAGTGTGGACTAGATATGGTGTAATATATTCTCTTATCCGTGGACGAAGGGATGGATAATGGTTCTTGTAATTTGTGGTTCTATGTATTTTGTTCGGGTTTGATTTGAGAACTTGGATTAAATGAGGGGGGAGGGGGGGTTACGAGGGGGGTGCAGGGGGAGGGTGGGGCAAGACCGCGCCCCAGTTTAACTAAGTCACCAAGGGCAACCACGACCAAATCCCGGACTGCCGAGGCCAATCCAGAGCGAACTCCCCCCAACCTGGCTGATCACTCAAATCACGGACAACTACACAATGCTGTTTCAATTGTGGGCCAGCGTCGCAGACGCTGGCCCACAATTGAAACATCATCGTGCCACCATTTTACTCTGTCAGTTGATAACGCCTTTAATCCTCTGTGATCAGGGTCAGTACCACCAGGTGTCAGCTATGTGCAGCCTCTGGGAGTAATTCGTCACTCTAAGCAGATAGACGGATAGGTGAGCTGGGAGAGGCGAACATCACAAAAAGTCCTCGGTATTATATGATAAAACTTCACTATAAGAAAACACCAAGTTAATAATTCTGTATTCCTTTAAAAATTGGAGACGTTTTAATTCTTTGGGGCGCCTAATTTTGAAGAGGGGTCATATTATTTCACATCTTGACCTCTGGTGACCTTGAACTTTATTCAATCATATCGATTTTTTTCACAGTCACAGGGTCTAAACTAGTCATTTAGAGGGGTTTTAGATGTCGCTGCAGGTGGGTTTTCGGTGACATTTTGAAGGCATAAGATCGTTAATTTTGGCGGGTTTTCCGGTTTTTATTTTTTTATACAAAATCTTGAATATCTCACTTACTGCCACGTTTCAGAATGTCCACTCTCGCTAAAAATGTGCCCAAAGTGGTCTACTATCAAAAACAGGTGAGTGATTTCAGGGTCTTTTTGTACGCAAACACCCCTTGGCTCCAGGACTACAGCTAACACTGAATGTTTCACGTAACGATCACACTGAAAAGTGGTGAAATACATTTTGCGCTGCATGTTATACACGTTTTATTGTTCTTAATTATTGTGTCTGAATTTACATAATGTTTGTGCTTCATTTTGGCAGAAAATGTCAGGTAATGGATGTTAATGTGCCTTTAACCAATTTACAAATTGAAAATGAAATGAATGGGGTTTTAGTCAATCTTTGTGTACATATAGACTAAACTGGGCCAAGAGAACATCTCGGGGATGGTGAGATGAATGAAGTGACACTGCCCTCCAGACACAGGATTCGAAATTCGAGCCCTGGCGGTGTGAGGCCAAGAACACTACCTCTCGGCTCCCCACAATGTTGAATCTTTACGAGTGAGCGGGGAAGAAAATTTTTGTTTCCTTGAAAGTTTAATGCCAGAGTTGGGTTAGAACCCGTGATCTCCGACTTTCCAAACAGGCAGCTTTAACCACTGCACACAGTGTGTGTTTTATTCATTCCTGGGATGTGTTTTTGTAGAGGTTGGGGGGGGGGGGGGTGTCACTGTGTCTATGTGGCAGTTTCATGTCATATTTTATACTTAGCTTGATGACGATGTTCAAATAATTGCCACCTATAGTGCAGTGCAAAGCCAAAAGGCAGTATCTGCTTACTTTACAAGTAAGCAGATACTGCCTTTTGGCTTTGCAGAGCAGTATAATGGTAACGCTTCGCCGGCCTGTGCTCCATGCCTTCAGCTTTGCACAGTTTGGGGCACTAAACTGGACAAATGCACAATCGCGTTGACAATTTCCTGGCCAAGTTGTGAATGGAACCCAGTATAGCAGCTCGCATTTGCTGGGACATTATTTTTACTTAAATATATAGCGAACGCGTAACCCGATAGCGGTACCCGAGTTCACAGTCACACCGAATGAGGTACCGCGGAAATTTTATCAGATTTGGCTGACTCGTCCACCAGAGGAAGCTTGATAAATAGCGACGACCAAAGCGACAAGAAGACAAAATGAAATGAATCGGGCTTTAGGTCACCTTTGTGTACATATAGGCTAAACTGGGCCAGGAGAACCTCCTGAGGATGGTGAGGTGATTGAGATGACACTGTCCTCCAGACACAGGATTCGAAATTCTAGCCCTTGCGGTCTGAGGCCGAGCACGCTACCTCTCGGAGGCTCCCCACAATACTGACTTTCACACGTGGATGGGGAAGAAACATTTTTGTTACTTTCAAACCGCCGAGACTGGGAACCGAACCCCGAACTCTGGCGTGAAAGGCAGCGGTGCTAACCACTACCCTAGGACAAGAAGACGCTGGAATGGATAAAGCCGCTCTGGCGCATGCGCCAGACAGCATCAATGTCGCTCTCACACAAATGTCACAGAGGTCAACATTTACAGGGAAGATGGGTGAAAATGAATGAGCGGAATCCCAGAGGGATTCTATCAGTATAGCGTCCCTTTATCCCTTACAGCGCGAGGATCGACTTTAAACGTCAGAATCTGACGTCTGCAGACGTCAGATTCTGACGTATAAAGACGGTCCCCGCACTGAAGGAATTGGAATATTTATAATGGCCGTAGACCTATAACATAGATATTCAAATGCACTCAAAGAGCTAACTGAGACATTTATGATAATTTTAAATTGAAAAAAAACCTTCAGTCTCCATGGTTTAAACAAAAAATAATTCAGCTTTGTAATACCTATATTATGGTACTACGACCAATAAAAATATTTTTCAGCGAAGTGACCGTCTTTATACGTCAGAATCTGACGTCTGTAGACTGATTCCCAAGGTTAAACATGTTAAAATCTAAACGTCTCATATTCTGCCAAGTGAGCTTGAATAAATAGCTTTAATGGTCATATCAATGTGAAAAACGTTTAGATTTTCACATGCTTAAAGGTGAGAGCCTCATCCTAACCATGTAAAAATCGCAACGTCTAATTTTGTGCAAAGTGACATTGGATCAAAGACATAAATATCTTTAAAGGTCATGACAATGCCCAGATAACACGAGACGTTTACTCGATGCTGGGATAATGTAAATATCCTTTTTGAAAGCAGTTCACATCAAAATTTGCGGAACCACTGGTTTGTCAGTCGAGGCCATTTTGTTGGCATACGAGCTAGCAGTCGGTAATGCGAGTAATTTTCTGAGGCATCATCCTATACATTTGGATGTATGAAAACAGTTTGTATAGAATGATTCCCAGTGATAGAGCTATTAAATGTGTGATGCGATACCTAAACGTTTTCAGTCGATTGGTAACGTGATTATTTTTTTTAAATGCCCAAGTTAGCAAAACACTCTGTACTAAAAATAAATAAGATATTTGCGCTAAATAAACCGCACTTTCTATAGGTCCTCTTGATGTCCTCTCTGCTAAATAAACACCACTTTCTATATGTCCCTCCTGATGTACTCTCCGCTAAATAAACCGTATTTTCTACAGGTCGCTCCTGATGTACACTTCTCATTTTCCACAATGCGCCAATAATCCTAAACTGATATTTATTGCGTTGCTGGTGAGCGGGTCGACGCAAATCTTTATGAATATCTATAAATAGCTATAATAGTGCAATCTATGCTGCTATATACATAAATATAAAATGACCTGGATGATAGGAATAAAGCCGGCTATTTTATCAATAATCACCTTTTGATGTTTTCTCTGTGCGCAGGCTTATTTCGCCATCAGTTAGATGATATTTTATGGGTTTGTTTTCTCTCTGCTCAGGCCTTTTTAACCATCAGTTGTAGATTGACGATATATATGCCAGCATTTATTCACAAATGTCAACCAATCAGGATATGTCTCACAACTAGCTAGATTGTGAGTCAGACAAATTGTGATTGATTGACACGGAGGTCACAGGACGTTGTGAACAGTAGCGATATCTCCCGGCCAACAAGGAGCGTCAACCCCATGCTGATTAAATGTAGGGCCAACGTGTGTGACTACGGCCGAACATTACACTCTAGTCGATTCACATTAACCGTGGTGAATGATTTCCGCCAATTTCTCAGTCAATTCTGAACCGATTGTCATGCCATTTTACAAGCATTATTTTCTATTGATGGGGCGACTATTTCATTGAAAAATATTGCATAGTTTAAAAGTTAGTCTATTTAACATGTAGTCGTCTCAAACTTCGGAAATACTTATCAAAACTTCGCAAAATAGTAGTCGCGATATGAATGAATGGATGAATGTGTAAAATTTCAAGAAAATTTGTTGAGAATTGACTGAGGAATCCGCGAAATTCATTCACTTTGTTTGATGAATTTAATGTGAATCTGACTATAGCATTGGGCTATAGCCAAATCTTACTTGTTGGGAGATATGGTATCAGACCGAAAGGTTTTTTTTAATTTGAAATCATCATAACTGTCTTAGTTAGCTCTTTCCGCTTCATTCGAATATCTATATTATGGGTATACGGCCATTATAAAGATTTTACTCTTTCAGCGCGGGGATTGACTTTAGACATTTTACGTCAGAATCTGACGTCTGTAGACGTCAGATTCTGACGTATAAAGACGGTCTCCGCATTGAAAGAATTAAATTATTTATAATGGCCGTAGACTCATAATATAGGTATATAGGCATAATGTAGGTATTCAAATGAATCAGAAAGAGCTAACGAAGACATTTATGATGATTTCAAATTGAATAAAACCCTTTGGACTCCATGGTTTATACAAGAATATTTCAGCGCTAAAAGGGTTAATTAATAACATGTATGAGAAAGACAAATAACCGATATACGAGTGACAAATAATAATCATAAATATAAGTATGTAAAATCTGGTCACTAAATCAATTTATACTGCAGTAAAAGCAGACGACACGCTGAGCTAAGAGCCTCACACTGAAAACACAGATAATACACACTTTTTCAGTCAGTGATTTTCAACGTTTTTTTCCTTTTCAAGCTAGAATGGTTGATCCAGTGGTCAGCTTCAAATAACGAAAAACGGTTGACGAGAAAACGGTTTCTATTTGTGGAAAATGAACTACTTCAAAATTGAATTATTGGGCATCTAGTGCAAAGTATTTTAATAATTTTTAACGGTGTAATAGTTGGCTTAAAACTTACTGGGAAACCTATATATATACGGCCCCTAGCAGAGCAAGGGTTATAAATATACGGTACTATTAGCCCAGAAAACACGAGACTTCAAACAATGTTAGTTTAATGTAGGGCCAGCGTCGCAGACGGTGGTCCAACATTAAAACATCATTGTTTAAAGGTGTCGTGTTTGCTGGGAGAGCGAGGGTTGGTATAATATATTCTCTATCAAGCTTACTATATTATATGCAGAAAAGCCTCTTTCCACGAAAGCTATATTTTCTCGATTAACTGCACGTTCTCTCTGTGCAGGTCACAGCATGTGACACAAACATCACGCGTATCACACGTCTAAAATGTGTGTCAATAAAACCAGTCTGACCAGTCTATATCAGCAATATAATTATATGCCAGTTTTTTAATAACTTCCGTGTTACGACCTATTTCATCTCCGGATATCGGTCAATTTATGGAAATGTGAAGCACTACTCGCTGGCGACCTTACTGGGTTAGCTGATGACCTTACTGAGTGACCTTGCTGGGTGACCTGGTGACCTTACTAGTAGTAGTAGTAAATCATTGCCTTACGTCACTTTTCGGCACAAAAGGTCTTTTAAGTGACATCATAATACGAAAAAAACGTTGTAGTCAATTGATGAGATGAATGATGTACAGATGATGATGTGAGGGCGGGGGTGATAGGGCATGGTGGGTTATTGAGAGCGTTGGTGACCCTACTGAGTGACCTGGTGACCTTGCTGGGTGACCTGGAGACCTTACTGGGTGCCCAGTGACCTTAGCGGGTGACAAACTGATAGAGACCCAGCACCTATTTTCAGGGACGGTGTCAGCTTAACCCTTCACGCCCTCACGATGCATTAACGCATCATTTTACATCCCTAAAAACAAACTTAATTTCCCTACAATCAAGGGTTTTAGAACAAAAATTTCCATGAAACTGGTTTACCAATTCAAGGCAATTTTCTTTACTTTTTAAACCACATCAAATCATCTTCATCCACTACAAGACGAGAATTGCGACAGCAATTCGCGGCTTGTAGTGGATGAAGATGACATTGGTAAATTCAGGCTCGAAACGGTTAAGCCTTACAACGCTAAAATATTCGTGTCTACGGTCATTATAAATATTTAAACTCTTTCAGTGCGGGGACCGTCTTTATACGGATGCCAGATCCTGACGTATAAAGGCGGTTTCAGCTGCGTTGGCCCGGCATGTTAGTGTATTTGCTGGGACCTGCCATAATAGGGTTTTTTGACACCATAGCAGGGTTTCAGCCGCATTGACCTGTCATATTAGTGTTTTGGACGCGTCCGCCTGCCACATAAGGGTTTTAGCCGCGTTGGCCTGGCATATCAGGGTTTTTAGCCGCATTGGTCTGCCAGATTAGGGTTTTAGCAAGCCGCTTCCACCTGCCATATTAGGGTTTTAGCCACGTTGGTATGCCATATTAGGGTTTTAGCCGCGTTGGCCTGCCATATTAGGGTTTTTGATGCGTCCGCCTGCCATATTAGGGGTTTTTACACGTCCGCCTGCCATATTAGGGTATTATCCGCGTTGGCCTGCCATACTAGGGTTTTTGATGGGTCTGCCTGCCATATTAGGTTTTTTTACGCATCCCTCTGCCATATTAGGGGTTTAGCCGCGTTGGCCTGCCATATTATTTTCCCTTCACAGCTCTCGTCGTAATCCCGTTATCTCGCATGACGCCTCATCTAGTGGTCGATGTTTCAGCCCTGTGGTTGACGTTTGGCAGGACACACTTGTTGGTGCAGCAGCTGATCTAATAATACGGTACGTCTTCGTTTACAGCGTTATTGGAGGAAAGAGACCGAAATAGATGGGGTGAGCTCAGCCATAAATGTTACATACTTTAGCCTCTGTCTGGCGTCATTCATATGGTTAAAGGGAGCTACAGAAATCTAAATGACATGACTTTCCTGTGGCCCTGGGTTCGACTCGTATGTTTGAAAGCAGTTTAAAAATGCGTTATTATTTCAGTTACGTTTTTAGTCCACTCATTGCAATCCGTGTTTGTACATATAAAGTTGTCTCACTCACTCACTCACTCACTCACTCACTCACTCACTCACTCACTCACTCACTCACTCACTCACTCACTCACTCACTCACTCACTCACTCACTCACTCACTCACTCACTCACTCACTCACTCACTCACTCACTCACTCACTCACTCACTCACTCACTCACTCACTCACTCACTCACTCGCTCACTCACTCACTCACTCACTCACTCACTCACTCACTCACTCACTCACTCACTCACTCACTCACTCACTCACTCACTCACTCACTTATTTTCAGCAGACTTTATTCTAATCTGTTAATTGTTTTGCAGGGAGCCAGACAAAGAACCCGGCATTGAGAGCGTCCCAAAGAAGGGTCCTGAATATTTTAGGCCCGTCTGCTGAAGATATGTCAAGCTAAACGATGGCCCTACATAGAGCTACATCGAACCAGTACCTTACCATTTCTGGACGAATCGCACCTGTTCAAGATATAAGGGTTGGCATAACATTACTCAAAATCACAGACGTTGTCGTTACGTCTAGGTAACGTTATAAATGTGACGGATACGTACAAAAAACGAAGTGTGAAAAGGGTGGAATTTAAATATTTAGAGGTCGTTGGTGGAGCTGGGAGTGATGTGTGTGAAACAGCACTGTTAACCTTAGCCACGAAATGAATCACAGTCTCAGTCACTCAATCTCAGCCTGATTCATAGCCTTTGCCTTCAATTAAACACAAATAACTAACACTGATATACACGTCTCAGTCGCTCAATCTCAGTCTGATTAATAGCCTTTGCCTCCAATTAAACACACATAACTGAAACTGAGATACACGTCTCACTCACTCAATCTCAGCCTGATTCATAGCCTTTGCCTCTAATTAAACACACATAACTAACACTGAGATACACGTCTCAGTCACTCAATAAAAGCCTAATTTATAGCCTTTGTCTCCAATTAAGCACACATAACTAACACTGAGGTACACGTCTCACTCACTTTATATCAGCCTGATTCATAGCCTTTGTCTCTAATTTAACACACATAACTAACACTGAGATACACGTCTCAGTCACTCAATAAAAGCCTAATTTATAGCCTTTGTCTCCAATTAAGCACACATAACTAACACTGAGGTACAAGTCTCACTTAATCTATCTCAGCCTGATTCATAGCCTTTGTCTCTAATTTAACACACATAACGAACACTGAGATACACGTCTCAGTCACTCAATAAAAGCCTAATTTATAGCCTTTGTCTCCAATTAAACACACATAACTAACACTGAGATACACGTCTCAGTCACTCAATCTCAACCTGATTTATAGCCTGTGTCTTTAATTAAACACACATAACTAACACTGAGATACACGTCTCAGTCACTCAATCTCAACCTGATTTATAGCCTGTGTCTTTAATTAAACTCACATAACTAACACTGAGATACACGTCTCAGTCACTCAATCTCAACCTGATTTATAGCCTGTGTCTTTAATTAAACACACATAACTAACACTGAGATACACGTCTCAGTCACTCAATCTCAACCTGATTTATAGCCTGTGTCTTTAATTAAACTCACATAACTAACACTGAGATACACGTCTCAGTCACTCAATCTCAACCTGATTTATAGCCTGTGTCTTTAATTAAACACACATAACTAACACTGAGATACACGTCTCAGTCACTCAATCTCAACCTGATTTATAGCCTGTGTCTTTAATTAAACTCACATAACTAACACTGAGATACACGTCTCAGTCACTCAATCTCAACCTGATTTATAGCCTGTGTCTTTAATTAAACTCACATAACTAACACTGAGATACACGTCTCAGTCACTCAATCTCAACCTGATTTATAGCCTGTGTCTTTAATTAAACTCACATAACTAACACTGAGATACACGTCTCAGTCACTCAATAAAAGCCTAATTTATAGCCTTTGTCTCCAATTAAACACACATAACTAACACTGAGATACACGTCTCAGTCACTCAATCTCAACCTGATTTATAGCCTGTGTCTTTAAATAAACTCACATAACTAACACTGAGATACACGTCTCAGTCACTCAATCTCAACCTGATTTATAGCCTGTGTCTTTAATTAAACTCACATAACCAACACTGAGATATACGTCTCACTCAATCTCTGACCCGTAGCCTTTGTCTGCAATTGAACTCATATAACTAACACCAAGAAAATTGCTAACACTGAAATTCTCCACCTTCTCCAGACATGTCAGTTTATCATTCTAACTGGTTTATGGATGCCAATAAGGGGAAAACAGGTGCCTAATTCACATGCAAATGTGGCATGTAAAACTTGAGAGCACAGTGAACGGTGGTCAGTACGCCAGTACTCGATGGCAGAAGAGAATCCTGCAGCTCAAAGGCAAACAGCAGTAACTGCTTACATTTTAAGTAAGCAGTTACTGCTGTTTGCCTTTGCACGGCGGTCTGTATGCCAGTACTCGATGGCAGAAGAGAATCCTGCAACTCAAAGACAAACAGCAGTAACTGGTTACGTTTCAAGTGAGCAGTTACTGCTGCTTGCCTTTGTGGGACCATATAGCAGACCGATTGCTGTGACAATGCTGGGCCAGTATCGCCGATGCTGTGCAATAATTCATAGACCAGTTATCGGTCAGCAACCCGGTGTAAGGACACCGGAGTAAGGCAATACGTTGATTTAATGTTGCTTTAATGTTGGCCCACCGTCTAAGACATTGATTCAACATTGAAACAATGTCTAGTTGTAGTAGGGCATGACATCCCAGTGAACACAAATTACTTGTATAACATTTATACAACATTGGCCCAACGTCTTCGACGTTGGTCCAACATTGTATAAATATTATACAAATGTTTTGTGTGTAGTGGGATAAACTCAGGTTATTGAGCCAGCCATACCTTACCGGGCCAGACAAAAAAATGAATCGGGCTTTAGGCCACCTTTGTGCACATATAGGCTAAACTGGGCCAGGAGAACCTCCTGAGGATGGTGAGATGATTGAGATGACACTGTCCTCCAGACACAGGATTCGAAATTCGAGCCCTGGCGGTCTGAGGCCGAGCACGCTACCTCTCGGTCACGGAGGCTCCCCACAATACTAACTTTCACACGTGGATGGGGAAGAAACAATTTTGTTTCTTTCAAACCGCCGAGACCGGGAACCGAACCCCGGACTCTGGCGTGAAAGGCAGCGGTGCTAACCACTACCCTAGGGCCCCCGCCCCACCGGGCCAGACAGAAGGTAAGCCTTCTCCGCCGCCACAGTCGATATTCTTTTTTCCCGATTAGCGCCGGGTCGTCCGGCGGGCGACCCTGGGGTCGGGGGAATTTACATACACGCGGACCGCGTATGTCCCGCACGTGAGCGGTGACGCTCGGGGACTTCAGGGAGAGGCGAGCGGGCATCACTGGCATTTACAAAAAGTCCTGAAGCAGCAGGCAGACGCTTTAACGCGGATTCGATATCCCAGTGAACACTGGAGATCAACACAATGCTGGTTGAATGTTGGTCCAGAAGGGGTACCAACATACAGTCACAGGCTTCCCACAAATAATTAACAAGTGAATTCAAGGACTTTTCCAGGACTTTTCAAAGAATAAATGTCTGTTTTCCAAGAATTAAACGTCACTTTTTTCAGTCAAATATACTAGCTAGTAAGGGACACATCATTCAATTACTGGGGGGGGGGGGGGCTGCAGTTTTTGAATTGAACAAATTATTTGTTTCACTTGCTATCTGCAGAACTTCATTTTTTTCACACTCTGCCACAAGCAAAATATTTATTTCATATAAAAAAAATTCTGTCCACAAAGTTTGATCTCAAACTAGCCTTGGTATTAATGTTTAGGAGCAAGCGAAGCTAGTCCCCACAAATTAGAGAGTCACTTAATTATGACTTAATTACACATTTTTTTGTAGACCAATAAATATCTATTTACAATACGTCCTCAAGACAATTATTCATACAGTGTATCATGAAAATTTGATGTGAAAAGATTTATTTAAAAAAAACTCCAGCCCCAGCCCCCGCCGCCCTTGATAATTGAGTGGTGGTCCCCTAAGACAAAAATATGTACTGAACTGGTGATTTCTGATGGGCCATCTGTTTCATAAAAAAATTCTTAATACTTAGCATCTTATAATTTTATTTATTCATATGGCCCCTTTCAGAACTTCAGTTTTTCAAGGACTTGTATAATGCATAAAACATGAAGAAAAAATAGCAAACTGGTCACTAAAAGACTTCCATAGAAAACCAAATTCCATGGACCAAAGGAATTCCAGGACTTTTCAAGGACATTTTAATCAGAATTCCACTGTTCCAGGACAATCTGAAAAATTGAGGCGATACGATATTGAGGCGATACGAGGCCATAATCTCTTGTTCACTGAAACTCTATAAGTCTAGATTATTGCTCGTTTAATGTTGAGCCAGCGTCATAGATGATGGCCCAGCATTAACGAACTCAACATCTATTAAAGCAGCCCCTTGGGATGACATCAATTTTCGTTTTTAGTTTTGTAATAAAGTAGTGTATCCCCCACATCAGGATTTTATTTTTTTCAGAGTTTTTAGATTTTTATAAATAATTCTTATTAATATTTCCATGAAACCGCTTAAAACCCAAACAAACTTTTTGTATACCTAAACACATGCTGAAGGTCGATTTAATGTTCCTACAGCACTGAGCCATATGTTGATGCCGTCGGCCCAGCGTTGGGCAGACAATCAGTGTTGCAGGTGTATCACCTCATGTCCTGACTATGAGACACCAATCAGACACCAATTAGCGGCGATTGCTTTGATCTCCTCGGCCAAGACGTGGGAATATGTGGTAGGAAGTGCTGCATATTGCTGACTTGTTTTGTTTACATGGCAATATACGACCTGGAAATATAACTATTTCACTCTTTTTCGGTGCTTTAAAATTGTTTTTTGACTTTTTTGTATTTTTAGTTAAGATCAGTAGGCTATATGGCTTCATATAAGTTAAATTTTCAAAATTGACACCATTGAAAATGTCTCATCCCAAGGGGTCCCTTTAATGTTAGACCTCTTACTGGTTCTTTGTTGGGCGGGCATCTTATACGATGGCCCAACAATAAGTGACATAAATGAATGAATGAATGAATGAATGAATGAATGAATGAATGAATGAATGAATGAATAAATAAATGAATGAATGAATGAAAGATTGATTGATTGCATGAATGAATGAATGAATGAATAAATGAATGAAAGATTGATTGATTGATTGATTGATTGCATGAATGAATGAATGAATGAATAAATGAATGAATGAATGAATGAATGAATGAATGAATGAATGAATGAATGAAAGATTGATTGATTGCATGAATGAATGAATACATGAATGAATAAATGAATGAATGAATGAATAAATGAATGAATAAATGAAAAATTGATTGATTGCATGAATTAATGAATGAATGAATGAATGAATGAATGAATGAATGAATGAATGAAAGATTGATTGCATGAATGAATGAATGAATGAATGAATGAATGAATGAATGAATGAATGAATGAATGAATGAATGAATGAATGAATGCATGAATGAAAGATTGATTGATTGCATGGATGAATTAATAAATGAATAAATGAATGAATGAATGAATGAATGAATGAATGAATGAATGAATGAATGAATGAATGAATGAATGAATGAATGAATGAATGAATTCGCCAATATGTTATAACAGATTGAGCAATTCAAACTCATCACTAAAATTAATTATCTCTTTCGTTTTATTTTATGACAAATATGACAGCATGACGACAACAAATTCATATAATCTGTTATCACAAAAATAAAGGAATGGATGAGGCTTTAGACCAATCTGCTCTAAATATATTGCCGGCTGATAAAAAAAATGCTTTATGTATGTGAGGTTTCTGAAACAGACATTTATCAATATTTACTCACAGTGACTAATAAATGTAATTATACTTCCTGGTTGGTTCTTTTTTTTGACGCTAATAATTTGAGAGAATGTATTTTCTACTTATTTATTAGGCCTAGTCATCCATATTGATATTTCCATTATTTTGCTTCTGATATGCTGACGTGCTAACAACCTTCAAGGAATGATAAATAACACTATATGTTTAAAAGCTGGGAATATATTTAAAAGTACAATTGGAGGAACTACATTCCCAGTAAACACAAGATATTGACTAAATGTTGGTGTAATGTTGGCCCAACGTCTACGACGCTGGAGCAATATTACACCAACATTTAGTCAATATCTCGTGTTTGCTGAGTTGATTTCTTCTAATTAGCAGTAATCACATTTGATTTAACCCTTTTAGGCCTGAATTTACCATTGTCATCTTCATCCACTACAAACCGCGAATCGCTGTCGCAATTCTCGACTTGTAGTAGATGTAGATGACTTGCTGTGGTATAAAAATTAAAAAAAATTACCATGTATTGGTAAACCAGTTTTATGGAAATTGTCGTTGGTTGTAAGAAAATTAAGTCTGTTTTCAGGGATATAAAAGAATGCTTTTATGCATCGTGAGGGCTTAAAGGGTTGATACGGATGACGTTGTGTTTAATTCTGGCGTGACCTAATCACGTGATAGCCATACGCATCACGTGGTACGCCCATATAAGGCTTTCCATGATGCACAGCCAAAGCTACTTGGCATGACAGACACAAATTGGGTTGTAAATCCGGTTGAAGCCAAAAAAACTCCCGCTCTTCCCCATGAACTGGCCATTTTTGCCGCTAGCCAAGTAATTAGGGACGAGTAGTGTAGACCCCCGCAGAAACAAATGAAAAAAACAATCCGTATTTAAACACATGTTTTGTTCGGTCTGGATGTAAAGCGGAAGCGTTGGAAAATTACATTTCAGCAAAAGCGCTGGTGAAGTAGAATTTTTTTGTTTTGCGACAATTTGTTACATAATGAATGTCACTGACATTGA
Organism: Flabesymbios commensalis; assembly: GCA_964017125.1. Lineage (NCBI taxonomy): Eukaryota > Metazoa > Annelida > Polychaeta > Terebellida > Flabelligeridae > Flabesymbios > Flabesymbios commensalis. The sequence continues at coordinate 7,696,843 of OZ024917.1, forward strand.
TGTACTACTGTGTATAATTTGTTATGCACACAGCGAGTGGGGAATACCATTCACATGACAAAGCCTTGTGGCTCGGCAGTGCGTGAAATGTCTTCTCGCTGTCACAGCAATTATTCATTCGTATCTTTAATTTATATTAGGACGCACAAAAAAGAGCCAAGAAAACAAAGATCTGTATGTTATTTTCAAGCAAATGTGTAACTAAGGAATCTGAGATTCCTTGGTGTAACTGAGTCTTCCTTGAATACACGCCTTCCCCATATCATTATTTATACTCAGTTATGTTCATTTCAGCAAACCCTTTTTAATACATTATATTTCGTTACAGTAGTTTTACGACTGGTTTATTTAACTTCGTTAAAATCTCTCCTTAATGTATATATTCTATCTGAATGGCAATATTTTATAACTACATCATTTCCATTTTGTTATGTGTCGCTCTTTTATATATTCCGTCTGGATGTCATTAATTTATAGCTAGGTTAATTTATGTGCATTTTATATGTCCCTCTTTAAAGTCCATTTCGCCACGACAGTTTATTCATTTTAGTTTATGTCAGTTTGTTAAATCGTCATCTTGTTAAGTCGCCATGAATTAAATTATTTCATAACCAGTTTATATCCATTTTATCTATCCCTTTTTAACAAATTTTATTTCCTTTATAACCAGATTATGTCCATTTTATCTGCCCCTCTTTAACATTTTCCATTTCTTTTATAACCAGATTATTTCCATTTTATCTGCCCCTCTTAAACATATTCCATTCCTTTTCGTACCAGTTTATATCCATTTTATCTGCCTCTCTTTAACATAATATTCTATTTCTTTTATAACCAGATTATATTCATTTTATCCGCCCCTCTTCAACATATCCCATTCCTTTTAGTGCCAGTTTATATCCATTTTATCTGCCTCTCTTTAACATAATATTCTATTTCTTTTATAACCAGATTATATTCATTTTATCCGCCCCTCTTTACCATATCCCATTTCTTTTATAACCAGCTTATATCCATTTTATCTGCCCCTCGTTCACATATTCTATTTCTTTTATAACCAGCTTATGTCCATTTTATCCGCCCCTCTTTAACATATTCCACATCTTTTATAACCAGTTTATATCCATTTTATCCGCCCCTCTTTAGCATATTCCATCTCTCTGCGATCATTCTATAACCAGTTTAAGGCATCAGTTGTCACGTCACATAGGACCTACATTGCTAGCATGAGCGACACAATAACCAAATCTCATTGAGAGGCGGAATGCCGTGAAAACGCGGGAGCTGCACCGGCGCATAATAACATCACTGGCCCCAGTAATTGCCAGGGGCTGGCGGCAAATTCACTTAACTTCCCGCGTGCTACGGTGTTTAAACTGAAAATTCGTCTGCGCGAAGGCGAAAATCCCGCCCGCGATATCCGCCTTCGCGCAGGTGAAAACTTCCTGAAGTAAAGACAAGTTATTAAGACAAATAGACACACAGGTGTATCAAATTTATATGAATTTTAGAAATTTCAGGTGTCTTGGAACGTAGATATTCCACCGGTAGCCGTGAGATGGTTAAACAGAAATGTTGTTTCAGCCCATGTCTCGGTAATATGAGACTATTTGCCATTCCGGGCATAACGCCACAGGAGGCCGTAAAGCCTTATGGAGGGGAAACCCTGTAACTGCCTACTTGAAATGTAAGCTGATACTGCTGTTTGTATTTGTCTGTTATGCAAAGACAAACAAGTTGTAAGTAGTTACTTGAAAAGTAAGTATTTACTGTTGTTTGCCATGACACACTGTCTGCAAGATATGGTAATATCCCAGTCAAAGTCAAATCCCAGTAAACAAGACACATTAAAACAATGCTCGTTTAATGTTGGGCCAGCGTCGCAAACGGTGGCCTACCAATAAACCAACATTGTTTTCACTCTTTAAACGCCAAATTATTCAATTGGACTTTTCACCCACTTGAAGTTGTGTCTCGCTGACGCGATCCACAACTTTGAGTGAGTGAAAATTATTCATATTTGACAAAATGGAGGTACATTCTTTTCAAATCTTGCTGGTTGATGTCACATTTTATCTTTAACATATTTTAAATGTGGTACTTAATGTGCTAATAAAAAATGAAAACCCGAATATATGCGGCACCGGCGGTTAAAGGGCTAATGTGTCTTGTTTGCTGGGATGGTTGACACATTCGGTACAACTTTCATGAAATTAATAATATGTAGATGCACCTTTGTAATAATTCAGGCCCAATATTGTCATCCTCTTCAACGAAATGACGGTTCGTTGACAATTTGATATCATGTTACATTCCCTTGTATCAGATTGTTAGGTGAAAACATTGCAGGTGAAGGCTATTAAGTTCAAAGAATTCCGTGAGCAATTCCAGCTTCAAATGAATGAAAAATAGAACCAAACAATCGAGCAGCTCGGGAGAATCTAGAGTAATGGCGGAGTGGAAGTTGCTTGCAGTAGAGTGCTATACTTGGTTGAACAATCACACTTGAGATATACTATTTTCAGGCATGTTTTTTTACAAATACACCTGGAACAGTTTCGTCTGGGGAGCGGCCGAACCATTGCCAAAGACGATATTACCATGACGCCTGCAAAGAAATAAAATGAATGGGGTTTAGGCGACCTTTTTGCACATATAGGCTAAATTGGGCCAGGAGAACATCCTGAGGATGGTGAGAGGAATGAGGTGACAGTCCTCCAGGAACAGGATTCGCACCCTGGCGGTCTGTGGCACGCTACCTCTCGGTCACGGAGGCTCCCCACAATATTGAATCTCTACGAGTGAGCAGGGGGAAAACATTTTCTTTCTTTGAAACTTGAATGCCAGAGTGGGGTTGGAACCCGCGATCTCCGACTTTCCAAGCAGGCAGCTTTAATCAGTGCCCCCCGCCCCCCTGCAAGGATATAGGAGAACATCTGGCTGGGAAATGTAGTAGCATCGATAAAAAACGTTATGCCACAGAGTTTTTTTAAGGATTGACCAGCGTCGTTGACGTTGGTCCAGCATTGAAAAACTCTGTAGAGACGGAGCTCTTGTGTCATGATCTCAGGCGTGGTTGCTTAGGCCATCTGGCAGGTGTCGTAGTCGTTTGCTCGCTCTGCTAAAGCGCTGGCAGTACAAGCAATGCGGAGAGACGTCGCCAGGCAATTAAGTCTCTCACATTCTTCTTTGCTTTAGCCTCGCCCGGCAAGCACACACAAAGACACAGTCTGCTAGCCATTCCCACCAGGACATTCCCTTCCAGAGTCACAATGTGGAAGCGACATGTCAGACAAAGATCCAACATTCTGGGATAATATCGGTGAATGACCTATAGCATCTCGCGATAATATCATGCAAGGATTTGATATTACGCGGTAATATCTGGTGATTCATGTGACATTCCGGAAAAGCTTAGTTTCTCTTTAGCATGGCAGTGAACCTTAACCCTTAAAGCGCTGAATTAATTTAAAAAAAACATCGCAACCAAAGGGTTTTTTCACTTTGAAACTATCATAAATGTCTTAGTTAGCTCTTTCCGATTCGTTTAAATACCTATGTTATGGGTCTGCGGCCATTAGAAATAGTTTTACTCTTACAGTGTGGGGAGCAGAATCTGACGTCTACAGTCGTCAGATTCTGTCGTCAGATTCTGATGACTAAAGTCAATCCCCGCGCTGTAAGGGTTAAAACCATACAACGCTGTATTATTCGTGTATAAAAAGGTGTTTTTTTCAATTTGAAATCATCATAAATGTCCTAGTCAGGTCTTTCCGCTTCATTTCAATACCTATGTTATGGGTCTACGGCCACTAGAGATATTTTAAATCTTTCCGCGCGGGGACCGTCTTTATACGTCAGAATCTGACGTCTACAGACGTCAGATTCTGACGTTTAAAGACGGTCCTCTCGCTGAAAAGGTTAGCAGAATGAGCTTCAATGCTCAGACGTTGAATATGAGCTAAATGTTAAAAATATAGATTATCAAACAAATGAAAAATGAATGAGTCATGCATTGTGGCTCATTCTTGTAACATTTCTCACAGTCCATCCGGGCAGTATGCATAATATTATTATTTATGAAACATAATTTTAGACTGAAAACTGCCAACAGAAATCACCCGACTAATTTTATTAAAATATAGATGTACCTCATAGTACGGCAGACAACATGGCAAGATATACAGCCTAACTATTTGATTAGACATTAAATTGGAATTATATTTTAATTACTATAATTTTTGACTATATTGATCAAACACTTTCTACCAAATCTAGCTTTTTCAACCATTCTCATCTCAAAAAAGGAATCAGCGTGAAATTATATTTTTACGAAACGCCACCTTGAGGTTAAAGTGTCATTATTATGTCACAATCATTTAATGGCACATATGACGTTTTAAACCCTAGGGTGCGATATGAGTTATAACGTTTGGCTGACACTGTAATTTGTCAGAGCAGTATTGTAGTACACCCCTTGACACACCACTTCAATGATCCATACAGGATGTCACAGAAACAGAATGTCCCGGAATACCCCGGGATGCCTCAGGCTCAACTCAACTCAATCAGCCGTCACCAACCAAACAAAAGCCTCGCCTCAATGTTGTTTTAATGTTGGGCCAGCGTCGCAGACGCTGGCCCAACATTAAAACACATTTGAACGTCGTGTTTGCGTGTCTCTCTCTCTATTGATTGGTTTGCGCGTCAACCTGCAGCCACTTCCGGGGATGAACTATATTACAGAGCGGAATGGAAGCGGAATAACACGGGGAGCTGCCAACTGGCCCATGGTGTCGCCGCCGGGTCTGTTTTATTTCCGCAACAGTCATCCAGCAATCTATTGACGCCTAAAAAGGCGGGAGACCTCATCAAAATGGCGGGTGCTGCTTCAAAAACGGCTTCACTAATATTGCTGCTCTGCCTGATCAGAGGAACTACACGAAGCAACAAGTTGCTGAGAACAAAAAATGAAGCACATGACAATAAAACTCTCAGTCTAAAATAATACACACAATTAAATATACATTGAAAATGCGAAGAAGCTACAAAGCATGATGCAAAATATCCCAACGCATTAATCACAAACCAACAAAACGATATTTAATAAAAGCCTTACTGCCGGGCAGTTTACTGAATGATCCGTAAAGCCATTATGATCAGATCTGAAATGTCTTAACATGTGAAAAGAGGACCATTGTGAAATAAATAATGTCATATTTATAAAGGCCTGACAATAATAAGAAATCATTTTCGCAGAGTAGTCTTTACAAAAGTTAGCAATGTGACCGATATCAAATCAGACTGTTAAATACACGTGGCTTCTAAAAAAAATGAAATGAATCGGGCTTTAGGCCACCTTTGTGCACATATAGGCTAAACTGGGCCAGGAGAACCTCCTGAGGATGGTGAGATGATTGAGATGACACTGTCCTCCAGACACAGGATTCGAAATTCGAGCCCTGGCGGTCTGAGGCCGAGCCACGTGGCTTCTAACCACATACATACATATATAATACATGCATGTATTCTAACAGGTTTCAGAAAGCAAAGGAAATCTGTAGAATATTCAGAAAATAATCGTACATTCACAAACGTTTATTCTCAGATGGTAACCCATCAAACACAAAACATTTGTATAACATTTGTACAATGTTGGACCAACGTCGAAGACGTTGGGCCGACGTTGTACAGATGTTATACAAATGTTTTGTGTTTGCTGGGAGCTCGTATAAAGCTGACGGTTTCCAGCTTAAAAAGTATGATAAATGTATATACGATAAAGAAATCTATGGGAATTACTTAATCGAAAAGGACCATGAATTTTCAAATTTTCATATGTTAATTTTTTGAGAAAATGATCTGTGTATATATACAGCTAGCGATTGTTACTGTAATGCCAGATTTAGATATAACTGTATGAAAACTACAAATCAACTATTGAGTACAAACAAGCTAAAGGTCACAGACTGTAGTGTCAACATTGTGAACCCTACTATCACCCCACCCCCACCACCACCATCACACGGGACAAATGTTGCGCATGCCACGCAGCCATATAATGGCAATCATGGAAGCTGCCAAAATCAGACAAAGACATCATGCCGACCAAGGCCACCATATAGACTGGGGTCCTGGGTGCAGTGTCAGCGGACTCGCAGTAAACACGGGGCGGTCAATGTTGGTACAATGTTGGCCCATCGTCTTCGACGCTGGCCCAACACTGTACGAACATTGGTTGGGACTGATCCTAGCTGGGAAGCCATGTCATACAGGGATCAAATCCCCAGATCTGGAGATGGCATTACTGTCCATGGTCTGGGGATCAGAAGAAGCCATTGGTGTCCATGGTCTGGGGATCAGAAGAAGCCATTGGTGTCCATGGTCTGGGGATCAGAAGAAGCCATTGGTGTCCATGGTTTGGGATCAGAAGCCATTGGTGTCCATGGTTTGGGATCAGCAGAAGCCATTGGTGTCCATGGTTTGTGGATCAGCAGTAGCAATTGGTGTCCATGGTTTGTGGATCAGCAGTAGCAATTGGTGTCCATGGTTTTTTTTGGATCAGCAGAAGCCATTGGTGTCCATGGTTTGGGATCAGAAGCCATTGGTGTCCATGGTTTGTGGATCAGCAGTAGCAATTGGTGTCCATGGTTTGTGGATCAGCAGTAGCAATTGGTGTCCATGATTTGTGGATCAGCAGTAGCAATTGGTGTCCATGGTTTTTTTTGGATCAGCAGAAGCCATTGGTGTCCATGGTTTGGGATCAGAAGCCATTGGTGTCCATGGTTTGGGATCAGAAGGCATTGTTGTTCATGGTTTGGGATCAGAAGGCATTGTTGTCCATGGTTTGGGATCAGAAGCCATTGATGTCAATGGTTTGGTAATCAGTGGAAGACATTGGTGTCCATGGTTTGGAAATCAGTAGAAGCCATTGGTGTCCATGGTTTGGGAATCAACAAAAGGCATTGGTGTCCTTGGTTTGGGAATCAACATAAGGCATTGCTGTTCATGGTTTGGGAATCAACAGAAGGCATTGGTGTCCATGGCTTGGGAATCAGTAGAAGCTATTGATGTCCGTGGTTTGGGAATCAACAGAAGGCATTGGTTTCCGTGGTTTGGGAATCAACAGAAGGCTTTGGTGTCCATAGTTTTGGAACCTACAGAAATCATTATTGTCCATGATTTGGGAATCAGAAGGCATTGGTGTCCAAGGTTTAGTAACAGAAGCCATTGGTATCCATAGGTTGGGAATCAACAAAAGGCATTACAGTCCATTACTTGGGAATCAACAGAAGGCATTGCTGTCCATGGTTTGGGAATCAGAAGGCATTGGTGTTCATGATTTGGGAATCAGCAGAAGCAATTGCTGTCCATGGTTTGGGAATCAGAAGGCATTGGTGTTCATGATTTGAGAATCAGCAGAAGCCATTGGTGTCCATGGTTTGTGGATCAGCAGAAGGCATTGCTGTCCATGATTTTGGGTATCAACAGGAGGCATTAATGTCCATGGTTTAGGAATCAGAAGAAGCCATTGCTGTCCATGGTTTGGGAATCAACAGAAGGCATTGCTGTCCATGGTTTGGGAATCAACATAAGGCATTGCTGTCCATGGTTTGGGAATTAACAGAGGGCATTGCTGTCCATGGTTTGGGAATCAACATAAGGCATTGGTGTCCATTGTTTGGGAATCAACATAAGGCATTGGTATCCATGGTTTGGGCATCCCATGTATGTGGGTTTGAATCATCCATACAGGCGCCTGGAAAGCCACATTGGTGAAATCACAGCAAACATAAGACTGTGTGGCCGAATATCAGCCCAATTGATGAAATATATGTCAGCCCTTCACATGTTACGTTATCGAATTTAAATTTTCATCCACTTGAAATTTGTTAAAATTACTCACATGTGTTTACCATCTTGATGTTTAACCCTTTAGGTCCTCACGAAGCATTAAAGCATCATTTTACGTCCCTGAAAACACACTTAATTTTCCTACAACCAACGGTTTTAGAACAAAGATTTCATAAAACTGGTACATGGCAATTTTCTTTATTTTTTAAACCACATCAAATCATCTTCATGCACTACAAGCCGAGAATTGTGACAGCAATTAGCGGCTTGTAGTGCGTGAAGATGACAATGGTAAATTCAGGCTTGAAAGGGTTAACAACGCATTTCATTCTCAATAACAGTGATTTGACCGACTAATAAGACGGTTTAAAAGCGATTTTAGTCATGTTTAGCGTTAAAGGGTTAAAACACGTGTGAAAAAAAGTATGCAATGGAGGAAGCAGCATAAATACACCGTCCGTCAGCCAGCGAGCCAGCCGGCCACCAAGTCATCATGACCTTATAACAGACTGACAGCCTGTTATGTAATCATATCAAGACAAATAGACATCATTCAATAATCGAGCCAGAAATTCAGTCAGCCAACCCGTCGGACAACCAACACGTCAGCCAGCCAGCCAGCCAGCCAGTCAGGCAGCCAGGCAGGCAGGCAGGCAGGCAGGCAGGCAGGCAGGCAGGCAGGCAGGCCGACCGACCGACCAACCAACAAAACCAAACTAGTATCAAAGACGTATTCCCACACTCCACTGTTTAACGGACTATATTTATAGCTACGTGATTTACAGGTGTAGGCATCACATGTAGAAGCTTACTACATCTGAATTAGGCTCATTTTCTTGTACAGGCGCCGTCAGAATACTCGTCTTTTCTCACTAGAAAAAAGACAGCTCACAATTAGGGGCGAGCACGACGTCTCTTTCCCTCGCTATTCCTCGCCAGGGCGGAGACGAACCAATTTACGGAAACAATTATTGCTTGTCGTACGCCGTGTATAAAGCCTGACTGCCGCCTGACAAGAAAGGCTCTCCTTCAATGACAAACGGCAGTAAGTGATCAGTAGACAAGTAAACAGTTACTGCTGTTTGCCTTAGTTATACTGAGCCATCACCTTACAGACTACAATCAGGGCTGACGCTGAATACAGCAGAAAAGACAATTTAACCCTTTAACCGCCAAATTAACCAATCTGAATTTTCACCCACTTGAAGTTGTGTCTCGCTGACGCGATCCACAACTTCAAGTGAGTGAAAATTATTCAGATTTGACAAAATGGAGGTCATCTGTTTTGAAATATTGCTGATTGGTGTCACATTTTATCTTCAACATGTTTAAAAGGTGGTTCTTAATGTGCTAAAAATAATGAAAACCCGAATATATGCGACACCGGCGGTTAAAGGGTTAAGCCTTCACGATGCATTAAAGCATCATTTTACATCCCTGAAAACAAACTTAATCTTCTTATAATCAAGGGTTTTAGAATGAAAATTCCCAATTCCCATGAAACAGGTTTACCAATAATACATGGCAATTTTCTTGAATTTTTAAACCACATCAAATCATCTTCATCCACTACAAGTCGAGAATTGCGACAGCAATTCGCGGCTTGTAGTGGATGAAGATGACTATGGTAAACTCAGGCTTGAAAGGGTTAATGTTGGGCCAGCGTCACAGATGGTGGACGAACATTAAACCAGAATTGTTTCAACGTCTTGTGTTTGTTGGGAACACATCGCCAGGCTATCTATTCCAGCTGGAGCAATGATTGTTTCATCTCGGGTCTGTCGCACACGATAAAATCTTTTCCCAATTTGTCTAGATTTCTTTTTGAATAGTTACCACCTGTACCGGGACAGGAAGTGATTACTTAAGCGTCCATCTGAGGAACATCAGACATTTAGCTTCACCGAGATTCAATTACAGAGATGGGAAAGACGTTATCAATCCATCATAGTAACATGAACGGAGATGGAAGAAACGTTATCCATCCCAGAAACACGAAGACTTTCTTCACAGAACAAGGAGATATCATGCTCTAAAATGTAAAGAAAGAGAGTAAAGGGTAACACTGGAAAACATTATAGTTTGACATGGAACCCTGACAATTTGATAATACAACATAACCTTTGATGACCTCTTTTGCACTCAATAATCTGCATTATTCCGGCTAACATAATGAAGTTTTCTTGATTCTTTCGTCATTTTTGAAAATCTTTTTTTACCCCTTCAGCTCGGGGACCGTATTTATACGTCAAAATCTGAGGTATGTAGACGTCAGATTCTGACGTATAAAGACGATCCCTGCGCTGAAATAATTAAAATATTTATAAGGGCCGTATCCCCATAACAGGTATTCAAATGAAGACTAAGACATTTATGATAATTTCAAATTGAAAAAAAACCTTTGGTCCCATGGTTTATACAAAGGTAATACGGCTCTAAAGGTTAACACAGTAGGCCTACAGATATCCAGAATGTCTTGGAGATTGCATTATAATATTAGGTGGTGAATAAACATGCGTTCAGACATATAATACACCGCTCCTAGTTTAGCCGTTTAACCCTCTTCGTGCTGATCACGACTATACTCGTTTTAACCCTTGTCATGCGATGCCCGGATATATACTGGGTTAAGGGTGTTTTAGATCAATACAAATATCACTCAATTTTGATAAAATAGTTTTTAGTAGATGCTTAGATGATCCAATAATTTAATTTTAGACATGTCTATTTTTCATAAATAGTAATATTTTTCGTCATTTGAAGCTGCAAATTGCGTTAGCAATTCCAGCTTCAAATGACGAAAAATACAATTGAAGCAATTCAGCAGGACAAGGGTCAACTTTTTTTTTAGTCCATTAAATCACAGTTATTGGAAATGAAATGAGTGTATAAACATCAAGGTTTGCAAATGTTTGGTGTCAAATTAAACAAATATCAGTAATTTTCAGCCACTTGAAGTTGTGGATCGCGGTAGCGAGACACAACTTCAAGTGGCTGAAAATTTAAATAAACTAACTTAAAGATAAAGGTTAAAATACCATCAAGGTTTTCTTCTCATTTGAATTCACGAGATGCCTCAAGGTGAAATACATTTCCTGATTTGATAAGGGGTTTTGTCAAGTTAAAAAATTCCAAAAATCCGAGAAAAACTTGGAGGTGGGTGGGTGGTTTAAGCTACAACTCGGATTTTTATTTTTTTTTGGAAATTTTGTGCTTTGTTGTGTTTTTTTTGTGTTGTTTTCATGTTTCCAAATGAGTGGGTGGGGTCTGATTAATCTGAGTTTTTCTCGGATTTTTTGGATTTGTTTTAACTTGACAAAACCCCTAAATAAAGTAGTAGTAGATCAGGTGAAATCGGAGAGCGTTCTTAATGAAATGAAATAATCCAATTTTAGATTAACGACTCAGCTATGAGTGCTATTGGTACATATGACGTTTGGTAGTTATCTTAACCATAAACTCACCAATGAGAGCTACGCATTCACCAGTTAGGCTAGATATAGGGACGAAATTCCCGCATTTCCTATTTTTGACATGGTTGTCAATAATTAGAAATCGGGAATTTCGTCTCTATATCCAGCCTAATTGGTGAAAGCGCAGCACAAAAATTAAAAAAAATTGCAGTTCTAGTCTTTGGACATGTTTACATCATATGGTCATATTAAGAAGCCAAAATAAAATCACCGATTTTTATGATTTTAGCCTGGGCCAGTCCCTTTAATCTGATGTATCGCTGTTTTAATCTGTTTCATAGGCAGTTTACATCTTATTGAGAATGAATGGAATGTCTAAGCATCAAAGTTTGCAAATATTTAGTCTCAAATTAAACAAATATGTGTCTACCGCGATCCACAACCTCAAGTGGGTAAAAATTTAAATAAAGTAACTCAGAGGGAAAAGGGTAAACATAATTAACATGGACTATAAGCAGCATGATGTAGTATACAAACTCGACTATTACTATTTTATCAGTACTTTTTCTGATCCGTTTCACTTTCAATTTCCTGCTAAGAATTGTCTAAATGTGTCTCAGCAATTCTAGCTAGACTATCACTGTTTAATCAGTTTCATTTCTAAACCATTCTCCTTTCACTTTCCCGCTGTATCAGCAATTCTAGCGTCAGACAAAAGAAAAAAACGTCATTAATCATTGAGCGGATTAAATTTATTGACCCATACACCATTTAATTGAGAGACAAGAACACTAGTCTCTTTTTTCTAGTTCACTTGATGCTGCTAACGACATTTCGTCGAGTTGATACAATTGCTGACAAATCGTGTTATTAGTGTTGACAAGATCATCCTTGGTTTGTGTGGCGTCATCAGAGAGATGCACGGTGGAAAATCCCCCAAAGATCAGAAAGCAGGGTGGACAATTTGGACGGTCATTGTTGGTTTGTAAATCAATTTATGGTTGTCTGTGCTCGGCTTTACCCGTCATTCTTCATTTGTAAATCTATTTATCTCTGTCGGTGGATCTCAAGCGAAGAATTTCTTCTTGAGGCTAAACAACCACTCTGCCGTTAACCTTGTCAGCGCAGGGACCGACTTTAGACGTCAGAATCTGACGTCTAAAGTCGATCCCCGCACTGAAAGATTAAAATATTTATAAGGACCGTACATCCATAACATAGGCATTCAAATGAAGCGGGAAGAGCTAACTAAGATATTTATGATGATTTCAAATTGAAAAATACTCTTTGGTTTCTTGGTTTATATAGAAATATTTCAGAGCTTTAACTCTTACAGCGCGGGGATCGACTTTAGTCGTCAGAATCTGACGTCTGTAGACGTCAGATTCTGGCCACTAAAGTCAATCTATAAGTCACTGTAACAGTAAAAATATTTATAATGGCCATAGACCCCTAACACAGGTATTCAAATAAATCGGAAAGAGCTAACTAAGACATTCATGATGATATTAAATTGGAAAAACCTCTTTGGTTGGGATGTTTTTTCACAAATTAATTCAGCGCTTCAAGGGTTAAGGTTAAAGACAAACAGCAGTAACTGCTTGCCTTTCAAATAAGTAGTTACTGTTGTTCGGCTTTACAGAGCGGCAATGTTTTTTTTCGTGTCAGTCAGCAATCAGGAAAACAGACATTAACAAGATATTATGGCATTTGGTACATTGACTGTTGTCTGAATATAATGAGTCTTTAAAACAAGAGTATGAGTTATGACAGCTAAGCAAAGAAAAAGTGTGTACATTTTTCGTTAGAATAATTGACACAATTTGTCAATATCAAACGAAATTATACTACAGAGAAAAGCAAGACGATTACCATACTTAGCTAATGTTGGTTTTATGTTGGGCATAAATATGATATTTCTGACTCAGGTTATAACGGAATTTTTTAATGACTGACTGACTAACTGACTGACTGACTGACTGACTGACTGACTGACTGACTGACTGACTGACTGACTGACTGACTGACTGACTGACTGACTGACTGACTGACTGACTGACTGACTGACTGACTGACTGACTGACTGACTGACTGACTGACTGACTGACTGACTGACTGACTGACTGACTGACTGACTGACTGACTGACTGACTGACTGACTGACTGACTGACTGACTGACTGACTGACTGACTGACTGACTGACTGACTGACTGACTGACTGACTGACTGACTGACTGACTGACTGACTGACTGACTGACTGACTGACTGACTGACTGACTGACTGACTGACTGACATTCATTTATTCATTCATTCATTCATTCATTCATTCATTCATTCATTCATTTATTTATTCATTCATTCATTCATTCATTCATTCATTCATTCATTCATTCATTCATTCGTTCATTCATTCATTCATTCATTCATTCATTCATTCATTCGTTCATTCATTCATTCATTCATTCATTCATTCATTCATTCATTCATTCATTCATTCATTCATTCCATTCATCCGAACAGCACCAACTGGTCATTGTTCAAGAAAGAAGTAAACAATATATGTTAGCCTAATGTTGGTTTAATGTTGGGTCACCATCTGGGACATTGGCCCAACATTAAAACAGCACTGCTTTGCCTGATGGTCTGATCCAGTATGTGTGATCTGGAGCCAGGATTCCAGCAAACACGAGAGTAGGTGTCCATGATAAGCATGCTGATCCCATGACCATCATATCTCACGTCCAGACAATCTCACAGAGTGTTACCATGGTTACAGTATGCCCCCCAGATAAGCGGCCCGCCTCACACCAGCGCCGCCTGATGCCCACAATACACACTGTAACCCTGTAGGTGCAAAGTCCACTATGATCGGTTTTAATATTTTAATTCCATTACCTGGTAGCGATGCAATAATATACATTGACTGCAATACATAGGTAATCAGGTCAGGGGGGGGGGGGGCAGTGCCTTTAGCTGCCTGCTTGGAAAATCGGAGATCGCGAGTTCGAACCCCACTCTGGCCTTCAAGTTTCAAAGAAACAAAAGTTTCTTTCCCGCTCACTCGCAAAAAATCAACATTGTGGGGAACTTCCGTGACTGAGAGGTAGCGTGCTCTGCCTCAGGCCGCCAGGGCTTGAATTTCGAATCCTGTGTCTGGAGTGCAGTGTCATCTCATTCATTTCACCGTCCTCAGGAGGTTCTCCTGGCCCAGTTTAGCCTTTATGTGCACAAAGGTGGTATAAAACCCCATTCATTTAACCTGAGACCACGAGGTAGTCATTATTACAACATATAATAAAAAAATATAGATAAAAAAATATACAATAGGAGCTCATTTGGAATTCTCAATAATTCTATCTTGACAACAAGGCAAAAAACTGATGACCTTTCAATTATTTCATAGATGGGATTATAAAATGAGAGGACTTATTCGTGTTAATAATCTGGTTTATCCTTCAACATTGATCGGTGACATTTTCAATATTTACGTTTAAAGTAATTGGGTATTGTTCGTTTAATGATCTATTTGTCCAGTGTGGACCATGCAGGTTCAGGGACGAAGGTATCAAATTGTTATAAAAACGTATAGTTTACATACAGATGACTGATTAATTATTTCATATTATCATGATAGAACAATGCTGTCGTGGTGAATGAAATCGTCAAATTCCATATCAACAGAATTAATAGTCAACCCTTACAGTGCGGAGATCGACTTTAGTCGATCTCCGCACTAATCTGACGTCTGTAGACGTCAGATTCTGACGACTAAAGTCGACCTCCGCACTGTAAGGAGTAAAACAATCTTTTATGGCCGTAGACCCATAACTTAGGTATTCAAATGAATCAGAAAGAGCTAACTAAGACATTTATGATGATTGCAAATTGAAAAAAAACCGTTGGACTCCATGATTTATGTAAATTAATTCAGAGTTTTAAGGGTAAAGACCATGACAATAAATGAGCGACAGCAGCATACAGTGTACTACTGCTTGACTGACCCAGATCGTAGGCGGGGGATTATTACTATCTCAATCCCACACCTAGGATTTGCTTAATCCTTTAACCGCCAAATTATTCAATCTGAATTTTCACCCACTTGAAGTTGTGTCTCGCTGACGCGATCCACAACTTCAAGTGAGTGAAAATTATTCAGATTTGACAAAATGGAGGTCAACTCTTTTCAAATCGTGCTGATTGATGTCACATTATGTCTTTAACATGCTTAAAACGCGGTACTGAATGTGGTCATAATTGAGTGAAAAACCCAATATATGCGGCACCGGCGGTTAAAGGGTTAACCCTTTAACCGCCGGTGCCGAATATATTCGGGTTTTCATTTTCTATTTACACATCAAGTTCCATGTTTTAATCATGTTTAAGATAAAATGTGGCATCAATCAGAAAGATTTGGAAAGAGTTGACCTCCATTTTGTCCAATCGGAATGATTTTCACTCACTTGCACTTGTGGATCGCGTCAGCAAGACACAACTTCAAGTGGGTGAAAACACACCAACGCGAGCGCAAACGCGATTAGGCGCGCGACGAGGGACGCGACGGAGGTCGCGAAAATCGCGTAACTGTCCACACACCAACGCGACGACCAACGCGACATCCAACGCGACTTGTGAGGCGTGACAACCGGCGCGACGCACGACGAAAATGTAACAGTTTTGAAAATAATCGCGTTGCCTATCGCGCTCGCGTACGTCGTCGCGCTGATAAGTTGTGGCAACGATCGATCGAACAGTGTGTTTGAAAACACGACGCGACGTCGCGCAGAACGTCGCGCGGGCATTCGCGTTGGTGTAGAAGATAAACGGTGTATGACCCATCAGACACGAAGCATTAACCCAATGCTGTTTCAATGTTGGGCCACCGTCTTCGACGCTGGCCCAACATTGGAACAGCATTGGGTGAATGCTTCGTGTTTGCCGGGATGACCCATAGTGCATGTGATCCAGACTATGTCCACACTGTCCGGACTGAGAGACACGCTCCGCAATGTGCAGCTTATTGACGCCGAGTCCATACAACCTACTCTCCCCACCACCTACCACCTTCGGAACCACTCACGCTGGACACACATTTAACAGATTTCGAGCTGAAATCTAATATTCTTGCTGGCAATTTTTTCTGAGTTGACACCCCTCCCCTTTCTCTGGATAGGCAAATAATAGGACGCGTCTGTTTTCAGCAATGTACTTATGTAGCCTACATTCAAACAGGGCGAATTTGGCATATTTATTGGTATAAGCCCATAGCATGTATATTTTTGCATGTAATATGTTCTGTATATTCGATTTAGACGGCTACAGTCTAAGCAATATAGGTTCTTTAGATGGAACCCTTATGTACTATTGCCATGCAACCCCAGGAAAACCCTTGCAGGGTTTCCCTGGGGTGGCATGGTAATAGTACTAAATGGTTCTTTTAAATAACCTATATTGTTTAGAGTGCAATAGAACAGAAGAAAACGCCTATAGTCGTCATTAGCGTTCAGACGGTTAATTGACAATATCTGGTTGTTCCCGGTGTCTTCCGGTCGCGGAATGTAGATGGTGCCGCTCCGGTGCCTGTGGCGTGGCTCCGGTGCCGGCGCCGGGACAGATCGTGACATCTGTGGCATATTCCCTCAGAGAACTCCCCAGAACACACGAGACATCCACCCAATATTGGACCAATACCGGGCCAGCGTCTAAGACGCTGGCCCGACATTGGTGCAACATTGGGTGGATGTCTCGTCCTCCCTGGTTCGTGAGAATAAGTGACTGGTCCGTTCAGATCACGGACTAGGAACGGACGGGTGGGCCAGTGCCCGGCCCGGGGTGAGGAAATGCCCGACTCGCTGTGTCGACACTGTATATTCCACGATAAACCCTTTGAGCTGTGTACGGTGCCCTGGTGCAGTAGTTAAAGCTGCCTGCTTGGAAAGTCGTAGATCGCGTGTTGGAACCTCACTCTGGTTTCAAAGATACAAAATGTTTCTTTTCCACTCAGTCGTAATGATACAATATTCATATATTCATGATATTGTGGAGAACCTCCGTGACCGAGAGGTAGCGTGCTCGTCCTAAGATCGCCAGGGATCGAATTTAGCGTACTGTGTCTGGGGAGGGGGGGGGGCAGTGCCATTTAATTCATCTCACCATCCTCAGGAGGTTCTCCTAGCCCAGTTTAGCCTATGTGTGCACAAAGGTGGCCTAAACCCACCCTGTAGAGACTTCAGTTGTATTCGTTCTCACTGTAGTGGGAAGTACACCCTGCACGCAGGATGCCTAAACCCCATCCATGTCATTCCATGTATTGTACTCTGGAGAGTATGATGTGGACAGGGGGGGGGGGAGGGGTGGTGTCAGGGTTCATGGGGCTCTAACCTCTACCCCCCCCCCCCTCCCAGGGGCGAACCTCAGGTGGCGCCAGCGAAACTAAACCGGTTCATTTCAAATCGGTTTAATGTTGGGCAACCACCAGCCACGCTGGCTCAACATTACACCGACATAACCTAATGGGCACACGGCGTTGTTGCGACGTTGAATCAACGTCATTGACGTTCATTCAATGTCCCAACAACGTCGTGTGCTTAGTGGGATCAAGGAGGTTATATAGCCTCCTTGGTGGGATGACGTGTGATATCATATGGGGAAATTCATGAAGTGTGTGTTGACAGGAGAGACAAGTAACACGCTCATCTCATTCCTTATTAAGGAATATCGTCAAAGGAATCAGGAAAGATTATATCCATCATATTGTCCCTTATAAGAATGTAATCTACCAGTCGTGATTTATCACAAATCATTCTGCAATCGGTATGAGGGCTGATACGATGTCTTGTATAGAAAGGGTAAAAAGCAGTACATGCAGCAAATCCAGCTGGCGTATAACCCTTACAGTGCGGGGATTGACTTTAGACGTCAGAATCTGACGTCTAAGGTCGATCCCGGCACTGAAAATGTAAAAAAATTATATTCATTTAGAATACATTTATTATATGGGAACTAGACAGCCGTTACAAAATATATAATGGACATAGACACATAACATAGGGATTCAAATGAAGCTGATATACGGGGATCGACATTAGACGTCAGAATCTGACGTCTAAAGTCAATCCCGGCACTGAAAATGTAAAAAAAATTATATTCATTTAGAATACATTTATTATATGGAAACTAGAAAGCCGTTACAAAATATATAATGGACATAGACGCATAACATAGGGATTCAAATGGAGCTGAAAGAGAAAACTAAAAAACTTTGCTGTCTTGATTTATATAAAAAAGATTTCAGCGCTTTAAGGGTTAAAAATCGTACAATGGTTTGTGCAACGATCTATAACTATCAAATCCTCGTTACGTCCAAGCTGAGAACAATCATCGCAAACCCATCGGTGTCGGCAGCAATTTGGTCAATACAGTGTTTTACCACCGTAATCTTTATCATGGCTTTCACAAAAGACATCATGGCATTTTATCTGTTATCTTAAGTCGCACCTGGTATGTGAAATTTCAGTTCTTTATAAGCAACCTTAATTCAATTCAGTCCAACCAAGAATATATAATATAATCTTGGTCCCATTCAATCCAATTCAATTCAATACTATAAATATACCATCTATAACTAGTGTTTTTAAATTGGTTTTGTTTGTCTTGATTACTGGAAGCAAAACTGAAAATAACTTAAACTAAAAAGCGCTAAGTAATTAAATGTACACCCACATAAAGTTGTGAGTCTAGGCCTTACAACGCTGAATTATCAGATTTTACATACTTATGTTTTTTAATCATTTTTTCTCATTCGTTTATCAGTTATTTGTTTATCTCATACATGTTATTAGTTAACCCGCAAAGCTCTGAAATATTTTTGTATAAACCATGGAGACCAAAGGTTCTTTTTTCAATTTGAAATTATCATAAATCTTTCCGATTCATTTGAATACGGGTTACGGGTCTACGGCCATTATAAATATTTTTACTCATTCAGTGCGGGGATAGACTTTAGTCGTCAGACTGAAGTCTATCTCCGCGCTGTAAGGGTTAATATGGGTAAATATAACATACATTTTTACAATCTGAATCAAAATATATGCAAATTTTGCAAATTTACTGAACATTTCTCTCACAATTTTTTTGTGGAAAAACATAAAGACTAAACACGGCCATAATAGAAGCAGATAACGCTTAAAGGGTGATAGTGAGTGACACTCACTGAGTGCACCGCTTAACTTCTACAGCTTTGGGAACTGTCACTAATTTAAACACAAAGATTATCATAACCCTTTCAGTGCATGCAGTGACCGTGTTTATACAAGTTTATATCGTACAAGTTACGATATATAGGCTATCGTAGAGATTTTTTGTAACTCTGATCTCAACTTTAGTGTTTTTATCAGCAGTTGTTAACCAGATTCTTTGATTTGATCAGCAAATTATAAAAATCTTAAATCTACGACGTAGAAAAACGTTTTTCTTAAATTTCACAAATCCAAATTATTTTCAGTCACTTGAAGTTGTGTCTCGCTATCGCGATCCACAACTTCAAGTGACTGAAAATGTAACAGATCAGAGCTGTATACTAGACCTGTGTTAAATCAGCTCATTGGGATCATGATTTTATTTTTTTCAGAGTTTTAGATTTTTAAAAATATTTGTTATAAACATTTCTATAAATCCGCTTAAAACCCAAACAACTTTTGTATACCTCAACACCTGATAAAGGACGGTTGAATGTTCCTACAGTATTGGACCACATGTTGATGTCGTCGGCCCAGCGTTGGGCAGACAATCAGAGCTGCATGTGTATGCCCCCATGTCCTGACTATAAGACACCAATTGCTTTGATCTCACCCACTAAGACGTGGGAATATGTGGTGCAAAGTGCTGACTTGTTTTGTTTTCATTGGCAGTATACGACCCGGAAATATAACTATTTCACTCATTTTCGGTGCTTTAAATTTTTTTGACTTTTTTGTATTTTTAGTTAAGATCAGTAGGCTATATAGCTTCATAAAAATTAAATTGTCAAAATTGCCAAAATTGCAAATGTCCCATCCCACAGGGTCCCTTTATACTTTTAAACCTGTGTTATTTCTCGGTGAACGGAAAACGTATGATATCCACACAGACTCCCCCACTCAGACAGAGGGACATACTATACACGGAGACACAGGATAAGGGCTGGATAAGAGTCCATATACTGTCAGCTAATGTCGCTTTCCTATCGATCCAGTCCCACACCCCGGGGGGGGGGGGGGTGTCTACGCCATCCGCATATAGAACGGCAGACATAATCATACACCTAACAAGATTCCGCAGTTATTCTCCAAATTCCAATTCTCCTTATTTCCCTCTCTGGCAATGCAATATATTTCCGGATTTGCGTATTTAACGCGCCAAGTACATTCATTTTTCTCACTTCCTAAACACGTATTTTACAAGAAAAATATAAATAGGCTAAGTTACTAATGAACCATGTCATGTATCGAATTAATTATTAAAAAAAATGATATACGAAAACATTTCCAATCTTTTTTTAGAAAATGGATTGAAAAAAATTAAAAAAGGCTACTCCTAGGATTTGGTGTAATAGACCAGAGCTGAGCTGAGGTCACAGCAAAGGAATTAATCCTAACCCTAACCATAACCCTAACCATAACCATAAACATAAACCTAACCCTAACGGGTTATATGTACCAATGATAGCTTTGGTATCATAATGAATATTGTACAGAAAGCTTTGCGACAACAATGACTGATCATATCATATGAGGGAGACTTGAGGGGGAGTGCTTTAACCCTTTCAATCCTGAATTTACCATAATCATCTTCATCCACTACAAGCCGCGAATTGCTGCCGCAATTCTCGACTTGTAGTGAATGGAGATGACTTGATGTGGTTTAAAAATTAAAGAAAATTACCACGTATTGGTAAACCAGTTTCATTCAAATTTTTCGTTCTAAAACCCTTAGTTGTAGGAAAATTAAGTCTGTTTTCAGGGATGTAAAATGATGCTTTAATGCACCGTGAGGACTTAAAGGGGTAAACAATATAATCACACATTTCCAGCTGCCATATATGTATCACCATAAAAAGTACATGCGGGAAAGCAGCTATACAATAGATGTTGGCTTAATGCTGGGCCACCGTGTAAAGCCTTGGATAAACATTTAGCCATCTATGTTTCGTTTGTAGTCAGGGAAAGCTATGAAGAAAAGTCACCGCAGAAATATTAGACAGCTGGATTTGGGCTATGAAGAAAAGTCACCCCAGAAATATTAGACAGCTGGATTTGGGCTATGAAGAAAAGTCACCCCAGAAATATTAGACAGCTGGATTTGGGCTATGAAGAAAAGTCACCCCAGAAATATTAGACAGATGGATTTGGGCTATGAAGAAAAGTCACCCCAGAAATATTAGACAGATGGATTTGGGCTTTGAAGAAAAGTCACCCCAGAAAATTAAGCAGTTGGATTTGGGCCAACGTCACATGCGATGGGACAACATTAAAACAGCATAGACTATATGTCCTCTATAGACCATATTTGCAGTATGGGGCCAGTGATTGTCTGTGAAGTCACTGTGTTTGCCAGTCTCACCGGCCCATTTCAGGCCCAAAACGCAAGATTCTGATTTCACATATAATACCGCTGGCCCACGTTTTTGTTGGACAGCAATATGCCTTGTCCAGAGCTGCTTCAATATCTGACCAACGTGAACAACGTTAACACAGCATTGAAACAGCATTGGACACCCTGCTGTAGCAAATATTAGATGTTAAAACGATGTTGGTTTAATGTTGGGCCACCGTCTGGCCAGCATTATATCAACATTCGTTAACACCTCTTCCTTGCTGGGACATTGCCCGAGTTGGAATTTGACGTGAACCCCAGATTTAGTGTTTGTGGCGCCCTCTAGTGGCGGGTATACGTGTCGGTGGCACTTACTCCAGGCTTAATTAAACGTCCTGTCTTGTTTACAACAGAACCGTGTGTCGCGTGCCACGGCGGCCCCGTAGGATCGGGAAACCAGGACGACAGCCCGGCGGCGCAAATGACCCGCAGCTTCCGGTGGAATGTGATCAGATCCGCGTGCGGTGTGTGGCCGACGCTAATTGGTCGAAATGTCCATCCGCGGGAATCCTGCGTGACGTCACAGGGATGAGTGTAAATCAAGCCGCCAAGAATAGAGTTTACAGAGACCCAGACTGTGACACTACTGTATAAAAACCTCAATGGGAATGGGTTGACACCTTCAACCACATTCAAATAGTTTTGAAGCATTTGAGAAAAGAATAAGTATAAATTAAAGTTGATATTAGCCTAGTCATCTAATGATATTGATATTTATTACTTAGTCATAGTTTCTCTTGTCAATATTATGAATAACCCATCCGGTTGTGCCGACCTGAACTGAAGTAATTTTGTTTCGTGTATTTAAATATACACTGCTATTTTGATTCAGTTACAATTGTTTATGTTTGATAGAATAGTTTTTTCCTCTTCATGATCTGTAATGACCACAATTGGTGCAAAAACATAAAAATGGCATGATCATCCACATGCAACATGTGCAATGTTGTAAATGAAATTCATGAAATAAAATGAATATGCATGAACGTATAGACTAAACTGGGCCAGAGGAAACCCCTCGGGATGGTGAGATTCAATACATAATATCAGTTATCAACAACACTATAGGTACATCAGGCAAAGGGGAAACAAACTACATGAACTAAAGACATATGCTGTATAGGCACACACGATCTTGAAATAGAGAGAGATAGACGGGCCAAGCCAACGCCAATACCAACCGAAAAACGTTTCTGTGATTTTTTCGAAGACAAGGTCAGGGTTTGTCCATCACTGTGTAACCAGTTCATAAGGAAGCCCCCTAAATAGAACTATATTTCTTTTTCTAGAGGGAGATGGGGATGAACTGTCAACCACCCCCCCCTTTGGATCCGCTCCTGATGTCACAGAAATATCAACAATCATAAAATCATGTTGGCAACAAAACTCTTCGAGAGAGGCCTTGCACGGGTCATCTGGGACAGCATACAGATTCATGTCAGTGTCAGGTGTAGGGGAAGGTGTATCGCCTAAAATTTTACTAGCTTTAAAATTTTTAGAAAATGAAATAATATGGAATAAATATAATAGAGTATGCCCAGCAGACGCAAGACGTTGAATCTCTGTTGGTTCAACGTTGTTCCACCGTCAACGACGTTGGACCAACGTTAAACCAACAGTGACTCAACGTCTTGTGACTGCTGGGTGGTCTGTGGAGCCACATTATCATTGCCATATCGACAACCATGGCCTACGTGCAGCAGCAGAGTATCACCCACGCGGGCGGGGGCCCTAGGGTGGTGGTTAGCACCGCTGCCTTTCACGCCTGAGTTCGGGTTTCGTTTCCCGGTCTCGGCGGTTTGAAAGAAGCAAAAATGTTTCTTCCCCATCCACGTGTGGAACTCAGTATTGTGGGGAGCCTCCGTGACCGAGAGGTAGCGTGTTCAGCCTTAAACCGCCAGGGCTCGAATTTCGGAGGACAGTGTTATCTCATTCATCTCACAATCCTCAGGAGGTTCTCCCGGCCGAGTTAAGCCTATATGTGCACAAAGGTGGCCTAAAGCCCGATTTATTTCATTTGCATCACCCACGCCTGGAACTGGAAACCAGTGCAATGATAGGTCAGCAGTTTATGAACCTGACCAATATAAAAATAATTTATTTTATAATTAATTTTATAATTAAATTTTAATTAAAAAATAAACATGGAAAAACGATCGCATTTATAAAAAGTAAAAATGCCACAAATGTGTCATGAACACATTATAATACATGTATTGTATCCGGATATGACTTGTGAACAATGATAGTTTTATCGTTTTCATAACTGTCAACTGCCAGCTTGGAAATATTTTCCATACGTATATATACTTTATATCGTGTTAATAGTTTGTCTGTTGTTGCTGTTCTAATTAACCTCAACATTTGAAATGTGATAATCCAGGCGATACAAATTAACCCTTAGAGCGCTGAAATGCTTTCGCATAAACCATGGAAACCAAAATTGTTCAATCTGAAATCATCATAAATATCTTAGTTTGTTCATTCCGCTTCATTTGAATACCTCTGCTATTGGTCTACGGCCATTATAAATATTTTTACTCTTACAGTGCGTGGATCGACTTTAGACGTCAGAATCTGACGTCTACAGACGTCAGATTCTGACGTCTATAGTCGATCCCCGCGCTGCAAGGGTTAAACTATAATCTATCACATGCAAGTGATGTGTTATAATCAATTAGAATGTGTTTTCTGTATGGTATAACAGAGACGTGGTTCACATGAATGTGAAATCTCAGTCTGTTATATCACACATAAACGAACCGCTTAAATGTCCATGGCTCAAATACCCATTTTTCAAGTACCAAATTAAGGAATTGGGAATTAAAACAATGATTAAAACAATGATGGAAATGTTACAAGTTAAATGTTACATACAAAATTAGTCTTTAAATTTGTCCAACATTGCACAAATGTTATACAAATGTTTTGTGTTTGCTGGGAAAGTATATTAAACAACGTATATGTACTTAGGAATCCGCCTGACTGAATGCTATGCCATACTACATAGAGCTACATAGAACAAGCTGTCATTCCGCAGCGCGACTCCCCCGCCAAACTGCAAGTGATGTGTAAGATGGACAGCAGGACAGTAGAGGGTTGTAAGCCCTGGGGACATCCGAGGCGGCTGGCTGTGTGGCCGGTGGACGTCAGCGGCGGCTGGCTCCATGGCCGGTAGTCGTCAAACATCACCATGCAAAAGCAATGACACAAGCAATGTTGGTTATATACACATGAAATGAAATGAATGGGGTTTTAGGCCACCGTTGTGTAAATATAGGCTAAACTGGGCAAGGAGAACCACCTGAGGATGGTCCGATGAATGAGATGACGCTACCCTCCAGACACATGATACGAAATTTGAGGCCGAGCAGACTACCTCTTGGTCACGGAGGCTCCCCACAATATTTAATCTTTACGAGTGAGCGGAAACATTTTGTTTTTTTGAAACTTGAAGGCCAGAGCGGGGAACGAACCCGTGATCTCCGACTTTCCAATCAGGCAGTTTTAACCACTGCACCAGGACCCCGTCCGTGTTGGTTATGCACTGGCTAGATGTTAGGCCAACGCCACACACCGTGGATAAGCTATTACCTTTAAAGCGCTGAAATATTTTGTATAAAACATGGGGACCAAAGGGTTTTTTCAATTTGAAATCATCATAAATGTCCTAGTTAGCTCTTTCCGCTTCATTTGAATACTTATGTTATAGGTCTACGGCCATTATAATTTTTATAATATTTCAATTTGGGAATCGACTTCAGACGTCAGAATCTGACGTTTACAGACGTCAGATTCTGACGTCTAAAGTCGATTCCCGCGCTGACAGTGTCAAAGCTAACATCCCTGGCTTGGGTCGTAAATAGAGCTATATTTAGAATGAGAGAAGGCGTCATCTAAAGCAGGCTGTGTGTATATAGCTAAGATCCCCCCAGATGGGGACAAAAGATGTAAATCGTCACGATTACGCATAATCCGTGATGTAAATGACGTGGGGTGTTTCATCAAGCTTTGTTACACAGTGGGTATGGAAAAACAACCCATCTACAAGCAACATGACCAAAGGGGACTGTGGCTACACACTGCATATAATTCAATACAACACAACGAGGTTATTGCCACCAAGCTAGTAACGTATCACACTCTGCGTTGTGGTTTTCACCATGAGCCGTATATCGGCATCAGCCCATATCACACTCTGACTGTGTTGTGGTTTTCACTATGAGACGTATATCGATATCAGCCCATATCACACTCTGTGTCGTGGGCTTCATGGTGAGACGTATATCAGCATCAGCCCATATCACACTCTGTGTAGTGGTTCTCACTATGCTACGTATATATCGGCATCAGCCCATACCACACTCTGTGTTGTAGTGTTCACTATGATAAGTATATCGGCATCAGCCCATATCACACTCTGTGTTGTGGTTTTCACTATGAGACGTATATCGATATCAGCCCATATCGCACTCTGTGCTGTAGTTTACACTATGAGACGTATATCGGTATCAGCCCATATCACACTATGTGTGGTGGTTTTCACAGTGAGACGTATATCGCCATCAGCCCATATCGCACTCTGTGCTGTGGCTTACACTATGAGACGTATATCGGTATCAGCCCATATCACACTATGTGTGGTGGTTTTCACAGTGAGACGTATATCGCCATCAGCCCATATCGCACTCTGTACTGTGGTTTTCACTATGAGACGTATATCGGCATCAGCCCATAGCACTTGAGCTATAATGTATTTGTGTCATTTTGGCTTAATCGAGTGAAAAAATAAAAAAAACGTGATCGAGCGATATTACAAAATACAGCACTCGTCCAATGAAAAAAGTGTTCGCCTACAGGCTCACACCATATTTATTAGACGAGTGCTGTATTTTCGCACGAAAAATGAACAACGGTTGAATTTTCTCACACTCAAGTCACATAATGACATAACCGCCATAGGTTGCAGTTTAAACTAGACTACATCAGGCCTACAGCTAGAGGGCTATATGGGCTGATACCGACCTACGTCTCAAAGTAAAAATCACTGCGTAGACTGTGAGAACTGATTATTATTCAAGTGTTGTTTGCTTTTGTCATCCACACAGAGGCAGTAACTGCTTACTTGTAAAGTAAGCAGTTACTGCTGTTTGTCTTTGCGCTGCAGAATTCTCTTCTGCCATCGAGTACTGGCATACTGACCGCTGTGCAAAGACAAAAAGCAGTAAAGTAAGCAGTTACTGTTGTTTGCCTTTGCACTGCAGTGTGTTACCGTTACTTTGTTTATAAAAAAGGGTGTTTATAAAAAAGGGGTAGGGGCCCTAGGTTAGTGGTTAGCACAGCTGCCTTTCACGTTAGATTACTGTGTTCGTTTCCCGGTCACGGTAGTTTGAAAGAAACAAAAATGTTTCCTCCCCTTCCATTCGTAAAACTCAGTAATGTGGAGTGCCTTCGTGACCGAGAGGTAGCGTGCTCGGCCTTAGACCTCCAGGGTTTGAATTTCAAATCCTGTGTCTGAAGAACAGTGTCATTTCATTCATCTCACCATCTTCAGAAGGTTCTCCTTGCCCAATTTAGCCTGTATGTGAACAAAAGTGGCCTAAAGCCCTATTCCTTTTCTTGTTTATAAACTAACGGTGGCAAAGCAGCAGGATAACTGCTATCAAATTATGATTTCAAGATCACAGTCGTCTCGTATTGCTACTACAATAACATTGGTTTGTAAACAAACACCACCTCTCGTATTTAGTAGTTTGCTGTACAAAGGCAAATCCAGTAACTATTTACTTTTTACGTTAGCAGCTACTAATATTTGCCTGTGCATAGCACCAAATGTACAGATGACATATTTGGCACAAAATTTTGCAATGGCAGAAAGCAATGGTGAGAATAGCTGACCGCCGCCTGTATAGCTCCATGCGCCCAATATCGGCAATCATAGCGCGGAAGGCGACTGGGGTGACACGGGGAAGGGCATTAAGATGTGCTTGTGGTTTATGACCAAACGCCTCCGACAGACATAATTCTGCCATAGAACCCCCCCCCCCTCACTGCAGGAGGGCGGTGCAATACCGCCCTGCAGGAGAGTGGGGTAAAAGCACCCTGGAAAGCCAGGGCAAAGAAGACGTTGTCCCGATGGTCCATCGGGACAACGTCTACTTAGCTCTATCAACCCAACCTGTCGAAAACAGGAAAGCCAACGCCCAGAGAACGTTGCCTCGGAGGTGTGCCACCATAGGGACAACGTCTGCTGAGCTCTGTCAAGACAACATGCAGAAAACGTTGTTTCAACATGCAGAAACGTGATGCAGCATCGAGACAACGTGTTCTGATCACTGGAAACCAAGGCACAGAAGACGTTGCCTCGGTGGTGCCCCACCATCGAGACGTTGTCTTCTGGCAGCGGGCATGGCATGGCCGGTATCTTTACACGTTCACCGGGTGGAAGAGTGCCCATTAGTTAATTACATTTCTACGGGATCGATAGAAGGGGAAACGGGAGGAGTCGGATCTGTAGCTTACGGTGTGAAGACCCAGCAAACACGACACATCAACACAATGTTTGACAAATGTTGGGCCGACGTCGTAGACGGCGGGTCAACATTGGTCAAACATTGTGCAGATGTGTCGTATATGCTGGGGAGAAACAGGAGAACCAAAAGGTAGTAGCTGACTACTTGACCAGTCAGCAGTTACTGCATTTTGGCTTGGCATGGCAGAGCAATGGACCCAACACACTGAGAAATGTGGGCCAGCTCGGTGAATTGTCGGCAGCGTTGACAAAACGCTAGGCCAACGTTTGATATCTGCGTGACCACTATGTGATTCCATGCTAACACAATTCTACATCGGTTTAAAGTTGGAACAGCGTCGCAGACGGTGGTCTAACACTAAACAGACTCCGGATGAACGTCCTGTGTTTAGATGTTTCGCGGCATCTGCCGGATCCATGCAGAATGGGATGGGGCGGTGTTTTGTCCATGTTTGTCAAGATGTGGATTACTCTAAGGACATCCAGAGAGAAATCATGCTGATCAGGGCTCTATCTAAGTAGCCGCTATTGTGGCTTCAATCTACCGGCCATTTCACAGACATACTCACTGAACAAAACTGCTTCGCTCACTTCTTCGGCTGTATCAAGGAGTGTGAGTGTGCGAGTGAGTGTATGTGCGAGTATGTGAGTGAGTGAGTGAGTGAGTGAGTGAGTGAGTGAGTGAGTGAGTGAGTGAGTGAGTGAGTGAGTGAGTGAGTGAGTGAGTGAGTGAGTCAGTCAGTCAGTCAGTCAGTCAGTCACATATTGCATTTAGTGAAAACCGCGCTTGTATAGGTAGCAATTTTTCCATTATAATTAATGGGAGCCTGGAAGAACCACTTTGTAATACTGTAAGCTGCATTTAGAATTGTAGAGTGATGCATCTAGTATATCTGAGGAGATATAACCATTCATTGATTGAGGGCCAGGGAGAATCGGATAACTCAGATTAGGCTTAAAGGCACGGTACAGCAATATGAAAAAATAAATGTCTAGGATTTTCCTGATTTTGTTCCCGCGACGCTGCCTGTGTACGGATAAGCCCCGTTTGTAATAGACCCGCAATAAATAAAGGAGTTGTTTTTGTGCTGCCTGGCCCTGCGTTACACCCTAAGCCAATGACACCGTATATCATTAAATAAATCTGCTGTACAATGGGTGAGGTCCATTTATATTGTGATATTTATTGACATGTGTCTTTTATTTCTCCTCCGGTGGGGCTTAAGATAGCGCAAGCCGTATGACTTGGCTATAGTTTCCATCCCATTATATCGTTTTTTTATATTGGTATCTAGCGCGTAATACCACACTGGGCTTGCCACTGAGACATTAAGTTTTCTAAAGACAAACAGCAGTAACTGCTTACTTTACAAGTGGGCAGTGACTGCTGTTTGCCTTTGAATGGCGGTCAGTATGCCAGTACTCGATGGCAAAAGAGAATCATGCAGCTCAAAGACAAACAGCAGTAACTGCTTACTTTTCAAGTAAGCAGTTACTGCTGTTTGACATTGCATGTCAGTCAGCATGCCAATACTCGATGGCAGAAGACAATCTTGCAGCACAAAGGCAAACAGCAGTAACTGCTTACTTTACAAGTGGACAGTCACTGCTTTACAAAGCAGCACATCTGCTAAAGTCTCACATATTGTTTATGGATGGATTTGTGTGCACTTCAGGAAATGGTATGTTAATTTTGCAGGTTGATGCAATTGCCGCTCAGTTCTTATACTGTTATAACCAATATTATTTTTCTAAGGACTGATTTTGGGCAGATTCTTATTAGAAAAACATTCTCGGGAAGCTATGGGCCCGGAGATATTGTGTGATAGTCTAATTAGGATGTGGCACTCAAAGAAAATTAGATTAGATGCTGTCATCCTTTTTCTTGATGAAACGGTAATTAGGATTTGGTTCTATTCTGGAATGAGATGCTCGCTATCAGCTGCCGCCGATGCTGTAATGTGTGATTAACCTAAATTCAGTAATTAGGATACTGCTCTCATCTAATCGCTTTTGGAATTAAAAGGTGTATTATCTCGATTATTAAAGTGGCAGATGCCATCATTCATCCTAAAGCAATAGCTAAAAATCTAAATATTGATGTCTAAAGTGGCAGATGCCATCAATTTCTCCCTAAGCTATAGCTAACAAAATAAGATTACTAAAGTGGCAGATACCATCATTTCATACTAAAGCTATATATCTGCAAATCTAATTAATAATGTCTAAACTGACAGATGCCATTATTTCTTTCCAAAGCTATAGCTAAAAATCTAATTATTGATTACTAAAGTGGCATATGCCATTATTAAAATTTTCATCCTAAAGTTATAGGAGAAAATCTAAATATTGATGTCTAAAGTGGCAGATGCAATCATTTCATGTTAAAGCTATAGCTAAACATCTAGTATTATTCATATATTAAAACGTATGTAAATAATTATACAATAGTATATCGTTCCCCAGTAGTTAAAGTGTTATATGATCTACCACTTAAGTGGCAGATCATATAACACTTTAATCACTAAGGGACGATATACCTATGGCTCGTACGAATAATCGCAAAAAAAACGGAGTCACAACTGAACCACATGACAAAATCGGCAAATCGCAGCCCGTCATTCCGTAGTTATTGGAATTTACTTAAATCTATGTTTAGACATTTAAGTCTTCACATCGCCGTGGCCACTGAGCCCATTAAGCTTTCTAAAGACAAACAGCAGTAACTGCTTACTTTACAAGTGAGCAGTGACTGCTGTTTGCCTTCAAATGGCGGTCAGTATGCCATTACTCGATGGCAGAAGAGAATCCTGCAGCTCAAAGACAAACAGCAGTAACTGCCCACTTTTCAAGTAAGCAGTTACTGCTGTTTGCCTTTGCATGGCAGTCAGCATGACAATACTCGAAGGCAGAAGAGAATCCTGAAGCGCAAAGGCAAACAGCAGTAACTGCTTACTTTACAAGTGGACAGTTACTGCTTTACAAAGCACATCATTCCGTAGTTATTGGAATTTACGTGAATCTATGTTTAGACATTTAAGTCTTCGCATCACCGTGGCCTGCACGATAGCTTATTCGTATCGACTGGGACTTGTAACCTGCAGGTACCAGGCTCGAATCCTGGTGGGGCCGGATATTTGTCATCGTGTGAATATACAGTGCTCCAAATTGAGCGTACAGTACTGTCTATGGTACTGTGTACTATAAAGAACCCATAAAGTCATTAACATAAGAGTAGGACATAGTCCCGGCTTCGGGCTTCCTTCTTTCGCGATATTGCTTCATTGTGCAGAAAGCGACGTAAAACAATATTCACTATTCACATCACCGTGAACAATTTCAACCACCCACCAAGCACAAGACGACGAACCCATGTGAGTTTAATGTTGGCCCAGAGTCATGTTTGAAAATAAAGGTGGTCTGCAAACCATTGGAATGTGGACTGGGACACATTCCCAATGAAAATCTTAAGATAGATTTGGTCTTAACTTCAAATTACAAACGTTAAGATCTGGTCTTAATTTTACATTACAAACGTTAGGATCTAGCCTTAACTTCACATTACCAACGTTAATAGTGGTCTTAGCTTCACATTACAAACTTAAGACCAGGCTTACCTTCACATTACAATCGCTGAGACCAGTCTTATTTTCACATTACACAAGTCTAGACCAGGGGCCCATCCCACAAAGAATCTTAAAATTAAGATCATCTTAACTTCCTCGTATTTGTATTAGAAAAGTTTAGATGATTTTAACTTTTCTAATGCAAATAAGAGAAAGTTAGAATGATCTTAACTTTTCTAATGCAAATAAAAGACAGTTAAGATGATCCTAAATTTAGGATTCTTTGTGGGATGTGCCCACCGCGACACACAACTTCAAGTGACTAAAAATGTTGTGATTTGTGAAAGTTAACATATATCAGTTAATCAGTATTTCAAGATTGAAGGCATATATAACAACTGGTTATACAGGTGCTAATAAAAAGACAAAATATCTACTGTAGTCGATATCAGTGTTCTAAGGGGTAATACTATAAGGGGTACTATATCTACATGTATATATATATTACAAAATACACCATTCGACGACTGAATAAGTTGTACGCCTAAAGGCTCACACCTTATTCGTTGGTCGAGTGCTGTATTTCCCATAACTATGAGTACTACTTGTTAATACTTTAACCCTTTCACCACTGAAGCCCGTTTTTATGTGCTGAATGCCATAGCATTCAGCACATTCAGTGGTGAAAGGGTTAAGGTGTACTCACCACATGTGCCGTTGTACTTTGGTTTGATCACCTTCATCTGTCTACAGCTGGTCCTCTCCAGCTCACACTGGTTCGTGTAATCCTTGCCATCGTCTCCACAGATGGGCTGACTCCCCACAGAGTTCCCATAGTTATCACATCTCTCCCGGCATTGACACCGCGCCGTCAGCCCGTCCAGGGAAGGCACACACTTAGCTCCGAAGCTGCACAGTTTGCCGTGGCAGGGATCCCTTACGTCTGCGGGGTACACATAACAAGGGGTGACAGCGTGGACCCACAGGGACAACACCAATATACAGACTAACACTGAATGATAACAACCTGACCTATATACAGTCCACTCTGACCTAGTTACAGGGAACATAGATTGTGTTTTTGAGCAAATGAGGTGTTTGTGTAAGATGTGACCTATATGTGATGAAGTGCACTGTGTGTAGTCAGTCACGTGCGTCAAGGTGGTACCGATCTTGGTCTCTTCCTCGTGAAGCACTAGATGTGGACTTCTCCCAGGGAGCATACAGTGTTTACTAGTCCTAGGGAGCATGGGTTGGGAGCTCTTTTCGGGGACCTTGGAATGAGAGCTCTTTTGAGGGAGTGTATATTGTTTGACTCTGTGAGGGAGCATGGATGTGCTGAGTGGGTGACGTTTATCATTGTGCAGTGGACGAGGCAGTGACGGACTGTTCCGCATCTTCTTCCTTTCTCTACCTGTACCTCAGTAAGGATGACACTAGCCCTGTAAGGTGAACCTGTGACCTCTAAGACACACTGGAGGTCAGACACACCTCACACAAGGTCAGGCTGTATATACCACACAGTGTAGACACAATGACGTCAGAAACTAAGTGGAGGAACACTTACAAATACACATGGTTGACAGACAACGATCAGTGGATGTAAAGTGAGACTAGCAATCACGATCTTTTGAAACACGCGTTAGTAAAAGTTGTGTGTTGGTGTAGATCGATTCACTTTTGATGTCATTAAGTACAAGTGCTACTGTGGATTTTTATATGGATTGAGTACACATGGAATGCTTGGTGGTGTCAATAAGTACAGGTGGAATGCATGTTGGTGTAAATGAGTACACGTGCACTGCTTGGTCGTGTCAATAAGTACACGTGGAATGCTTGCTGGTGTCAATGAGTACACGTGCACTGGTATATTCCGATTCAGGTCGTGACGCAATCTTGATAGTATCCGTAATGAGTCGTGACGAGGGGACGGTCCAGATTTCACAGCTGGTCATTGAGTGGTCTCCGTGTGGTCAACCACCGTGAGGTCAATGAACGTGTGACCAGTCTTGCTGTGGTGAGTCTTGCTGTGGTCAGTGAGCCGTCACGTGTAGCTCTCAACTCCCGCCACCTTACCTATCACACCTGGCCACGCATGATTGGTGATGAGCCTGTCACTAACAGGCGCATCCTCCTGCTCCATCTGAATGATGCTGCTGTCCCTGCTGATACTTCCGGCGCTGCTGCTGCTGCTGCTGGCACTAGGACTGGGTTAGGTATCGGATCGAAGCTGAGTTAGGGTGTGTCATATTGGTGGGATGCGTTGGCCCCCACCCCCGTCTCTTCCTGGCCTCCCTATCAGCCACATACTTCTCTAGTTTCAGTGATCACCCTCCTTCTCCTAACTCAGGGTGATGAAGCACCCCCTCCTCGACAGCCTTATTCCAAGGAGTGCGATCTGCCCCCTGCAGCCTTATACGGAGCTGCGGCTGCCCCCCTCACATTGGCTAACGCAGGGCCACCAGCCAGCACTCACAGTCCGCCTATATCCACATTAAATATTAACAGAGTCCATTATTTCACAGGCAAACCTCGTGACGCGGGATCCTTGTGGGGTCGAGTGGCAGCAGATGTGGACGCACGCACGGACACACCCTAAATAAGGCAGATCCAGACAGGAAGGGACCCTGTGATGAGATACCACACGCTCCTGTGTCGATGCGGGCCTCCTGTGTCAATGCGGGCCTTCTGGGATCCGTGTGGGACTTCTCTTGGTCTGCGCGGACTGCTGGGTCCGCGCAGGACTTCTGTGGTCCGCGCGGGACTTCTGAGTCCACGCGGGACTTCTGTGGTCCACGCGGGATTCCCGGGTCGGTTAACGAATACAAATCACAGGGCAGATGCACACACGATGGTACAGGGCCCCTCGTGGGTGGACAGGCCAGCCCGGCAATCCAGACACGAGATTCTGTAATATAAAGACCACGTATCTAACAGCAGTCAGACGAGAGACGAGAAAACGAGAGGAATTGACCCAATGCTGGGGTAATGCTGAGCCACCGTCGCAGACAGTGGCCCAGCATTGCACCAGCATTGGGTTCGCATCCCTTGTAAGCTGAGATAGTACTCCGTAAAGTAATATAAATCACCGTATGTGACATGAAGCTGGAGGCAACACGCAATGGACATATTGTAAGGCATAGTGCAGGGTATGAGATGGAGTACTCGGCTTACAATGGAGGCAAAATAAGGCATGAGTATATGGCATGACAGGAAAAACATCACGCAATGATGGAAGGCAGTCAGCACAATAAGACATAACAAGCAATACTGGTCTACATGGCAGTATAGTAAGAATCACCAAGCAATACTGGTCTACATGACAATAAAAGTCACCAAGCAATACTGGTCTACATGACAGTAAAAATCAACAAGCAATACTGGTCTACATGACAGTAAGAGTCAACAAGCAATATGGGCTCCATGACAATTAAAGTCACCAAGCAATACTGGTCTACATGACAATAAGAGTCACCAAGCAATACTGGTCTATGTGACAGTAAAAGTCACCAAGCAATGCAATACTGGGTCAGATTACAGCAAGAGTCAACAAGCAATGTAATACTTGTGTAGATGACAGTAGAAGTCATCAAGAAATACTTGTCTACATATCAGTTTAAGCCTACAAGTAATGCAATACTGGAGTGAACAAGCAATGCAAAAAAGGTCTAGATGACGGTACAAGTTAAGAAGCAATGCAAATACTGGGTTAGATGGCACTACAAGTTAACAACCAACACAATATTGGTCTAGATCGCAGTAAAAGTTGACAAACAACGCAATACTGGTCTAGGTGTCAGTAGGCTATAAATCAACAAGCAACAAGGATATAAACTATGTAAATGAAAACTCGTAGTAAAAATACTGAGTTATTGCACAAAATGTCGATGAAATACCCCGCTATGATTCTCTAGCAAAAAGTATCAGTGAACTACTGAGATATGTAGTAATAAGTGTCAGTGAGCTAATGGTTTCACTATAAAACGCGTGATTGAGCTACGTGTCATGCAGATAGTATAAACGGTATATAGTCAACTACCGAACTATAACGTCAGAAGTGTTAGTGAACGAGTGAGCTATATGGCACAGCTTACTACTAATATAAACTTAAATATAGCACAGCTTACTACTAATATAAACTAAAGTATGCATGTCCCAACTACTGTAATATATACTAAAAAATGATTGAGAAATAGTGTTAGTGAACTATTGGCATATATAATAAAGTGTTATCTAACTATCAAACTATAAAGTGAAGAGTAATAGTTATAAGTTATGGTATTCAGCTATATAATGATTAGGTATTAAGTACCAAATTATATAGTGAACACTGCTAGTGAACTATAAAGCCATATAATGAAACGTGCTTTAACTTTAACTAAAAAACTATAAAGTGAACAGTGCTAGTGAACTATTGAACTGTATAATGAAGCGTGCTTTAACTAACAAACTATAAAGTGAGCAGTGCTTGTGAACTATTGAACTATATAATGAAACGTGTTATTAACTAACAAACTATAAAGTGAATAGTTCTAGTGAACTATAGAACTATATAATGAAACGTGCTTCAACTAACAAACTATAAAGTGAACAGTGCTAGTGAACTATTTAGATACATAATAAAGTGTAAGTAACTACCAAACTATATAGTGAACAGCACTAGTGAACCATTGAGCTTTATAATAAAACGTGTAACTACACTATCGATCCATCGAGTGAACGACCCTTAGTAAACTATTACTAAATTACGCTATAAAATATATTATTGCATTATCAACAGGAAAGTCGTAAAGTAAAATATGTAAGTCAACAAATGAGATATAAAGTGAAAAATGACTGTGAACTACTTGACATTAGTGCAAAGAGTGTTAGTGTATAACTAAGACATACAGTAAGAAGTGTTAGTACAATATCGAGATATTGAGATAACGTGCAAGATATCAGTGAGCCAATGCGCTAGGGTACAAAAAAGTAATGAACTAATGAGGTATAAAGCAAAACGTGTTAACTATGGGGTATATCGTAAAACATGTTAGTGAATTACCATCAAATATTGTCAACCACTAGCATATAGTGTTACAGTGCAAACGCGGGTGTGATGAACATCTCTGTCACACAAGTGTTCAAGTCTTTTTCACACACAAAGTCATAAAGACTTAATCCACATACATACTTCTGCTACAGAAACATATATCTCTCGTATGCACTTCATCGTTCACATAAACAGTTTCTTATAAAAAAAATTCAGAAAAAAACGTCTGCTACATCAACACTTGTGTCACCAACAAACTGTCACAAACTGCCACATAAATATTCATATTAAAAACATACGGCGACGCTACATATCACTACTATAACATAAACAGTTATCTCATATACATAAGCGTCTCCTAAACATATCTGATATTCATAAACACTTCATTTTTTCACATACTGTATAACATTTGCAACAGATACTGGTAAATATACCAGATCATTTGAAAAGCAAACAATAATCAAACCTCAGACTTGGCAACAAAAGCGCTGAATCGAAATGATCATTTAATTATCTCGCGGTACAATTGTGCGGCTGGAAATAATGTCAATATTTATTTTCACCGGGTGAGATTTGCAAACACAATACATAGAACCAATGTTGGTTTGATGCTGGCCCACCGTCTACGACGCTGGCCCAACATCAAACCAACATTGGTTGAATGTCTCGAGTTTTCTGGGAGACTGAGTGATAATCAGCCGGTGGCTGGATCCAGAAATAGAACGTATCCAGCAACAGGATCCGTGGTGCAGTGTTTGCGGATCGTCAGCGGTGCCGCTTCCAGCGGTAAGTGATTGATCCGTCTGCCGGTCCACTCTGTGTGTTACCACAGTGTGAGGTGACACACAGACAGACACAACCCGTGACGTCACATTAACCCTTGTGCTGTTGAATTGTTTGTTCCTATTCTTCGTCATTTGACGCTGGAATTGCTAACGCAATTTCCAGCTTTAAATGACGAAAAATATTTATTTTAATGAAAAAAGAGACATTTCCAATGTTGAATTATTGGCTTAAAAAAGCATCGACCAAAAACTATTTTATCAAATTTAGTGATATTTCTATTGATCTAAACATGCTTAAATCCGTATATATACGGTTTCAGCAGCACAAGGGTTAAGTTCTTCTGCTTCACTGGCCAGGAAAATCTCGCACTGTCAGGGCCACGTCTAGACGCTTTCAAGAAATTTTCAAAGCAGAGAAAATGCTCTAAAATTGATAAAATAGTTGGTGGTAGATGTTCAGCTGACTCTCACAACGCTGGAATATTTAATACAAACCATGGAGGCCAATTGGTGTTTTCAATTTGAAGTCATCATAAATGTCGTAGTTAGCTTTTTCTGTTAATTTCAATACCTATGTTATGGGTATACGGCCATTAGAAATTGCTAATTCTTTCAGTGCGGAGGCGATCTTTAGTCGTCAGAATCTGACGTCTGCAGACGTCAGATTCTGACGTCTAATGACCGTCACCGCGCTGCAAGGGTTAAGGCGAAAACATTTTGTTTTAAACACAATGTGAAACCATTATAAATAGTTTACCCTTTCAGTGCGGGGATCGACTTTTGACGTCAAATTCACACATCAAAAGTGCATCCCCGCGCTGAAAGGGTTATTAAAATATCTAAATTCAAAATATATTTATTTTTCCCAAATATAAATACGTTTTGTCATAACTAAAACACCTCCCAGGTCAAATGAAAGAAAAATAGCAACAAACAATTCCTCAGGAGAAGGGAGAATCTCTTCTGGTTCACTGGGCAGGAAACGCCATCGAGTGGAAGCGGCTGTACGAGTGCTCAAGTGTAAAAATGGTGCTGACGACCTACAAAAGACTACTATTGAACTTG
Source organism: Flabesymbios commensalis (assembly GCA_964017125.1). Lineage (NCBI taxonomy): Eukaryota > Metazoa > Annelida > Polychaeta > Terebellida > Flabelligeridae > Flabesymbios > Flabesymbios commensalis. The sequence goes on from OZ024917.1 coordinate 7,735,725, forward strand.
TTATAGCGGCATACTTCTAGTTTGAATAAGGTGCTCTCATGAGTACAGCACGACCAGGTTTGCTCTTGTGTTTCTGGCACGATCGACCGGGCTGCTCTGTTGGCCGCAGCCGTCTGGTGCGAGAGGGAGGTGGACGAGCAATTATCAGTTGCCGTTACTAGAGCGTGTGATGCCAGACAGTGCGCGACAGCGTGAGGAGACTAACGTCATCACACCTCTATTGTTGGTGTCCACTTTGTGGTGTTAATGTTGTGTATATTGATGCAATGCAATCACTATCTGTCGACAGATCAGCCTGACGAATGCCTGGCTGGTTAAATAGATGACTGGCTGAATGAAAGACTGGCTGAATAGATGACTGGCTGAATGAAAGACAGACTGAATGGATGACGGGCTGAATGAAAGACTGGCTGGCTGTTTGCCTGAATAACTGGCTGTCTAGCTGGCTAAGTAGTTGCCTCACTGGCTGACTTGTCGGATGCTCGCTTGCTGACTGGCTAGTTGACAGAATGACTAGCTGTGTCACTGTCTGATTGAATGCCTGTCCGAGGATCTGGCTCAATTGCTCACTGGCTGACTAACTGGCTCACTGGTTGTCTGGCTGCATGACTGACTAGTTGGCTGGCAGTTTGGCAATGAGACTCGCAGACATGCTAACCAAGCCGTAGTTTTTCACTTTGTCATAGACACCATCCATTAGCAGAAGCCACATAACCATTTGAAATTGTATCCATCGAGGTGCGAGACTTCTCCACAGCCAGACACTGGAGACGGTCGCCGGGACAGACACACTCTGTGATGCCAAACTGACGACAGTAGAGGAACCAGCACCACCAGCAACTACTAACACAGCAGCAGCAGAAGCAGCAGAAGCAGAAGCAGACACAGAAACAGCAGAAGCAGCAGAAACAGTAGCAGTAGAAGCAGCAGCAGCAGAAGCAGCAGCAGCAGCAGTTGAGAAGGGGTCAGAGGATGACGCTAATTCTGCAGCATCTGTGGAGTGGACTCTGTTTGTCAGTGTGTATTTTGAGAAGCTGACCTGTAGCAGTTGGGTTATGCTGACCCTGTCTAAGTCTACAGGACAGGTTGTCACCTGGGGCTCACCAAAGCCTTGTCTCCTCCTCCACCTCTCTTCCCATCCAGCCTGTCCCTCCTATTTTTACATTCTGACTGTCCTGTTCGTGATCAGCATCCCGTGGCCACATCTCCTGCTGCAGCAACAGACCGAGAGCAGGGGAGGATACAGGGAGACAGGCACCGTCCACGAGGATACAGGGAGACAGGACCGTTCACAATGAAGTCTGACACCAGAGTTCCAAAGAGCCCAGTGAAACATCACTGTACACAGAAACAAGCTTACAGCATCACTATGTACAGAAACAAGCTTACACCATCACTGTGTACAGAAACAAGCTTACAGCATCACTATGTACAGAGACACGCTTACAGCATCACTGTGAACAGAGACAAGCTTACAGCATCACTATGTACAGAGACAAGCTTACAGCATCACTATGTACAGAGACAAGCTTACAGCATCACTGTGTACAGAGACAAGCTTACATCATCACTATGTACAGAAACAAGCTTACATCATCACTATGTACAGAGACAAGCTTACACCATCACTGTGTACAGAAACAAGCTTACAGCATCACTGTGTACAGAGACAAGCTTACAGCATCACTATGTACAGAGACAAGCTTACAGCATCACTATGTACAGAGAAAAGCTTACAGCAGCACTATGTACAGAAACAAGCTTACAGCGTCACTGTGTACAGAAACAAGCTTACAGCATCACTATGTACAGAGACAAGCTTACAACATCACTATGTACAGAGACAAGCTTACAGCATCACTATGTACAGAGACAAGCTTACAGCATCACTGTGTACACAGAGACAAGCTTACAGCATAACTGTGTACACAGAGACAAGCTTACAGCATCACTATGTACACAGAGACAAGCTTACATCATCACTGTGTACAGAGGCAAGCTTACAGCATCACTGTGTACACAGAGACAAGCTTACAGCATAACTGTGTACACAGAGACAAGCTTACAGCATCACTATGTACAGAGACAAGCTTACAGCATCACTGTGTACAGAGACAAGCTTATAGCATCACTGTGTACAGAGACAAGCTTACAGCATCACTGTGTACAGAGACAAGCTTACAGCATCACTGTTTACAGAGACAAGCTTACAGCATCACTATGTACAAAGACAAGCTTACAGCATCACTATGTACAAAGACAAGCTTACAGCATCACTGTACACAGAGACAAGCTTATAGCATCACTATGTACAGAGACAAGCTTAAAACATCACTATGTACAGAGAAAAGCTTATAGCATCACTATGTACAGAGACAAGCTTAAAACATCACTATGTACAGAGACAAGCTTACAGCATCACTATGTACAGAGACAAGCTTACAGCATCACTGTGTACAGAGACAAGCTTTCAGCATCACTTTGTACAGAGACAAGCTTACAGCATCACTGTGTACAGAGACAAGCTTACAGCATCACTGTTTACAGAGAAAAGCTTACAGCATCACTATGTACAGAGACAAGCTTACAGCATCACTATGTACAGAGACAAGCTTACAGCATCACTGTGTACAGAAACAAGCTTACAGCATCACTGTGTACAGAGACAAGCTTACAGCATCACTGTGTACAGAAACAAGTTTACAGCATCACTGTGTACAGAGACAAGCTTACAGCATCACTGTTTACAGAGAAAAGCTTACAGCATCACTATGTACAGAGACAAGCTTATATCATCACTATGTACAGAGACAAGCTTACAGCATCACTGTGTACAGAAACAAGCTTACAGCATCACTGTGTACAGAGACAAGCTTACAGCATCACTATGTACAAAGACAAGCTTACAGCATCACTATGTACAGAGACAAGCTTACAGCATCACTGTGTACAGAGACAAGTACTGACACCAGAGTCTCTCAAGAGCCCATGCAGTACAACATCATAGCTTACACAGCAAACACGGGGCATTCAACCAATGCTGTTTCAATGTTGGGCCAGCGTCGAAGACGGTGTGCCAACATTAAAACAGCATTGGGTGATGCCACGATTGCACTGCTGTCCAAAGCCAGGAAATACCTGTTTACTTGTAATGCTACTGCCTTTTGGCTTTTCATGGTAGTATAGGTTACACTGACTGTGATATTGAACACACAAAGTCGTAAGTCCCCAACAAGTGGAGACTAATCAGATATCAAGGCGACATATCACCAACATGAAAAAGCAGGGCCCATTCTCGGATCTATGTCCTAATTTGATCCAGTTTTGCTGTCCAAACGTTGTCATAATGTTATAATACCGGATATACGATGCTGCCCTAAAATTGAGACGGCCGGCGGGGAGGGGAGGGGTGTCGGGAGAAAAAAATGCAACAGAAGATCTATTATTAGCTTCGATATCAATGTCGTTATTCAGTAATAAGTTATTCAGAATAAAAAAATATATATATAATGTAGAAGACCGCACAAACTGGTTGATGTAAAATTCATTAAATTTGTTGGGGAAATGTGTGAATTATTTAAAAGTAAATCCCATCTGAGCAAACAAAAAGATTAACCCTTTCAACATGGAGACCGTCTTTATACGTCAGAATCTGACGTCTGTAGACGTCAGATTCTGACGTATAAAGACGGCCGCCGCACTGAAAGAATTAAAATATTTCTAATGGCCGTAGACCCATAACATAAATATGTATATGAAGCCGAAAGAGCTAACTAAGACATCTATGATAATTTCAATTTGAAAAAAACCCTTCATCTCCATGGTTTATACACAAATATTTCAGCGCTGTCATGGTAAACCACTGCTGATTTAACATGTTTGCTGGGATTAAGATCATAGTAATACGCTGCGATTATGAGTTCTATTGGCAGGTTTCTGTGGTTTTGATATATTTTTAGTAAAACCGTTCAATTAGCTGTCCATTAAACATTACATCACCAAACATCTACTACGACTACACGTTAATGGACGGCTTGTATTTATTTCAAGTTAGTGTGGTTTTGCTGAATGAATTGCCATCTTCAAATAAATGAAAACTATCCCCACTTGAAAAATTTCTGATGAATTTGCTATTATTGCGTTGTTTGAAAAGCACACACGTGTGTACATTTGTTATATTGCCGTTATATTTTTGTTCAGAAAGAACAGTTTGTCATGTTATAAGCTTAATGAATACAAATGCCTAATTTAAATCTATGCTGAGCTGATTTAAATAGTGTTTTAGATGTTTGCTGTAAGTTGTGATATGCGAGTTGTGGCGATGAAAGTTGTGACAGTTGAAAGCATTTCAAATGTTGACGAAGGACTGAGAATAGAGCAGGAAGCTCAATCAGATATAATAGAAGAGATGCTACAATGGCGGCAGTTAGGACAAGACACAAGTAAAACAAAAACACAGCTGAAATAATTAAACAACGTCAACACTGAAATTGAAAAACAAAAAAATTAATTGGATTTGAAAAATAACAAAACGCATAATAATGTTGCGAAAGAAGCCTCCGGTAGACACGGTTCCTGAAACCAGTAATTGGAAACAAAAATCATCAAAATTAGAACATAAACTTACCCCAGACAAAAATGGTTGTTGAGAAAAATAAAAATAAAAATAACAAAAAACGAAAAACACGACGAAAATATCTTGGGAGCTAAAACGTAAAACAATAACGCTCGGCCTACATTGGTCGCTTCTTCCCGATTTGAAAGAAATTAACCTTTCCAAGCCTAAATTTACCATTGTCATCTTCAACCACTACAAGCCGCGAATTGCTGTTGCAATTCACGACTTGTAGTGGATGAAGATGATTTGAAGTGGTTTAAAAATTAAAGAAAATTACCATGTATTGGTAAACCAGTTTCATGGAATTTTTTGTTCTAAAACCCTTGGTTGTAGGAAAATTAAGTGTGTTTTCAGGAATGTGAAATAATGTTTTAATGCATCGTGAGGGTTTAAAGGGTTAAACAAAATTAAATGTGTAACTCATCACGGGAACAGCTCACTAATATCTGCGCCTAACAGCACCGCGCTGCACGACACCGCACTGCGATGCACGACGCTTACACACTGCACACTGCACGACACCGCACTGCGTTGCATTGCACACTGCACGACACCGAACTGCACACTGCACGACACCGCACTGCGTTGCACTGCACAGTGCACGACACCGCATTGCGCTGCATTGCACACTGCACGACACCGCACTGCGTTGCACTGCACAATGTACGACACCGCACTGCGTTGCACTGCACACTGCACGACACCACACTGCGTTGCACTGCACACTGCACGACACCACACTGCGTTGCACTGCACACTGCACGACACCGCACTGCGTTGCACTGCACACTGCACGACACCGCACTGCGTTGCACTGCACACTGCACGACACCGCACTGCGTTACACTGCACACTGCACGACACCGCACTGCGTTGCACTGCACACTGCATGACAACACACTGCGTTGCACTGCACACTGCACGACACCGCACTGCGTTACACTGCACACTGCACGACACCGCACTGCGTTGCACTGCACACTGCACGACAACACACTGCGTTGCACTGCACACTGCACGACACCGCACTGCGTTGCACTGCACACTGCACGACAACACACTGCGTTGCACTGCGCACTGCCACTGCACGACACCGCTATGCGATTTACCGCACACTGCACGACACCCCACCACCATGCGCCGCACTGTAGGCGCATAGTCCCGACTTCGGATTTCCTTCTGTCGCGATAATGTCATGATTGAGCAGAATCTTATTGGTACAAAGTTAACAAGTGATCCAAACTAAGCTGTACCATTGATTTCTTTTTGTCTATACAAGCATTGCATTCTAAATCATATGAATATAAAGGAGAGAACGTAATCTTCAATATTGTCTCTAGTAAAAAATGATATTTATTTTCGCAGTCAAATTCTTCCTCGTACGGAAAATACTCACTTTGTAATACACTTGAGCAGATCTTAAATTCTATATGTACATTATGGTGTATTAACCTTGTTAGGAGTAAGCGAATCATCCATTGTTTTAAATATGCAAAATTTGTTATAGAATTGATGTTACTTTTGATTTATTGAAAGAGAATGTAATTTGAAAGCATGAATGTATCATGTATGACTTTGTATAAGGTGAATGAAAAAAAAATAAAAAAATGATTGTGCGGAAATAGACGTAAAGCAATATTCACTGACTCATTCCACTATTTGTATCAGCTTAACCCTTTTAGCGCGGGGATAGTCTTCTTACGTCAGATTCTGACGTCTGTAGACGTCAGAATCTGACGTAAGAAGAAAATCGCCGCACTGAAATAATTTAAATATTTATAATGGCCGTAAACCCATAACACAGGTATTCAAATGAACAGGAAAGAAATAACTGAGACATTTATGATGATTCATAATTGGAAAACACCCTTTAGTCTCCATGGTTTAGACAAAAATAATTCCGCGTTGTAGTGGTGAAATCAGCAGGTAGATTGCTGCAGTCTGGCCATATGGGGGAGTATCTCACAGTACAAAGCGCTGGACGCCTGCATCAGCCATCCACAGCACAAAAGATTACCATATCAACAACTTGTGAGGCTCGGCCCCTCTCAAACCCGCGGCACTATTTCCCGCACAATGACTCTCTTTTCGTGCACAAGGGTTTTCTTTTTGTGCACAAGGGATTCTGTATTCGTGCACACAGGCTCTCTTTTCGTGCACAAGGGCTTTTTCGTGCAGAAGGGCTCCCTTTTCGTGCACAAGGGCTTTCTTTCTGTGCACAAGGGCTTTCTTTCCGTGCACAAGGGCTCTGTTTTCGTGCACAAGGGCTCTGTTTTCGTGCACAATGGCTCCCTTTTCGTGCACAAGGGCTTCCCTTTCGTGCACAGGGGCTCCCTTTTCGTGCACAAAAGCTCCCTTTTCGTGCACAAGGGATCCCTTTCCGTGCACAAGGGTTCTCTCTTTATGCACAGGGCCCCCTTTTCGTGCACAAGGGCTCTTTTCTCGTGCACAAGAGCTCACTTTTCGTGCACAAGGGCTCTGTTTTCGTGCACAAGGGCTCTGTTTTCGTTATTAAAGGGCCCACTTTTCGTGCACCAGGGCGATCACTTTTCGTGCACATCCACCCTTCTCATGCCGAGTCCCGATACATCTTGATTACGCTGCCCCATTTGTAAAAGGTCCCATCTCATATCGCATGGTGGCAGGCCTTCTGTTGCGCCATTAAACTGTCCATCACATTTGTCAAGCTCACTAATTTGTAGATTGTGTAATAAAGGAATCCATCTGGACTCATCTCAGCTAGATATATCACGAAAACACAAGGAACGTTGGCACGGTTCTGTTTCAATGCTGGGCCACCGTCGTAGACGGTGACCCAGCATGAAAACAACAATGGGCCATCTATCGAAGCAGATTTACAAAAAAAAAACGTTTCCTTCACGTCACGTTATCTGCGCTGGTATGACAGCTGTACTATGGCGCCATCAAGCTGACAATTACAGCTGTCAAGATGGTTATTTGCAGATTCCACAATAAAGGGAAAACACACGTAGCTAGAATGTAGAGAAGGACGAAAAAAATAAATGCGTGTTCTCAACGACAGTTTTTATTGTAATATTTGGCAGATATTAGGCAGATAAATGGTTTCAAATAAATATTTATACAGGGTAAATGTTTCCAAAATGATCACATCATCAAATAATTGAGTTAGTGATCAGAATTATTTTCGTGTATGCTGGAGCAATATCAAAAATCCAGTGAATATTTATGTTGAGTTTAAAGTGCGTTTAAATGTTATTAAAATAAAAAGGTTCTTCAGGTCCTAACATGTCGCAGTTGGTGGATGATGACATTAAATCACATCTCAGTGCCGTAGTGAATTGTGCCTGCTTTTAATAAGCACAAAGGTAGAATCAAGTATGGTGTTTTGTGTAGTGCTGCAGAACAGGATGGGATGTACATGTAGGATACTGTCGCAAATACAAGAGGGTAATTCAATTCTATTTTAATGGTGGACCAGTGTCGTAGACGGTGGCCCAGAATTAAACCAAACAAAATGGGATACCGTCTTACGTTGTGTAGGATGTTATTCTTACAATATGGTATTTGTGTACATTTCAGTTGGAAAACTTTTCGAAAAAACTACATCTTCACAGTCATTTCTGAACAAATTTAAGTCTTGATATTTCTGCCATGTTGTCCCCTCCTAAATCCTGTGTGTTCCGGCATACTGGATCGACGAATTGAAACGGTAAGCGGACAATAAGCTCGGGACAATGAGGGTTTAGGCGCGTTAGAAGTTTTTAATTTTCATTTAATTTCATTTTAATGATTGAAGCAGCTCCTTGGGATGACATGAATTTTCGTTTTTAATTCCGTACTGAAGTAGTGTTTCCCACGGATCATGTTTTTATTTTTTTCAATTTTTTTTTATTTTTTACAAATATTTTTAATCAATATTTCTATGAAACCAGAAGTAACCCAAACAAACTATTAGTATACCTGAAGGACGATTGAATGTTCTCACAGCTTTGGGCCACATGCTGATGGCATCGGCCCAGCGTTGGGTAGACAATCAGTTTTGCAGGTGTGTCCTCCCGTGTCCTGACTATAAGACACAAATTAACAGCGACTGCTCTGATCTTACCGTCTTATACATGGGAATATGTGATGTAAGGAGCTGAATATTGCTGACTTTTTTTGTTTACATGGCAATATACGACCTGGAAATACAACTATATTTCTCTTTTTCGGTGCTTTAAAATTGTTTTTTGACTTTTTTGTATTTTCAGTTAAGATCAGTAGGCTATATAGCTTCATATAAATTAAATTTTCAAAATTGACAACATTGAAAATGTCTCATCCCAAGGGGTCCCTTTAACTTTCTCTTATTTAACAACTTTAAATAAATTAGCTGAGCAGGATGAGAGTTGAATCATTTGAAGAGATCAGGGGTATTATGGTTGCTGATTGTCATGGCTTTACGTGACGACTGCTGGCAGATCACCTGCTGCAACAGGACGGCAAATGCACCTAAACACCCCCACAGCAATAAGATGTTGTTTAGATGTTGGTTTAATGCTGGGCACCGTCACAGGCGTCAGGATAGATCTGGTATTAATATAGTCACGACGGATGCTGTTAAATATACACCAGGTTTCAAAATCAGATCTGAAAACACTTGTACGTTTTTAATTAACTAGACTTTAATTAATTGTATCTGCCGAAAGCCGTGTTTTTTTTATCTGAAAACAACACAGGTCAAATCTGTATTCAGATGGTCATGATAGGCATCTTGCCGCATCCATTCTGACAGTCAGACCACTGGTCTGACTTTGACAACAGGTGTGCGTTGGATTTGTACGAAAAGGAGGGTTTACTGTCTGCAGTGTGGAAGGTCACACTCAGGTCAACTTGCCTGGGTTGTCTGAGTTGGCCAGGGGGGAGGGGGGTCGTATACTAATAGCACATAAGCGAGATATCAAGGAGTTTGTCGGTACCAGACAACTTGATAGATGAAGATAATGAACTGAAATGAATTGGGCTTTAGGCCACCTTTGTGCACATATAGGCTAAACTGGGCCAGGAGAACCTTCTGAGGATGGTGAGATGATTGAGATGACACTGTCCTCCAGACACAGGATTCGAAATTCGAGCCCTGGCGGTCTGAGGCCGAGCACGCTACCTCTCGGTCACGGAGGCTCCCCACAATACTGACTTTCACACGTGGATGGGGAAAAACATTTTTGTTTCTTTCAAACCGCCGAGACCGGGAATCGAGCCCAGAACCGATAGATGAAGATGGTGATAGTTGGCTTGTATTGATCCTAAAATCCTGTTCGATTCGCATCGTTCTTAAACCGGTTTACCAATCCAGATCGTTTGATTCGCACCAGATCTGTCCAAACTAGAAACGGATTGACCAAACCATCAAACCTGCCTGTATGAAGGTTTGGTCGTTTGAATTTTGAACCGGTTTTATTTACTCAAATTACTGGATCTGGAACCAGACAGTTTATTTTGCTTAAATTATTTCTAGATTGGCGTTATATAACGTTTTTACCCCCTTTCTCTGTGTATGTATACATGCGACAACTATATTACTGGTATCAATTCACGGTGTTCGTTTCGGGCATACAAACCGAAGCATACCGGTTTACTAAACTATTTGAGGATCCGTGCAAATCGAACAGGGCTTTAATTGTCTAATGTAAAAGAGCGATCAGACCAAAGTTAAGATTAGATCAAAGTTAGAAGGTTTAGAAACAAAATGTCTCCCCCTCCAACTCAGAAAGATTCAGTATTGTCTTTGTGTTCAGCCTCAGACTACCGGGGTTCGGAGTTCAAGTCCTGTGTCTGGACGGCAATGTCATCTCATTCATCACATCATCATCAAGATATTATTCTGGTGCAGTTTAGTCTATATGTGCACCAATGTGGCTTACTGTCTCATTTATTTAGCTACCTATATGACGGAGTTTTATCACTCAACGGAATGTAATCACCGCCCGCGGATCTATTTTATGCCCACATATTGCGTAATGAGGAAGGATGCGCTCTAAGAATAGCCAGCCATATATGCGCAAACATGGAATATGGGGCTGAGGGGTAACTCGGTCGTTGGTTACTATGGCTACAGTCAGAAGCTGAATTTTGCAATGGAGGATTTTAATTCAAAATAATGATTTCTCATCTTTTTCCCTGACACAATAATCTTGGCTATTTGATAAATTTAAAGTAATCTTAATCAATTCCTTTTGAGTTTGAAAATAAGGCTGTAAATAAAAACATGAAGTTTCATAAATAAGTGAGAAAAATGTTTTTAAAAAACCATTAATCGCAAAACAAGTGTCTATACGTTAAGGCGAGCGAAACTGATGCCAGAACCTGATGTCATATAATACTATTTTAAACTTCGTATATAGACTATATAGGCTAGTTATTTAAACCTATTGTCCATAGTCCATCGACTAAATGTGAATCAGAAACTCTTACAGTCAACATTTGAGAGAAAGAAGTAAACAAAGAGAGCGAGTTCACAAAATGTCAGATATATTTAAATTCTCGCTCGTGGCGTCGGAGAAATAAACTTGTCCATGCCTTATAAATCTGACAAGGACCTTAGCTGTGCTCGTTCCTGCCACCCCATCCAGCTCTATGAGATCTGCTATTCTAATACAGATCTATTAGGACGGTGCAACCGGAAGTGGATGCGGAGCGCGTGACCTTGGCGGAAATGATAAGCGACCTTTAGATTGGTTACCGCACCGCAGAGTCGAATCTGTATGCCGGCAAGCTCCATCCATCTTATATTAACCTCAATTTGCCGGTCAACACTAACTGTCGATCTAGTGCAGGGTTAATATTGGCCCAACGTCTGCGACACTGAGCCAACATTATCCCAGCACTGGTTTCGTGTTTTCTGGTTTGTCCCTCATCATAGTGTACAACAGGTTTGATTGATTCATATAAAATGAGATCTTGCAAAACCATAAATCAAAACAATATCATTTCGTAGGCGCATTGGACGGCCACCTGACTCATGTGATTGGTTCAGGCGCTTTGGATGGCCATATGATTGGTTAATGCTAACGTTTAGCTGCAGGCAATACTGAATATGTCATTTTTTTACAAGCGCAAGAAAGAGAAGATAGACCAACTGTGTCACATTAGACTGAAAATATAACAATATAAATTTTTATAACAATCAAAAATTTCTTTTTTCCTCTACAATTCCAATAAATTGAAAAATATCCTATAATGCTTGCCATTTCTCCTTTTTAATAACCCTTCCAACGCTGACATATTTTTATATAAACCATGGGGACCAAATGTTTTTTTTTCAATTTGAAATCATCATAAATGTCTTAGTTTCTTAGATTAATTTGAATACCTATCTGTTATGGGTCTACGACCATTAGAAATATTTTACCATTATAGTCTTTGCGAGGATGGACTTTAAACATCAGAATCTGACGTCTACAGACGTCAGATTCTGACGTCTAAAATCCATCCCCGCACTAAAAGGGTTAAGGCCTTGTTCAGTCCAATGCCTGTTTAGTGTATATATATTCACCAGGTGGTGTTCACCCTTACTATCCTCTGTGACGAACGCGGTGTCTTCTGGGTATACTTTTATCCCGTTAATGACACACAGTGGACTATTACTTTGTGTAAAATATGTTTATTTTGAATGTAGCTGTAGCGTTAGCAACTTATTTTTTTAAATGATTGGAAAAAATATACAGCAATTCAGTAGTGAAATAGGCATTAGTTGAGGTTACCAGCAAAATCAACTTATTTTTTAAAATGATTGGAAAATACATAAAGCAATTCAGTAATGAAAAAGGCATTAGTTGATATAACCAGCAAAATCAATCAGATGTCACATCTTTGATCATATGAATCCTTACAGCGCTGTTTCGTATAAACCATGGAGACCAAAGGGTTTTGTCAATTTGAAATCAGCATAAACGTCTGTAAGGGTTAAGGCGATACAATTTTGTTTTAAACAAATTCCACTTTTCTTTGGAAAACAATGCCTCCCAGACTGGCGCACTCAGCCCGCCAGGCAGATTGAATGGTTTGACCATTAGGACGAGGCTGGATATATGAGACACTTGAATTTGATATCACATATAGATCTGACAGGCGATTTCTCTTCATCAATAGCAGCGTTTGACCTTGACTGTGTAATGTCATCCTGTCGCAGCACCCCCTGTCTCGCCACCGCGATTTACGAGCTCCATCCGCGACACAAACCATTATTACCAACTAAGCATCAACATCCAAGATTTACATAGCCGCTGATCCAATGTGGTTTATATGCTGGGCCAGCGTCGCAGAAGGTGGACCGGCATTAAAACAACATTGGATCGATGTCTCGTAGTTTTGTCCAAATCTTCTGAAATTTGAACTGTCAAAACACTTCTGTAGTTGACCGGCCCCGATGGCTCATTCGTATCGACTGAGGATTGTGACCTGGAGGTAACAGGTTTGAATCCCGGTCGGGACGGATATTTGTCATCGTGGTTGTGCATATACAGTGCTTCAAACTGTTCAAAGCCCTGGAGTGTACAGTGCTGCCAATCGGTACTGTGCACTATAAAAAAACATTGAAGTCATTTGATAAGAGTAGGGCATAGTTCCGACTTCGGGCTTTCTTCTGTAGCGATATTGCCATGATTGTGCAGAAAGCTAAGTAAAGCACTCACTACTGTAGTTTTGCTTGGAATTTCACAGATACACGCATACACGTTTTGTCGACCCTCTGAGCTCGGCTTACCGAGTATTTAGGCACCGTAGAATTTAATTAATTAATTTCTTTATTATATATACATTATGTTTCTATTTACATTAATATATCATACATTCTTAGATGATTCAAAAGGTGTCAAATCTCAAAAATTAGCAATGTTACCCCTGTGTAGTGTGTCAGTTTTATTTTGGGGAGCATTATTTACTAGTATAATTCACTATAATTCAATGAGTCAACAATGGGTTCGTTGTCTTGGTTATCTCTCTCTGCTTCATTTGAATACACTTATTTAATGAGTCTACGGCCACTATAAATATTTTTTATTCTTTCAGTGCGGGGATCGACTTTGGACGTCAGAATCTGACGTCTACAGACGTCAGATTCTGACGACTAAAGTCGATCCCCGCACTGTACGGGTTAAAAACCAGGGGCCCGTTTTAACATCATTCTCGTTCAGATATAGCTCATTTGCATATATAAGGATTGTTGAGATTAAACGAGTGGGTCAGAGTGCTCGTATCCTTCCTATACATGTTGAAGAAGGAGTCAAACGAGGAAAGTCAACGTAAGCGGCAGGTATTAGGTCACGAGAAATCTGGAAATTAATGTACCAAAAACGCGCCCCTGGTGTCCGTTTAACTGTCATTCTCGCTCACAAATGGCTTATTTGCATATGTTGATCGTTAAGTTTGAACGAGTGGGGCAGAAAGCTCGTATCCTCTATATGCATGTTAAACAGGTAACAAACAATGAAAACAAACGAGCTTTTTTCTAGGTCACGATAACTAGAACAACTGTGACAAGTAACAGTAATAAAGTTTGGACGTCATTTGTAATTTTTTTAAAAAGACATTTGCGACAATTGCGACAATTCAGTCATTTGTGACATTGGAACATTTGGAACATATGGATTATTTGGAACATATGGGACATTTGAAACATATGGAACAGCAGGTAAATTTGAAACATATGGAACATTTGCATGGAGCATTTGGAACATATGGAGCATTTGGAACATATGGCGCACTTGACACATTTGGCACATTCGGCACATTCGGCTCGCTTGGCACATTTGGCACATTCGCACATTCGGCACATTTGGCTCATTTGGCACATTTGGCACATTCTGCACATTTTGCACATTCGGCTCATTTGGCACATTTGGCACATTTCCGACTTTGTACTTTTGACGAACTTCCCTCTCTTTCTCCTATCCACTGTCATATCATTCATCTACCAGCTTAGCCTATATGTGCACAGAGTTGGCTTAAAACTGCATTATCTCATTTCCCTCTGTAACTACAACTGTTATTTTAATAGTTAGCATTTAAAATGTTATTATTAAATGTAAATGGTGATCATAGGATGAAGACGGCCAATACAATGATCGATTGTGAGAGGCCCAAGGCGAATACAAAAACCCATTGTGTTGACCGACTCTCCCATTGAATTGATCAATGGGCTACCAACCGACGTGTAAATCACTCTACCAACATTAGTACAAATAATGGATTTACAAAATCCTGAATAATTCTGGATCCTCTGGCGGGATCGATGAAAAAGATATAGCCTGGTACCTGAATACCTAATGATCACTGTGCCAAAGTTAGACGTGGATTTCTTGTAAGTTGAGTGAGAAATAGTGAGTCAAAAATCTCCAATGGTAATCCATATATATGAAATGCGGATCAGAACCGGATCCACTGCCGGGATAAAGGGAAAAAGATATAGCCTGGAACATGTATACCTAAGGATCATTGTGTCAAGGTTTGAAGTCGATTACTTGTAAACTGAATGAGAAATAGGGTGGCAAAAATCGGTCGTA
This sequence comes from Flabesymbios commensalis, assembly GCA_964017125.1. NCBI lineage: Eukaryota > Metazoa > Annelida > Polychaeta > Terebellida > Flabelligeridae > Flabesymbios > Flabesymbios commensalis. The sequence continues at coordinate 7,750,866 of OZ024917.1, forward strand.
GAATAAAAAGATGAATAAAGCATCCGTTAGGAACCTAACAAGTTTGGACGACTACGTCCAAACCTAATTAATAAGAGCTCGTTTTCTTTCCCGATGATAAAACGCGCCCCTGTTATCTTGGTAGGTATTATATTCTCAGTCGGTCAGATATGAGATTTGTCGTGCAGACGATCCTGTCGGGCAGTAATCCCTATTAGGGGAACCAACCTTAAAGATAAAATACCCGCATGACCCACATCAGGTGAGAGGTCAGCTCGTTAGCGGGAATTATATGATGTCAGGTCACCAGGTCACTGTGTGCGTGCCGTGTGCAAAATCTGAACTAGATAAACAGCATGAATGTCACCAATCATCTGCATATAATGTTGGTTTAATGTTGGCCCATCGTCTACGACGATAGCCCAACATTAAACCAACATTATATACAGATGATAAACAACATAAAATATCACCAATGATGGTTTAATAGTGTACCAGTGTCTACACCGTTGACCCATCATTAGGCCGGCGTTGACAGGGTGACCAACTGTGGTGGTCGCGTCAATGTAAGGCCCTGTTACATTCGCACCGATCTTAAAACGGCTTACCAATCAAGAGCGTTTGATTCGCACCGGATCTGTCCAAACTAGGAGCGGATTGACCAAACCATTCCCGACATGCAGGTTTGTTATTTAAATCTTGAACCGGTTTGCCAGGCCATACGTTTATTTGGCTCAAACTGTTTTTAGATTGGCTGTAAATTTGGATCTCGAATCGGATTACCATACCAGATGGTTTCTTTGGCTCGAAATATTTCTTGATTGGTGGCAACTATACTGCTATCAATTCACGGCGTTCGTTTCGGGCATACAAACCGAAGCAAACCGAATCACTAAACTATTTTTTTGTGATCGGTGCGAATCGAACAGGGCTTTAAATGGCAGCATCTCAGACAGCTCCACGTCATAATATACGTCATTATCAAGTTGTCAGCTATTTAGTGTAACATTTATCTCTTTCATTGCGGGGATCGACTTTAGTCGTCAGAATCTGACGACTTTAGACGTCAGATTCTGACGTCTAATGTCACCTCTCCTAATGGTTGTAACTGCTGACTTGTAAAGTAAGCAGTTACCGCTGTTTAGCCTCGCAAGGCAGCAGATGTACGCATCGCAGCAAAGACGAGAAATTGACACAATGTTGCTTTTATGTTGGCCCAGCGTCACAGACGGTGGGCCAACATTAAACTAGCATTGTGTCAATGTTTCGTGTTTGCTGGGACGTCACCTCTTCTAATGGTTGTAACTGCTGACTTGTAAAGTAAGCAGTTACCACTGTTTAGCCTCACACTGCAGCAGGTGTACGCATGTCACCTCTCTTGATGGCTTCTCTCATCTAATAAGCCTCGTCGCTCCTAAATAGCGGCATAACGCGGAGTTTTTCTCCCGACGGAATCCAGAGATTCGCGGAGCAATCCAGGAGATGGAGAAGGAATAATTCATCAGCTAAAAACATACAATCCACAAGTCCTTAGTGCTGTTTTAATGCTGGCACAACGTCACAGACGGTGGGCCAGCATCAAAACAACTCTATGTAGACGTTGTGTTAATGAGCCTGACAAAAGGGCAATGTTCAGTGTTGGCCCAACATTGAGAAGACACTGGATAAGCACATGCAGTGTGCCTTCCCTCCGTTTTGGGATTGCGTGGAAGAAGAATAAAAATAGATCATTTTGTGTTTTGCAACTATCTGATTGCATTTTGGATTTCATATTAATTGAAACAGTTGATTAATAATATTTGAAACAGCTTGGATTTATTTGAAATCGATTTTACAAGCAAATTGCATTCCAACTGAATTAGACAATAACATCGTTCTCTATGTTCATCTTCAACCATAAACCCTTAAAGCGTTGAAATATCGTATACAAACCATGGAGACCAAAGGTTTTTGCAATTTGAAATCAGCATAAATGTCTTAGTTCGCTCTTTCTGTTTCATTTGAATACCTATGTTAGGGTTCTACGGACATCATAAAGATTTTACTCTTACAGTGCGGAGATCGACTTTAAACGTCAGAATCTGACATCTAGAGATCAGATTCTGACGTCTAAAGTCGATCCCCGCGCTGTAAGGGGCTGCGCGATATGCACAACACAAGCGTTCGACACGTGTTTGTACGAGATGTATAAATATACATGCACATTATTGTGATTTTTGGTAATTGCTCTATCTGACGAAAACAAAGGAGACATTTTGGCTTGGCTCAACACAATGCTATTATAATAGCATTGTGTTGAGCCAAGCCAAAATGAAAATGAAATGAAATGAATCGGGCTTTAGGCCACCTTTGTGCACATATGAGCTAAACTGGGCCAGGAGAACCTCCTGAGGATGGTGAGATGATTGGGATGACACTGCCCTCCAGATACAGGATTCGAAATTCGAGCCCTGGCGGTCTGAGGCCGAGCACGCTACCTCTCGGTCACGGAGGCTCCCCACAATACTGACTTTCACACGTGGATGGGGAATAAACATTTTTGTTTCTTTCGAACCGCCGAGACCGGGAACCGAACCCCGAACTCTGGCGTGAAAGGCAGCGGTGCTAACCACTACCCTAGGGCCCCCGCCCTCCCCACGCTGTAAGGGCTTCGCGATATGCACAACACAAGCGTTCGACACGTGTTTGTACGAGATGTATACATATACATGTACATTATTGTGATTTTTGGTAATTGCTCTATATGACGAGAACAAAGGAGACATTTTGGCTTGGCTCAACACAATTGTGTTGAGCCAAGCCAAAATGTCTCCTTTGCTTATTTTATTACCGATTATTAGATGCTACCTTGGAGCTTGACAGTCTGTATCACTCTAGTCATTGACCCTTGCAGCGCGGGGATCAACATTACACTTTTCTTAGATATACTGTGCTTGGCAAAGGTTGTCATCGCTTGGTACGCTAAACTTGTGTTTGTTGTGGTACAAAAATTACGGTGACATTTGTCGATAATATGTTGCTGTCAATTTACGATATACATTCTCCAATTGATCCAGTTAATATTATTTTTTCGAAGATGAATGGCTTCATCTGCATGGCATTTGACAGTGGCGTATCCATAATGTACAAGAGGAGGTGTCGTACTAGCCACATTATGGCTGAAAAAGGGGTGTTAACTCCATTTTTATTCTAAAGTATGCATGGAAATTCAATGTTTTCACCAAAAAGGGGGGCGTACACAGGCTCCGCCCTATGCTGGATACACCACTGTTGGACTACTAGGCACTTTATTGGATTAAAAGAATAAATGTAGAACAGCTTGCTTGTAAATCTATAATGTATGATTGATATATACTATATGCAAGTACATGTATACCATACTAATAATATTACGGTGACCTCTATTATCTGGGGTGATGGGGGAAAGCTTTTCGCTATGCTTCCAAAACTCAACAGCGACGTTGCCAGGTGGTTTTTAAATGTTCGTCGATAATAATGAATTAATTGAATAGTGTATTAGATCAAACACAAATGTCAACATATGAAACACAGATACAGGCAGAAGGCACACCAAGGTACGAATCATCGACATCTTCAAATACAAATAAAACGACATATTTAACCACATACCCGATATAAAAATATCGGGAATAAACCACCATAGACAAAAGAAGGTTCGTATATACATGGTCCGCGAAGCGAGTATTTTTACATACTTCGGATCATCTCGTAATAGATTGGAATTCCTGGGATCCAAGAAAGTACCAAGGTATCCATGGTGCCTATGGACGGACGCTATCCCGGACGGCCTAGTGATCAGATCACCCGATTTATCGACCCCGTTTCTATGGCTACGATCGGGAATTATTCCAAGCGGGGGATTGGCAGTTTGACCTCTGTTGACCTTTGCATGGTGGAGAGTGGGGTGTATAATGAGGGAGAGAGACGTGGGATAGGGCTGCTGGGGATGCGGATTGGAGGGAGCATAAAATGTGGACTAACTCTATGGAGGGAGCATAGAGTGAGGACTAACTCTATGGAGGGAGCATAGAGTGATGACTAACTCCACGGAGGGAGCATAGAGTAAGGACTAACTCTATGGAGAGGCAGGAGTCAACCGCGGTGTGGCCGGTTTGCCAATGGAGTGATAAAAAAATCTTCAGAATTTTTTCCAGCTTTGACACAATGCGCGAAATTAAATTTGCAATATTCTGATGAAGCTCTTGCTTGAAAAATGTTTTCCTGATACATAATTGTATGAGTAAACACAGAAATATGTAGACCATCATAGAAGTAATAAATACATTTGTTACCACGAAAAAGCAGTGGTTTGCAAAATTGTAAAAATACATTCTAAAAGATCCGTAGAAATGACAAAATATATTGGTTACTAGATTTTCTAACATCAAAAAATATCTGTAGAAATGGAGAAGTATTATGTATAATTATCTCCCCTGGAACTCACCACGAATACATTGGATAAACAACTGCATATAGCAAGGTAATATTGTTTAATATTTTAAGACACTTTTTGTATATACGTGTCAGTTGTAGCCCTGTGTGCAGGAAAGTAATCCATTCTTCAGAGATGCAAACTGATGATTTGATCAGGTTGATGCACCGTGAGCTTTTTTTTATAGGAGTGAAGCGTTATTGTGAAGAACAAATTTAACCCTTACAATGCTGAACATTTTTTGTATAAGCCATGGGGATTAAAGTTGATTTTTTCAATTTGAAATCACCATAAATGTCTTAGTTAGCTCTTTCTGTTTCATTTAAATACCAATGTTATGGCTCTACAACCAGTATAAATATTTTACTTCTTTCAGTGCGGGGACCGTCTTTATACGTGAGAATCTGACGTCTGCAGACGTCAGATTCTGACGTATAAAGACGGTCCCCGCGCTGGAAGGATTAATGGTGATGTGAAGAAAAAAGAGATTAAATTATTGTGTGCTAAGACTCGACCTATCTGATTAAACGCCCACCAAGTCTGTATTAAGTTACTAAGTTATCGATCTATGACTTTTGTCATACGAGCGAAACGAACTTTAAGATGAGCTTGTGTCGCAGGATGATCATATATGGCGGGACCGGGGGGGGGGGGGGTGTAAAATATGAGATTCACCTAGTGCTGCAAGATTTTTGCCGATATCCCATCTGGATTTCTTAATCTAGTGGAGGTCAGGATAAAATAACGATTTGTACTTTGTATGAAATAAACACTTATCTATTTTGTTTGACCTGACTATGATATTGTGCAGTGACTAGGTACAGCCTAGATGTTGTTCATAGAAGACAGCAAACCATATGTCTATGACCTCAATATAAAATAATATTATGAGAAACATATTATTCCATGAGTTAAATTTCAGATCAAATAGACCGGCGCTACAGGGATGCAGTGTAAAACATGTTGGGGCAAACAGTGGTAACTGGTTATGTTTCAGATAAGCAGATACCGCTGTTTGACCTTGACCCTAAAGCTCTGAAATACTCTTATAAACCATGCAGAAATGAAAATGAAATGAATAGGGTTTAGGCCACCTTTGTGCACATATAGGCTAAACTGGGCCAGGTCTGAGGCCGAGCACGCTACCTCTCGGTCACGGAGGCTGCCCACAATACTGACTTTCACACGTGGATGGGGATGAAACAGTTTTGTTTCTTTCAAACCGCCGAGACTGGGATTCGAACCCCGAACTCTGCTAACCACTACCCTAGGGCCCCCGCCCATAAACCATGCAGACTAAAGGGTTATTTTCAATTTTAAGTCATCATAAATGTCTCAGTTAGATCTTTCTGATTCACTTGAATACCTATGTTATGGGTCTACGGTCATTATACAAATATTCATACTCGTACAGTGCGGTGATCGACATTAGACGTCAGATTCTGACGTCTGCAGACGTCAGATTCTGACGTCTGAAGTCGATCCCCGCGCTGTAGGAGTTAAACGTTAGTGTAGCACACATATAAATAACAGTACCTGCTGACTTTTTGAATCAGCAGTTACTGCTGTTTGCCGTTGCACAGCAGAGCACTTCCTGATGCGCTAGGCAGATGCGCAGCAGACACATTGCTCGCTTGGTCACTTCCGGTCATTTCTACCTGATACGGATCCCGTTTTCACGGCGTTTCCCCGCATGATTAATTCGCCAGATACCTGCTGAAGAAGTAAATCACCTGACCACGCGAGGATAACGACACCCACCTCCCTCTTGTCCGGGATATCCCGGATAAAAAACATGAGATAAAAAATGGCGGGCGTCACAGACAACGAAGGGTTTTGATTGCACAGCTCTATGCCGGGGTAATTGGGGTCAGCTAGCGTCCCCTGGCGGGGGTTTATCCGGGGTATAGGGTCAGAGATCACAGGGATCCGGCCTCGCGACGGACTCCAGGGGATGCTCCCCCCCCCCCTGCCAGACAGATTCTCATGTGACCTCTGATTTCACCTCTTGACCCTACCTAGTTGACCTTACGCCACATCCTGCTTGTTAATACATCAGCACCCCCCCTACGGTGTGTTCACAAAGGAGATCATTAATCTTTCTTAAGCGGATTGGAATTGTTTTTTTAACAACAAAAAATGATGACCGAGCTTTATAAAAAATCAAGTGCAGTATATATCACAAATCACAAAGCGCCATATGCCAATGGTACCACTTCTAAATCACTAGCGCCAAATGCAAATAGTACGACTTTTAAATCACAAAGCCCCAATGCAAAAGGTACAACGTCTAAATCACAAAGCTCCAAATGCAAACGGTACAACGTCTGAATCACAAAGCCCCAAATGCAAAAGGTACAACGTCTGAATCACAAAGCTCCAAATGCAAATGGTACAACGTCTAAATCACAAAGCTCCAAATGCAAATGGTACAACGTCTAAATCACAAAGCTCCAAATGCAAATGGTACAACGTCTAAATCACAAAGCTCCAAATGCAAATGGTACAACGTCTAAATCACAAAGCTCCAAATGCAAATGGTACAACGTCTAAATCACAAAGCTCCAAATGCAAATGCTACAACGTCTAAATCACGAAGCCCCAAATGCAAATGGTACGTCTAAATCACAAAGCCCCAAATGCAAATGGTACAACGTCTAAATCACAAAGCCCCAAATGCAAATGGTACGTCTAAATCACAAAGCCCCAAGTGCAAATGGTACAACGTCTAAATCACAAAGCCCCAAATGCAAATGGTACAACGTCTGAATCACAAAGCTCCAAATGCAAATGCTACAACGTCTAAATCACAAAGCCCCAAATGCAAATGGTACGTCTAAATCACAAAGCCACAAATGCAAATGGTACAACGTCTGAATCACAAAGCTCCAAATGCAAATGTCTTGCACGTCTAAATCACAAAGCCCCAAATGCAAATGGTACAACGTCTAAATCACAAAGCTCCAAAGGCAAATGGTACGACGTCTAAATCACAAAGCCCCAAATGCTAATGGTACCACGTCTCGTGTCCAAATATAGGGTTTTCATTCAATCAATAAACGAAACATGGGTAAATACGCTTCACGTTTTCAGCAGCCTTGTCAAATTTATTCACATATAGCACTTCGTACACATCAATGTTTATTATCTTCCTTCATATTAAATTTGGCAAAAAACATACTTCTGTTTCCGATCACCCGACCGACCTTATTTTAAACTCCCGACCCCAAATTGTGTATGGAAATTAAACAAAAATGCAAAAAGAAAATATATAAAGTTTTTTGAGGACGCCCCTCTCCAATTTGTTTATCAGCGTGTATTTTTGTATGAACAACCATTTTGGGGCAATTTGGCAGTTTCTTTAAGACTAAAATTGCAAACAAAAAATCCCCCACCTACCCTATTTTGGAGGACCATGTAACAGGAATCCCCCCCCCTAAAAAATTGCAAAATTTTTAATTTTTATATCACCTACCTACCCTGTTTGGGAAGGCAGTGTGATATAAACCCTTATCCTGCTAAGTTATTTTATTTGAATTTTCACCCACTTGAAGTTGTGTCTCGCTACCGCGACCCACAACTTCAAGTGGGCGAAAATCATGCATATTTGTTTAATTTGAGATCAAACATTTGCAAATCTTTATGCTTAAACACACATTTCGTTCCCAAAAACAGTCATTTGATCGAATAATAAAACAGGTAAAAACGACAAAAGTCGTGATCAGCAGGATAGGGGTTAGTAAATAGGTCTACAGCTTGACATGGGTGAGAAATAGCACTTCACAACAGGACAATCGACAATCGCACTCGAGTAATTGCATTTTGCATTTAAATCAAGACATTTGCCAATCTAGCAAACCTTAACCTTTTAGTGGCCAAATTATTCAATTAGAATTTTCACCCACTTGAAGTTGTGTCTCGCTGACGCGATCCGCAACTTAAAGTGAGTGAAAATTATTCAGATTTGACAAGATGGAGGTCAACACATTTCAAATCGTGCTGATTAATGTCACTTTTTATCTTTAACATGTTTAAAAGCTAATTTGTAATGCGCTAGTAAAAATTTTTAAAAACGAATATGGACGGCACCGGCGGTTAAAGGGTTAAAGCGCTAAATTATTTTTGTAAAAACATGGAGACTAGAGTTTTTTCTATTTGAAATCAACATAAATGTCCTAGTTAGCTCTTTCCGATCAGTTTGAATACCTATGTTATGGGTCTATGACCATTAGAAATATTTTTAATCTCACAGTGCGGAGATCGACTTTAGTCGTCAGAATCTGACGTCTAAAGTCGATCCCCGCGCTGTAAGGGTTAATTCTCCTTTCACCTTGAAATGATCTTTTGGAGGTCAAATAAAAGACGGAAAACGACTATAGACGAAGTTAGCACTTCAACCCTTACAACGCCGAATTAATTTTGCATAAATCATGGGGACCAAAGGGTTTATTTTAATTTGAAATCATCATAAATGTCTTCGTTTGCTCTTTCCGCTTCATTTGAATACCTATATTATGGGTCTACGGCCATTATAAATATTTTTACCCTTACAGTGCGGGGATCGACTTCGTCTACAGACGTCAGATTATGACGTCTAAAGTTGATCTCCGCGCGGTAAGTGTTAACCTTTTCAGATTGTGACGTCTAGTCGATCCCCGCACTGAAAGAGCAAAATATGTATAATGACCCACAGCATAGTTATTCTAATGAAGTGTAAATAGCTGACTAAGCCATGTATGATGATTTAAAATTGAAAAGAAACGTTGTCCTCTTGGTTTATATAAAAATATTTCAGCGCTTTAAGGAAAAAAGGAGAATATTCTCATCGGCAAATCTGCGGAGCTGAGACAAACGACCAGTACTTCGTCAACGACAGAACTAATATGACTAAAATAAAAACACAAGTCCGAGGGAAGAAATATTCCCAAACTTCCCTAGCTGGTGTCATATGCAACATTTTGATAGAACAGTCCCGAGATGTTTCGAAAAATAAGAAGTTGTCAAAAGTTTTCCTTCAGGTGATTCTGCTCGTATCCTGTATGATCACCAGATGACGCCTCTATCAGTGCCAGCGCGGCTCACCAGGTGGCTCTATATGTCTGCAATATGTTACAATCACCAGGTGGCGTTACTGTTTTGTGAGAAGACAATTATTAAACGTGTTCATATATACGTCTTCTAATGGTTAGCCTTGCAGTGTGTTAACAGAATACACGAATGCTGAATGTGGACGTAGAGCGAGCACACAATCCTATAATAATTGTCCTCCATTGATCATGTTGATGTTGAGCAGAGCAGATCACACTGTGAAGTTCCATTGCATCGGAGTCGTTTTAACATAATTTTGAGTAGTTGACAATTTTGTATGGTGTGAGAGTTTGTATCTAACTGACTAGACTTGTACTGTATACTTGTTGTAATGCAGTAAAAGCTGATGAATGGTTTGTGTTACTGAATTTTATATTGTGTTTCAAAGTACAGTTTCTAGTTTAAATAATTCAATATGAAAATATTATTTAGAGCACTCAAAATATTTAAAAAATGATTATATATATCTAGTTGAAATTAAGTGATATTACAGATTGAATTCAATTGAACAAGAGATGGACGTCAGACAATACAATAGACATGGAAACCTACATCATTTATATCAATAACAATACATTACTAGTCTCAGTATTTTCCAACAGACACAAGACGCCTACGAAATTTCCATTAAATGCGGGTTCCCCTTCTGCGACAAAGGGTCAACATCAAACCAACACTTGGGCAACGTCTTGTGGTTGCTGGAAATTGTGTACATTTAGGGATTTGGGAATTCATCTTTTTTTCAATGTTGTGGACAGCATTTAAGAAGATTATCTCATCCCGTCAAAAAAAAGTGAGATGCGCTTTTAAGTTTTACAAGATATACACATCAATTTAGAACCTAAAATAAATAAATATTGGATTTCTTATCCTCTTGACATATCTGGGATATGAAAAGGTGTATCTGTCACTTCACAAAGTGGCAGATAACCCTTTCCTATCCAAAGGCGACGACATATGTGGACATATTGATAGGAGACTACTGTAGATCTAGTAATTTTCGCGAATTTCCGATTTTGGAACTTTTCACGGAGCTTAAAATTCGCGAATTTTCATTTTTCTTTAGTAGCGCTATTATAATAATAATTTTTGCGAGATTCTTGAATTCGCGAATTTGTCCTCCTCGCGAAATTCGCGTAAATTAAAACCTCGCGAATATTACCAGATCTACAGTATTTCTATTTCTATTATTTCCTACTCACTGCAATTGCCTTGAGACTTGACGATGATTCTGTCTTGTTCTGCGCAGCTCGTCATGCGCAGTTGACACTCGCTGGTGTAGGTCACCTGGTCACTTCCGCAGACAGGGGCGAACACATCCGTACACTGCTCCACGCATGCGCAGTAAGCCTTGTTATCAGTGGCGTTCACGCGGCATTCAGCTCCAAATGCGCAGTATTTAATTTCACATGGTGCTGTAATCAAACAAACAAATAATATATATATATATAAACGAAAAACAAACAAATTACCTTCATAGTTTACCTATAATCTCCTTTTAACACGCTTAACTCATATTCTGCAAAGTCAATCTATTTGAATTTTCAGCCACTTGGAATTGTGTCTCGCTACCGCGATCCACAACTTCAAGTGGCTGAAAATTACTTATATTTGTTTAATTTAAGCACAAATATTTGCAAATCTTGATGTTTAGACACACATTGCATTCGCAATAACAGTGATTTGGTTGACTAATAAAACAGATTAAAAACGTCAATAGTCGTGATCAGCAGGATGAGTGTTAGCATGTTATCACATCAACAATCAACAGCGATTAGCCTATATCAACAGCAAGGTTTACCACACTATCGGTTCAGGGCATTTAAGCCAAGTGGTGAACATAGCAACAAATTGCAACAGAAGCATTTTTGCTTTTTTTGAGCTCATTAACATATCTAATATGAACAAAAAAAGCCCCAAGCAAGAAAAATTCGGATTTTTTTTACGGGCCTTTTTGTGATGGTACCCTAAAATGGCTAAATTATGGCTATCACTCACCCAAATCGTAAGATATTTTGAAAAAGTAATTGTTTGTTACTCAAAATTATTTGAAATACTTCTAAATAAAAACTAAAAGAGAATAAAAGTAAGGCTCGAATAAAAAAAAATATCGATACAATACTAAATTCAAAAATGCAAAAATCCCTTCTGTTGTAATTTGTTCCACCTGAAATCATAAATGACCTGGACTATATCAGAAATACATAAGAAACATGTATTTCTGACTATATGTACGAGACGTGTATCGGTATCAGCCCATATCGCACTCTAGCTGTAGTTAAACTGCACTGTATGGCAATTATGTCTTGTGTGACTTGATCGTGTGAAAAAATACAAACGTTGTTCATTTTTGTGCGATATGTGAAAATACAGCACATGTTCAATAAATTAGGTGGTCGCCTAAAGGTTCACACCTGATTCATTGAACGAGTGCCGTATTTCTCATATCACACTCAAATGAACACCGTTTGCATAGCATATATTTTCTTTTTTATTCGCTTTGAGACGTGGAATTATAAAACACCCATGCTTAGCATCTAAAAAAAAAAAATCAGTATCGCGATGATGAATTATACCATTATAACCCTCAGAGTAAAAGACTAAATAATAGTGTAGTACCCTGAGATAGATGACTTAACCCTTTTTGCATGAACCATGGAGACAAAAGTGTTTTTTTTCAATTTGAAATCATCATGAATGTCTTAGTTAGTTCTTTCTGATTCATTTGAATACCTGTGTTATGAGTGTACGGCCATTATAAATATTGTAATTCTTTGTGTGAGGAGCGCGCAGCGCAAAGCCCTGTGCGAAATTAACATGGATACACTGGTCTCAACCTTAACTCGACGAGGCCGTCATTAACGTGATCGCCTAGTGACATCGAGAAGGGAGAAACAAAGTTGTTTCTCTGAAAACCCCACACGGGAACAGCGGGGTTCGAAACCGGGACGCATGCATGACTGGTGAGGCAGTCAGGCGCTCTAGCCATAGCGCGACGTCCCCTTCTCTTTTAAATATATCATTGCGAGGACCGTCTTTATACGTCAGAATATGACGTCTGTAGACGTCAGATTCTGACGTATAAAGAGGGTCCTCGCACTGAAAGGGTTGAATGAGTAAAACATTATTGTTCTCCCTATTACTCATTGAACATTGGCTGCACTGAAAACGTATAAAGTCAAAACTTGCACAGTATTTGTTTATTGTTTCTTTTTTGGCACTCCAGTGAGCTCTACCAGGCAGCCGCCAATAAAACTCTGATAAACACCACACCATGCGATGGTCAGCAGCCAATTTAGCCGAGTTACACGAACAGGCTGGAACATTTCAAAGAAACATCAGCATGTTTGTTCAATTTGACAAACCACCGGTGCCTTTGATGTTGGTATAGTTTATTTTGAATTTAGTCATATATGGTCGAATACCGGTGGGGCCGTATATTTGTCATCGTGGTTGTGCATATGCAGTGCTTCAAGCTGTTCAAAGGCATGGAGTGTACAGTGCTGCCTATGGTACTGTGCACAATAAAGAACCCTTGAAGTCATTTGAGATAAGAGTAGTCCCGGCTTCCTTTAGTTGCGATATTGCCATGATTGTGCAGAAAACGACGTAAATCAATATTAATAGTCATTATATGACCCATTTTTAACTTTGTACATGGAACGGTTTTGTTTGTTTTCAACTGAATAATTACAAAAAAATTATGCATTGAAGTAATGTATCATACATATTTTCAAATCTGCATTTAAGAATGGTCACGGATTTTCCTCGCACATACAAACTAAATCCAGTCGAACAAACGTGATGTAAATGCAATTGCGACAGAAAGAATGATTAGTTGACTATGACTTCATATTACCATATAGACCTCCCAAACACTCGTCACTAAGCAGACAATTAAGCCATTAGCGAGTCCATCACAGAATGACAATAGGTTTTCACGTTGTCCCAAAAAAAAGCTGTCAGGCACATTTGAATAGAAAGAAAAGGTATTCAGGCTGCATTTTAACCCTGAAAGCGCTGAATGTTTTTTGTATAAATCATGGAGACGTTTTTTCGCTTGAAATCACCATAAATGTCTTAGTTGATTCTTTGCGCTTCATTTGAATACCAATGCTATATGAGTCTACGGCCATTGGAAATATTTTATTTCTATTTTATTTATAAGTCAGAATCTGACGTCTACAGACGTCGGATTCTGACGTATAAAGACGGTCCCTACACTGTAAGGATTAAAGGACACAATCATGTACAATTTAAATGTGTTGACTGTATGGTCGATCTGCCACTGAAAAAGTAGGTATGCCTGCATTAGAGGGGACGGTATATAAAATATTTATAATTGAAATATTCAGGAGCGGATCCAGAAAATAGTCCGACAGGGTTACAATTTACTCATATTTATTAGTGATTGGTATATGAATGGGTGTTGGTGTAGGGGTAATATCTATTTTCTCGCCTGTAGGCTACTGTTGACGCGGGATGGTCAACAACAACGAGCGATATGTGCTATTCGGACGCGATATTGCCTGGTAGCACGCGATATGGCTTAGTGGGACGCGATATGGCCTAGTGGGACGCGGTATGGCCTAGTGGGACGCGATATGGCCTAGTGAGACGCGATATGGCTTAGTGGGACGCGATATGGCCTAGTGGGACGCGATATGGCCTAGTGGGACGCGATATGACCTGCTGGGACATGATATGGGCTGGTGGGATGTGATATGGGCTGGTGGGACGCGATACGGGCTAGTGGGACGCGATATGGGCAGGTGGGATGTGATAAGGGCTGGTGGGACGCAATATGGGCTGGTGGGATGCGATGCAATCAGGTGGGACGCGATATGTGCTGCTGGGATGCGATATGGCCTGGTGGGACGCGACATGGGCTAGTGGGATGCGATATGGGACAGTGGGACGCGATATGGGTCAGGTGACGCGATATCGGCCGATATCGGGTGACGCGATAGTGGGACGCTATATGGGCCGGTGGGATGCGATACGGGCTGGTGGGATGCGATATGGGACAGTGGGACGCGGTATGGGCTGGTGGGATGAGATATGGGCAGGTGGGCGCCATATGGGCTGGTGGGACGTGATATGGGCTGGTGGGACGTGATATGGGCTGGTGGGACGTGATATGGGCTGGTGGGACGTGATATTGGCTGGTGGGACGTGATATGGGCTTGTGGGACGTGATATGGGCTGGTAGGACGTGATATGGGCAGGTGGGCGTGATATGGGCTGGTCGGACGCGATATGGGCTGGTGGGACGTGATATGGGCTGGTGGGACGCGATATGGGCTGGTGGGACGCACTATGGGCTGGTGGGACGCGATATGGTCTGGTGAGATGCGATATGGTCTAGTGGTACGCCATGGTATGTAATGAATGTAGTGTTATAATCATAAGACATAGTAAAATGTAATGACACATATGTGATAAAGAGTGTAGATATTTGACAATAAACAAAACGCAATATCCTATTTATTGTATCTATTTGAGATCCCTGGGATGCTCACAACGGGCCTGACGCTACATCTACATTGAGTCAACATTGAGTCACCATTGTGTGCTGAGCGAGAGAGGTGCGTCATCCATCAAACACAAAACATTTGTATAACATTTATACAATGTTGAATCAACGTCGAAGACGTTGGGCCGACGCTGTATAAATGGTATGCTAATGTTCTGTATTTGCTGGGCATCCATCAGACATATCTATGATGTGGACAGTAGATAAGTGATAGAAATGCATAGGTGAAATAGTTTTTGAAAGATACGTGCAATTTGGTGAATTTACTGTCTAAATTCAACCGGTCGGAGTTAGATATTTCTTGAATTGAATTGCATTTATTGTTATGCATTTCTGCTGACAGCTTACTGGTTCGTAGACAGACCACTGAGAATGAGTGCAGTGATGGCCGTCAAATGGTGATTGTGTTGTTTAGTGAATATAGAGGTTATTTGGGCAAAGCAACCACAATCGGACACAACGATGGCATGTAATCATTATCCCACTGTTAGCAAACAACCAAATTACAAAAAATACATATCGCATAAAATTAATTGTTTGAGCACAAACAAGCGCATGTATTCAGATGATTGACTTTAATTATAAAAAACGTTCGTCACATTTACTCATTTACTTAACGATTTGTGGTTTGTAATATGTATAGTTTTTTTTATGGTGCGTTATTTGTGATTGAGGAAATACAAGTTGATTATAACTTTTAACCCTTATCTTGCTAAGCTAAGTTATTTAATTTTTCACCCACTTGAAAACTCGTCTTAGTGGCTGAAAATTACTCATATTTGTTTAATTTGAGCACAAACATTTGCAAATCTTGATGTTTAGACACACCTTTCTTTCCCAATAACAGTCGTTTGGTCGATTAATACAACAGATTAAAAACGACAATAGTCATGATCAGCAGGATAAGGGTTAACTTGCCTGCTGGAAAACCATTCACAAAGAAACATAGAGCTCACAACTGTTAAAAGTTGGATGTAAACAAAACCTATCACCGGCTGACACCACATTGAAAAAAAAAAAAAAGGAATATTTTGATTATTTTCTTTGTGATAACTGTTGTAATTCGGTGTCTTGATTTAATTTGAAGGTTGAGAAGGCCCATCAGTTTTTAATATCACCGACTACGGAAACACATGTTCATCTGAATCATGATTTTGTGCAATTTGTTATATTTTAATTTTCAGCTTTTGGCTACATTGATTGCTACATACATTGTCTTTTATAATAATCATAAACATATATATCGCTGGTAGGTACCAGCGATATATATGTTTATGATTATTATAAAATGCTCTCATAACACTAATTTAGCCATGTGCTAATAACGTAACAGGGGTATCAAATGAAAATCAGAGGTTTCAAATTAGATTTGAAACCTCTGGTCTAAAGGCAGGTATCGAACGGGTGTCACGTGGGCCGCGGAGCTCTGATCAGGCCACTCAGCAGTAGCAGCGCGTACACCTGTACACTGCGTGTACACACGCGTGACCTGCAGGTAGTCTAAACTAGCGCTCGATGACTAACAGAGGCTAGGCCCTCGACTACGGCAAAGTTCTAATCATCGTCATTGACTGCATCACCTCATATTATATTGTAAGGCTACAGTCGCAAAATCAACATCATAGGGATGGAGTTGAATAGGGCCATCCAGATGGTCCGATTTATAACCATCCAACTGGTAGGTCTAGTCTACTAGTTTCATCTTTATTGTTAATTATATAGGCTTAGGTCTACATGGACATTGTGTATGTTGGTAATAATAGTAATATCGTGTGTTTGTCGGCAATTATGTTAATTTGAGAACCCTCTTGTGAGAGTTGATCACTCCCAGGGTGATTTGAAAACCTCGCCTTCGGCTCGGTTTTCAAATCACCCTGGTCGTGATCAACTCTCACAGGTCGGTTCTCAAATGAACATAATTGCCGACAAACACACGATATTGTATAAATGTATGTAGCAATCAATGAAACCAAATGCCAGGAATACTCAGCCTGATAGCAAACTCAAACATCAAACCCTTGAAGCGCTGACATGTTTTAATATAAACCAAGAGACGAAAAAATGAAATGATTTGAATCGGGCTTTAGGTCACCTTTGTGCACATATAGGCTAAACTGGGCCAGGAGAACCTCCTGAGGATGGTGAGATGATTGAGATGACACTGTCCTCCAGACACATGATTTTTTGTTTCTTTCAAACCGCCGAGACCGGGAACCGATCCCCGAACTCTGGCGTGAAAGGCAGCGGTGCTAACCACTACCCTAGGGCCCCCGCCCATCAAGAGACGAAGGGCTTTATCAATATGAAATCATCATAAATGTCTTAGTTAGCTCTTTCTGCTTCATTTGAATACCTATGTTATGGGTATACGGCCATTATAAATGTTTTTACTGTTTTAGTGCGGGGATTGACTTTAGACGTCAGAATCTGACGTCTACAGACGTCATATTCTGACGTCTAAAGTCAATCCCCGCACTCTGAGGGTTAAACCATAGTGTTCTCTCATTGGCTCTGTTCACACGTACTGAATGTAGAGTGTTATTCTGACGTGTATGTATGATCTGTATTATGTAAACTGGATGAGCCTTATAAAAAGACTACTACTTCTACTACTACTACTACCACTACTACTCCTACTACTACTACTACTACTACTACCACTACTACTACTACTACTACACTGTATGTACTAGTCCCAGGTTAGACGCAGCCGCATTGAGTCAGCGTCAGAGATTGACAGCATAGCAAAACCAGTATACGCTGAGACCAACAATTTCATGAAAAATGTAAGGGTAGCCCTGTTCAAATGAGAAATACACCTATAAAGACTGGCGTCTAAATCCCCATGTTAAAACATTATTTAAATAAGATGTCAATGTGTCACGTTAAAATAAAATAATCATTGACAAACAATTTAAGGACGCTATAATTCATTGCGCAATCGATCGTCCGCGCACTGTTTTTTTCCAGCACAACTTTACGAATTGCAATGATTACGGACTCTGTATCGCGTAGGCTTACATAGTCAGTTTTTACGGACTACTCTGTACAGAATGTACAGTATGTACAGTATGCTGCTACATGGAGGTGCGGGATGATGGGTGAAAAATATTCATGAATCAATCAGCTTGGTAAGCTGCGACCATCAGATGCCATGTCCAGCGTGCTGCAATCACTGACATCAGCTGGTGCAGCAATGACAAGACGTCGACACAATGTTGGTTTAATGCTGGGCCAGCGTCGTAGACGGTGGGCCATCATTGAACCAGCATTGATTCAATGTCACATGGTTTCACCACCCCACATACCGCTCCCAATGAAATACATGTAAAGTGCCTCAATTCCATGGGCCAATTTCACCTCTTTTCGACAATATCCACATATAGTGTCGCATATCATGACAAAACCTGATCTGTCTTTTTTCAAAACAGGTCCGATATGTGTTTGGTAGCCAATCAGATTTTGAGCTACAGTCCATGACGTGCATAAACGTCAGAAAAGGTCAAAATTAGCTCTAAATTCTTACCCTCTGTTACAGACCAGACACACATCTTTTTAACCCCCTGTACCCCTGCTAGATTATCATAAAATAGTTATATCTGATATCCTACATGACGGGAACATTGTGTGCTTATTAAATATTCACAAAATTATAGCCTGTTTGTATTTTGTTAAATTCAACAGAGGTTAGAACAGAAACATTAACAATATTTTGTGTTAGGATTCTATTATTAGTAGACACCTGGCCGGATTTCAACTTATTTAGGGTGGTGAGACCACATGGCTTCTATGGCTTTGTATGTCTGTATACAACGCAATAAATAAAACCAGAATCCACGATCCATATAGGATATTTCATATTATCATATTGATGTTTTACTAACTTTTCATTAACGAAAACCTCAATTTTCTGAATATCATGTTGACATCAATTCTCAACATAGACAGAGAATTCGTACTTTCATATTTACTTTTTCAAAAATCAAATTAGGTTGGCCATTTCAATCTAGGTCATCCGGGTTTCTGTCTAAGGTAATACGACAGCCTGACATATCATAATGAAAATAATGTTAGTAAAACAAAGTTGTTATTTTTTCAACTAGAGAACAGTTACACTGTGTGCACGTCCGGCAGAAGTCGTGCCGAGTCTATAGTCAGTCCGACGGTGGGAGCTGGACCAAAATCAAAGTTAGCTTTTCGGTATCCACTCAGTCAATTCTCAAGCGATTGTCATGAAATTTTGTGAAACATATTTTCTAGTCATTCGCAATCTGTCCTGAAAATTTCTTAAAAAATATTAAATATTTTGAAAGTTAGATCACTTGGTATGTCGTATTTTTTCATTATAACGCCCTTATAAACCCCATTGACTTCACTGCGGTTTATCTCGGAGTGTGTTCCATGTCAAATGGTCTAGCATTTAAAATTTTCCCTGGAATTTCGCGAAATTTTTAGGAGTATTGTGTAATTATGAGATAAGAATGGTTGCAAAATGTCGTAAAATCGCTGTAGAATTGACTGAGCAATAGCCAGCAATATCCGAAAAGCTTACTTTAAATTTGAACAAGAAACACGTCTAGATGAAAAAAAGAACATTTTTCTGTGTTCTTTTGGATATCATGTACACCGCTTGTAACCCTTATCCTGTTTATTAATTGACTTAAATTTTCAAACTTTTGGGTCTCCCTACCGCGAACCACAACTTCAAGTGGTTTAAAATTACTCATATGTGTTTAATTTGAGATCAAACATTGCAAATCTTGATGTTTAAACACACATTTCGTACCCAATATCAGTGATTTGATCGAATAATAAAATAGGTTTACCCTTACAGCGCGGGGATCGACTATAGTCGTCAGGATCGACTTTAGTCGTCAGGATCTGACGTCTGTAGACGTCAGATCCTGACGACTAAAGTCGATCCCCGCACTGTAAGCGTAAAAATATTTCTAATGGTCGTAGACCCATAACATAGGCATTCAAATGATGCGCAGAGAGCTAACTAAGACATTTATGATGATTTAAAAATGAAAAAACCTCTGGTTTCCATGGTGTGTACAAAGGTGTTCCAGCACTTTAAGGGTTAAAAACAACAATATTCGTAATCAGCATGATAACCCGCTTGACCTCAATCTGAACCATGTGATTGGTTGACATAGTGAACCAATCAGGATCGCTCACATATCTAGGTCAGGATCTTTCAGATTACCGGTTCCTATCACATTCTTTCCGCACCAATTTGAATAACATCTACCCTCACCAGCAGTGATTTAGACACTGCACATGGATATCATCTTCAGCTATCCAGTTGTCTGCTACCGGCAGACTCCTTGATATCACGTATATGTGCTATGAGTATAGAACCCCCCTCTTCCCTGCCCAACTCCTGCAGGCCAGACAATCTGACCTGAGTGTGACCTCCATACCACAGTCAGTAAACCGGTGACGTCATAATGAATATTCATGATGCTCGCACCCCCTCCATTTCGTACAGGCCTCATACACACCTGTTGTCAAGGTCAGACTGGTGGTCTGAAGGTCTGACCTGACTGGGCAGGGTGATGGATATAAGCATATTTATAACAACAAAAATAGATCGACCGTAGTTTTAGAAATAAAAATGACTCAGTACAAAATTTCAGCACAGGTTCAGAAATTGGACAGCTAGGACTTAGAGCGTCAATCAGGTTAGTGTTAGATGCGGGTTGTAGGCCGTTAGGACTTAGATGGTCTATCAGGGTAGATTTGAATGCGTGTGACGGGTCCCTAGGACTTAGAGGGTCAATCAGGGTAGATTTGGATGCGTGTGACGTGTCCCTAGGACTTAGAGGGTCAATCAGGGTAGATTTGGATGCGTGTGACGTGTCCCTAGGACTTAGAGGGTCAATCAGGGTAGATTTGCATGCGTGTGACGTGTCCCTAGGACTTAGAGGGTCAATCGGGGTAGATTTGCATGCGTGTGACGGGTCCCTAAGACCTAAAGGGTCAATCAGGGTAGATTTGAATGCGTGTGACGTGTCCCTAGGACTTAGAGGGTCAATCAGGGTAGATTTGGATATGTGTGACGTGTCCCTAGGACTTAGAGGGTCAATCAGGGTAGATTTGGATGTGTGTGACGTGTCCCTAGGACTTAGAGGGTCAATCAGGGTAGATTTGGATGCGTTTTACGGGTCCCTAGGACTTGGAGGGTCTATCAGGTTGGAGTCAGATGCGTGCTGCAGGAGGCCAGTAAGGCAATCATGGAGGAACCTTTACTCCCACTCCATCAATTAGTCTGGTCACGAAACTCTGCTTGTTCAGTGGTCAAACCACGTAAGGGAAATTGTGAGAGTGGACATACTGACATGATCAGTCTGATGATGAGGCAAATAGCAGTAACTTCTCACCTAAAAAGTGTGCAGTTACAGTTATTTGTCCCATCATACAGTATGTCCACCTTCTTTGGGGTTGAGATCAGAATATGCTTTTAATATGTTTAAACCTTGTTCTAGGAGGCTTCCAGTAGACACAATACGTTGAATCGATGTTGGTTGAACGCTGGTCCGACGTCGTAGACGATGGACCAACGTTTATAACATTGATTCAATGTCTTGTGTCTGCTGGCTTACCCACTGCACTAACTCTGAGGCCGAGCACGCTACTTCTCTGTCACGGAGGCTCCCCACAATACTGAGTTTCACACGTGGATGGGGAAACCGCCGAGACCGGGAGCCGAATCCCGAACTCTAGCGTGAAAGGCAGCAGTGCTAACCACTACCCTAGGGCCCCCTCCCAACAGCAGTAACTACTCACTTGAAAAGTAAGCAATTACTGCTGTTTGACTTTGTCTACACACAAAAACAAAAAAAACAGTAACAGCTGACTTGAAATGATGACATGTATTATGTATAGGATAAAGCTCGAGGAGCTCTACATTCTTAGCTGTGGAAAAGGCCGAGGCCTAAGGCATTGTCCTTATCCACAGCTAAGAATGTAGAGCTCCGAGGGTTTTAACTGACTTAAAACACACTCGACCATAATGAGGATCCTCATAATCAGCAGCTCGGTCACACCTGACTGATTATAGTACCATAGGCCTACCATGATGATTAGTCTGTACTTGATCAACAATAACACTCCATTCCCGGCTTAGAATGTAGTGATGGACAAAGACTAATGTAGTGGTGTGTTTTAAACATATCAGATCCTCTATGTCCCCTGTCTTTCCTTTGATATGAACATCTTGACAGATTGCTATTTGATTTTGATGCAGATACAGCATTATCATCTAAGACATCCCAGCTGGCGCAAGACGTTGACCCAATGTTGGGTCAGTATTGGTCAAGCGTCGTATACGGTGGGCCAACATTGACCCAACATTGGATCAACGTCTTGTGTTTGTTGGGATGCTACGTTCGTGGTAATTTAGCTTTTGTTATGTTAGCCTCATTTCGGTCATATATATTAATTTGGCTCATGTTATGTTTGGCTTATTTCGGTCATATATTTTTATTTGGCTTATGTAATGTTCGGCTTATTTCGGTCATATATATTAATTTGGCTCATGTTATGTTTGGCTTATTTCGGACATATATATTTATTTGGCTTATGTAATGTTTGGCTTATTTCGGTCATATATATTAATTTTGTTTATTTTCTGTTTCGGTTTATTTCGGTCATTTTTTATTAATTTGTCTTATGTTACGTTCGGCTTATTTCGGTCATATAAAGGTATAATTATATATTACAATTTTGACTATGTATAATCTGGAATGTTTAAAACGAAGATGTTTCATTTGTATTTAATTATATAATACAAAGAGGGTCTTTTATTTCTAAATTAAATTCACCCGAAACAGCTATACGTCAAAATCTTAGTCTGTAGCAGTCAGATTCTGACATAAAAAGACGATCGCCGCATTGAAAGAATTAAAATATTTATAATGGTCGTAGACCAATAACACAGGTATTCAATTGAAGCGAGAATAACTAACTAAGACATTAATGATGACTTAAAATTGAACAAACCCCTCTAATCTCCATGTCTTAAAGGTGATCTGTCACCCCTTATATAGTATGAATAATTTTGTGACAAATAAATCAAAGTTGCCACACGATATGGCACAAGTGTTTCCTTATATGGGGAGATGTGACCCTCTCAGAGGGTCACATGACAGCCAATCCCCTCATATATGGGTGCTTGGCTATAATTAAGATAAGATAAAGATAAAATAAAAAGATTGGACATAATTATTCATAACATATAAGAGGTGATCGATCACCTTTAAACAAAACCTAATTCAGCGTTGTAAGGGTTAAAACAAGGGTCGTGACATACATTTCCAAACTAGATTAGACATTTGACAATTCATTCTACCATGATATCAAACTAGCCTGACCCTTGAATAACGCCACCCTTTCAGGGATATAGTGGTACAAACATGAAATGAAATGAAGCGGGGTTTAGACCACTTTTCTGCACATAAAGGCTAAATTGGGCAAGGAGAACCTCCCGAGGATGGTGAGATGACACTGCCCTCCAGACACAAGATTCGAAATTTAAACTTTGGAGGTCTGAGGCCGAGCACGCTACCTCTTGGTCACGGAGGCTCCCCACAATACTGAGTTTTACGAGTGGATGGGGAAGAAATATTTTTGTTGCTTTCAAACCGCCGAGACCGGGAAACGAACCCGAGCTCCATGGTGAAAGGCAGCGGTGCTAACCACTACCCTATAGGGCCTCGGCCCCAGTAGTACAACCCACAGACCATAATGCTTGGCCAAAGAGGGTCAATCCCATAACGGACGTATTTATTGTACTAACGGACGGATTTATTGTGGTAACGCGGAACGCGAGGACAGAGTGTGGATGATAAGTAGACACAACAAGTCCGTTAACCTAACCACTGCTTAATACTGGGCCGGCGTCCACAACGCTGGCCCAGAATTCAGCCGCGGTTAGGATGGAATGAAAACGTTTCTTGCCGTTCTGTCGTACGGCTATCAGCATCCCACATGATCAGTCATGTGATCAATACCACGTGACATTATGGGCGGCCATATTATTTATCACGTGAGAACAGAGACGAGAATGAGACTTTAACGAGACAGTGAGGGAGAGACTGGGCTAGATTACAACGCGTTCAGAATTGCCTTGTAAGAGTGGTGACCAAGGCCCCACGTTTTAGTTGTTCCGTTCTTATTCCAAAACGATTATATTGGCTTCTTGTCAAGTTTCGCATTTATTTTAAAATATGCACAATAACTTTCCGAGCCCTAAAAGACAACCAACCTGCATATCTGGCTGACTTAATTGTTCGGCCGAAATGCTCAAAATATCTAAGCTCCACAAATTCAAATAGATTTCTTGTTCTTCGTATAAAAATTAGACTGGGTCAAGAGCTTTCTCTATATCTGGCTCAATACCAATTTCTGTGTATTCAAGGGGTGCTTTTTACCAATTTATATGTATTCAAGGGATGCTTTTTATCAATTTCTCTATATTCAAGGGGTACTTTTTACAGATTTCTGTATATTCAAGGGGTGTGTTTTACCAATTTCTGTGTATTTCAAATATTAAAAATTGTTATTGTTAATATTATTAAATATTAAATATAAATAATTTTTTAGGCAAAAAATTCAAATCTACTTGATATAGGTGCAGCTGCACCTGTATCAAGTAGATTTAAATTGTTTGCCCTTGTATTCAGGGTGTGTTTTGGGCCAAAACTGAAGAATGAAAGGTTGTGTTTTTGGCCAAAATTTTACATTTATGGGGAATGGTTTGAGCATCCATTTTGCACACAGTTCACCCAACTTTGGCCGAGTACCGACCCCCCCCCCCCTGCGGATTAAACCTTTTAGCGCGGCGATCGACTTTAGAAGCCAGGATCTTTTTTTAAATACACAAATTGAATTATATTCTAGACCTAAAACTATTGATAAACATCAGGATTTATTTGGAAATTGATTGTTCCACCAGCGCCACCCAGTAGCGGATTCAAGGGGGGGGGGGGGATTTGTGATATACTGAGTGCCCAATATGCCTTAGATTGCATGAGAAATCAAAATTTTCCCCGGGGGCGGGCCCCTCGACCCCTTCACAGTAAGATATTTTTTTGTCAAATTTTAACCTCCCCCCCCCCTTACTAAAAAGCTAGATCCGCCCCCGCCACCGCATCACTGTGACAAATGTTGACATAGACAGTATTGCACACTCTATGCCTTTGGACAATACCTCTGAGTCTCGAGCCACAACCGGATCGAATGTAATAAGACATAATTTAAGAAGTACGCATACAAACGGGTTAAAGCCTTGTCCATTGGAGAGTACTTAATAAGAGAGGGCGAGCATTTCAGCGAGTTCTTGGGGTCAAAAGGTCAGGGCAGGCAGATCCTGGGCGTAGTCATCCTGGCGGTCTCTTTGCCGAGGCGAAGTGTGACATGGGCCGCAATCACCATTTACAGCCAAATTACATCACGCGTTTTATTCATCACAAGTCCGCATGGATCTATGGGGTTCATGAGAATAAACATGGATCTAACTGTGTATCAATGCTGTGCCAACGTCTGCGACGTTGGCCCAGCATTGATACACAGTTAGCACAGCATTACCCAGCTTGTGTTGACAAGATAGGATGAGCGGTTCCGTAAACAGGGTGGTGTAATTTGGTCATGTATCATCATCCACCATATGCTACGTGGCCGATATGGAGCATTGCTATGACATACCACACAGCCATCTGATGGCAATGCCGCGTGTGTTGTTTTTACAAAAAACTCATTGTTCTCATGTTATTTTTTATGAGAAAATGAATGTAGGATATCTCTCATTTCTATGACAAATAAGTCTGTAAATGATTTTCTTTCTGTCAATAAAATATCTGTCTGTGTCTGTCTGTCTATCTGTCTGTCTGTCTGTCTGATAGTCTTTTTATACCGCGAAAATGGCTTTGGAAAATCCATGGATCCACCGGCAAGCGAAACAACGGTGAATAATGCAACTACTAAAGTGCTCACATATTCTATATAAACCAGGACACCAAAGTGTCTTTTTAAATTTAAAATCAGCATAAATGTCTTAGCGAGTTCTTTCCGCTTCATTTGAATACAAATGTTATGGGGCCACGGACATAATAAATGTTTTACTCTTTCAATGCTTGATCGACTTAAGACGTCATAATCTGACAAACTTTTCATCATTTTTTTATGTTAACTTAATTTTGAATAATTCACTTTGATAATATTTTAACAATACAAAATACAGTTACATAACTGTCAATGGACCAGAGAAATCTCGTTTTCTCTGTAAACTATGACTAAAACTGTGTGGTGACTGGTGAGCCATCCCGTTGATATACTGTGGATCTGGTAATATTCGCGAGGTTTTAATTTTCGCGAATTTCGCGAGGAGGACAAATTCGCGAATTCAAGAATCTCGCGAAAATTTTTATTATAATAGCGCTATACTAAAGAAAAATTAAAATTCGCGAATTCTTAGCTTTGTGAATTGTCCCTAAATAAAAAATTCGCTAAAATTTAAACACGCGAAAATTACCAGATCTACAGTATATTAAACTCGACAGAATATTAACGAGCTCCAACTAAACTAGAAGTTCTTGAGTTATCACAGTTCTGTGGAATCGACCAGCAGTGATCTCTATCACAAAAATAGGCTTGATGATTTTTCAGCCCGAATATTTTTTGTAAAAAATGGAGAAATATTTTACAGTTAACAAATTTACCAGCTGCATTTAAAATAAATTCTGCTGTGGAAATTAGAAAACAGAATATAAAGTTTTTGCTATCAAGCTGTCAGTGGTGTGCCCCTTCCAGTTCTCAGTGGTATGTCCCTTTCAGTTCTCAGTAGTGTGCCCCTCTCAGCTTTCGGCTGTATTGTTGTACCCATGTGGCGTGTAAGGTTTCGCTTTCTTTATCTAGAAGCGGCTGATCTGGATGAGTTTGCATTCCATCCAGGTCCTGTTTTGCATGTAAAGTAAAGCACATTAACTGCTTCCTTGAAAAGTAAGCAGTTACTGCTGTTTGTAGTGTAGATCAAAGGCAAACAACAATGAGGCCAAAAAAATATAAATGTTTGTTTCCGATTTGTTGTCATTTTAACCAGTGGGTAGGTGGGAAATTTATTTTATTTTATATTTTATTTTTTGTCACTTCAACCAATCGGTAGGTGGGAATTTTTTAATTTTATTTGGCGCCAAATTCACTTCCATGTATGTTTTCTCTGTACATACGTAACGATTTTTTGTTTTTTTTGACGCTTTTTGATCCCCTCTCCTTTTCGTAAGGTGACGTTTTTTTTAATTTACAGCTATTTTAATTACAGCACGGCTTTAATTAAGGTAACACATCCCTTAACTTATGGATTTCCTAAAAAAAAAAAAAATTATCAGGGGGGGATTCATAAAATAAATTTGGGTCGCATATGTTTTGAAAGGGTCGGCCGGAAAAGGGAAACAAACATTATTTTTTTAGGCCTAACTGATCGTCTGTAAAGTCAGCAGGTACTGTTGTTTGTTCTTGCATGGCAATACACAGGTCATGCCATAATCGCGGGCCATGCCAAAACGCGAGGAAGTCTCTCAATATATCTTGACACATCCTGCTGATCTCTCTCCTGTCAGAGGATCACAGCCATGCCATAACAGGAGGAAATCTCTCAATATATCTTGACACATCCTGCTGATCTCTCTCCTGTCAGAGGATCACAGCCATGCCATAACAGGAGGAAATCTCTCAATATAAACATGATATATCCTGCTGTTCTCTCTTCTGCCAGAGGATCTCAGGCCATGCCATAACACGAGGAGATCTGTCAATATATCTTGACACCTCCTGCTGATCTCTCTCCTGTCAGAGGATCACAGCCATGCCATAACACGAGGAAATCTCTCAATATATCTTGACACATCCTGCTGTTCTCTCTCCTGCCAGAAGATCACAGCCATGCCATAACAGGAGGAAATCTCTCAATATAAACATGACATGACACATCCTGCTGCCAGAAGACAAGATCTATCTCCTGCCTCAACCTGCTCAAGACAACCTCTCTACTCTTGCAACGACAGATTATTTAATTCTATTGTTTTATCCAGCTGTAGCGAGTTTGGACAGACGCCAGCGCTGAGCATTGCACCAGGCCCCTGCTGCACCCATAAGCTGTTATATATTTGGATTTTGACTACATGGCATACACATTACTGGTGATAATTATTAAATTTTCAAGTGATAATTACTTATATGATACATCTTAGACATGCTGTTGAAAATAAAGAATTTAACCTGCACAGATCGCGGATCATTTTTAGTGTGACATTCTAGTGACCTTCCTTCTTAACCTGGAAATGTTCAGTGGTAATTTGTGGTGGATAAGTTTGCTTTTTTGGTCATTGTTTCACAGAGCTAGAGTTCTTTACCTCGATTTTTTAAACAGATATGAGTAATTGTGACCCACTTGATGGTATGGGTCGCTGTAGGGTGAGTGAGTGAAAATTCACATAAGATAACAGGATAAGGGTTGGTATGTATAGAATATCAATCAAATATAAAACAGTTAAACCCCTGGCAGGATTCAAAACGACAATATATCGCGCAAGGCATAAATGATTTCATTTCAACACGAATTGAACTCGAAAGAACTGTTGAGGAAATGAGAAAATGATTTGAAGGCTAAAAAAAGAAAATATCATGCAAAGCGAGGGGGGGGGGGGTTATCCAATTTCAAAACTTGCAGGAAATGAAGAATTTGTATTAATAAATGTGTTTAAATTGGTTTAAAACTAAATTTCCATTGCTCTACGTGAGAGCGTAGATATTAAACATTTCGTGTCTTCAAATCACTTCAATCTAGTATTATGGTGATTGGCGATAATAAAATTACCTTACTAGCGCGAGGGACCATTATTATGAGATTAGATTTAGGATATTATTTGTATTTTTAGCAGCGAAATAAATCTCGACAATAACAGATATCTAAATATCTCAATATAAGATCCCTTGCATCCAATAAAACATAACAATTAGGAGATTGAAAGTAAAAAAAATATGTGTATTCTCAGGACATATATAACACTTATTACATTATTTGTCTTTACACAAATATACGAGAATATGGCCATGGATATTAGTGTGCAAAATCTGAAAATGGTAATGCTAATCTGTTAAAAGCAGTAGCTGTTTTTTCTGCTAATAATGAAATTAATCAGTTCTTTTAGATGGCGAATTAATTGTCAGTAAAAGAAAAGCTATTATATTTGAAATAACACAGCGAAGTGCAAAGAAAATAGATTGCTGAGAAATGTAATGGTCATCGGTATATGTACAATAAAAATGGTGGGCATCAAAGATGACTATTAAAAAGGCGAATCCACAGTGCGTTATATATAATAAGAGGGATCTTAAATATATCTGGTCTTAATAAC
The DNA here is from genome assembly GCA_964017125.1 of Flabesymbios commensalis. Lineage (NCBI taxonomy): Eukaryota > Metazoa > Annelida > Polychaeta > Terebellida > Flabelligeridae > Flabesymbios > Flabesymbios commensalis. The sequence continues at coordinate 7,780,339 of OZ024917.1, forward strand.
GAAGGGTGCACTGTTGTTTTTCGTCAATCTCCCTGTCAAGTTTTGCTTTTGTTTATGACGATGCAGTTTTTCTGGAATAATATAACGCCTCCTTGAGTAAGCATATTGACCAATGCTGTTTTAGTGTTGGGCTACCGTCTACAACGTTGGCCCAACTTTAAAACAACATTGGTTCAGCATTTCGTGTTTCGCGAGATGTCGCGGTGAGTGGTAATATTGTGATAATCCCCACAAGAGTGGGTACAATGACCGTAACCAGAATAAGATGTATCTCCAGTGGATGCGTTATACATGGGTCAATACTGGGATAATGTCGGGCCGTCGTTTAAGCCGCCGTCCCAGCACTGCGCCCACATTGAGACTGCATCAGGGGAGATTATCAGAAGGGGTTGGTCCACCGTTGACTATACTGGCCATCATTGTGTCAGCATAGTGCCAACGTCCCGTGATGGTGAGTGAGACATAGAAAGCACATTCAACTCATGTTGGAATAATGTTGGGCCAGCGTTGCAGACGTTGGATCGATATTAAACCAGCCTTATTTCATCGACTTCAGCATCATCTCATTTTTCATTGCGGCTTTAGACGAGTTCTCGCGTCGGCTGAGACCTCGGTGAGAGTTCACGTGTTCATGCCATCGTGTCGGAAACATGGTATAATGGACGACATTTAGTGAGATTTACTGACTGGCCCGCTTTTTAATACCCAAGTGACAAAAAGTAGTTAAATTTGGGTAGTACATAAGCCGGGGGCTGTGACTGGTTCTGTAGTAACGCTACCGCCTGTCGTGTAAGAGGAGGGGGTGATTCCACACTCTTGGAATAAGGGTTAAAAAGCAAGTTGTTTCTTCCCCGTCCACTCTAAAGGTTTAATACTGTGGGAGCCGAATAGCAGGGTGCTTTACGTCAGACGGCTAAGGTTCAAAGCCTGAATTCGGACGGATGCACGCACGGACAGACAGACAAGCAGAAAACAGACAGAAAATGTTTATTGTACCACATTACATGGCTGGGAGACCCTCGCGAAAATTACAAAACGGCCACAATGTTTTATTTCTCTGTTTAATAATATAATAAAGGTTGAGAAAGTAAGATGTTTCACACATAAATGGTACATCGCTAAGCCTTCTAATACTAAATGCTTCTATTTTTCAGTCATTTAAAGCTGTAATCGTTCTCGGAATCGCCAGCTTCAAACAGCCAAAATATGTTGGATTAGTGAAGAATAAGTTTTTTCTAATTAGAATTACTAGATTTGCTAAACATCTACCGAAAATATGTTTTCAGTAACATTTTATTTTGTTAAAACCTCCCCTGAAAAAAACGCATATGGGATTACAACCCTTATCTTAATAAATAAAATTATTTAAATTTTCAGCAACTTGAAGTTGTGTCTCGCTACCGCGACCCACAACTTCAAGTGGCTGAAAATGACTCACATTTGTTTAATTTGTGCATAAACATTTGTAAATCCTGATGTTTAGACACACATTTCATTCCCAATAACAGTGATTTAATCAGCTTGTAAAACTGATTAAAAACGACTATGGTCGTGATCAGCAGGCAAAGGGTTAACATTAACTGATGAACAGCATCTCTTATTTACAGTACTCAGACGTCTAACCCTTACAATGCTGGAGTATTATTGTTTAAAACACGGAGACCAAAAAATGTTTTTTTCAATTTGATATCTTCATAAATATCTTCATCCACTACAAGTCGAGAATTGCGAAAGCAATTCGCGGCTTGTGGTGGATGAAGATGACAAAGGTAGCTTAAGATTTGAAAGGGTTAGGCGCCGAAATATTTTTATATAAACCAGAGACCAAAGAGTTTTTCTCAATTTGAAATCATCATACATGTCTTAGTTAGCTCTTTCCAGTTCATTTGAATACCTATGTGATGGGTCTACTGTCATTAGAAATATTTTAATTCTTTCAGTGCGGGGATCGACTTTAGACGTCAGATTCTGACGACTAAAGTCGATCCCCGCGCTGTAAGGGTTAGGCAAATGAATGACCTTCTCATGTTGGCTTGGTAGGTGGGGAACAATGACAGAGGTTGCCAACAGGGGGTGCGGGGAAATAACAAAATAAAAAAATACTCACATTCAAGTGGGGTAGGTTTTGGCACGAATGGCTGATCTATAAAATAAACAGAAAAAAAACAACATCAGAAACAATAAAAATACACGAGAAATCTGAACATTCACATTCATCATTAGGGGTCTTGTCAAGTTAAAAAAAATTGGCCAGACATCACCCACCCAACCTGCTATCCATTTTTTTTTTTGGAAAAATGTACAACAAAAAACAGCAACACGAAAATCACAAAAAAACACAACATTTCCAGAAAAATAACAATCCGAGTTGGGGCTTGACCCACCCGCCCACTTCCGAGTTTTTCTCGGATTTTAGGATTCTTTTTAACTTGACAAAACCCCTTACTTCTTTCAGCATTTATCTACATTACTAGAAAAAGAGTTATGTTACCGGTAGTGTGCTGAGTGGCTGAGTACTGAACGGACAAACGAACGAACGAACGAGCTAACGAACAAAAGACGACGAAAAAATGAAAACTTAGCAAAGGAGAAGAAAATTGAGAGAAATAAAGATTTTAATTTAGAGCGGTTGACAGGTTATCAACCTGTGTGATTTGACGAATGTGACAGAGATCGATCTAGACGGGGTTTCCGTCTTTAGGTCGGCGTTGACTGATTACCCCCCCCCCCCCCCCCCCCTGAGCATCGAACGACAGCATTCGGTCCAAGATTGATTCTGTAGATCACGTAGATTTATAACCAGCCCAGCAGACAGAAAACGTTGAATCAATGTTGGCTCAACGTTGGTCCAACGTCGTAGACGGTTGACCAGTCCGACCAACGTTGAACCAACATTGATTCAACGTCTTGTGACTGTTTGGAGGGCATCACGGTTATAAACAATTTAAGGGACTGGCCCAGGCTAAAATCATCAAAAAATGGTGATTTTATTTTTGCTTCTTAATATGACCATATGATGTAAACATGTCCATGAACTAGAACTGCAAAAGTTGTTCAATGTTTGTGCTGCGCATTCACTGGTCAGGCTAGATATAGAGACGCAATTCCTGATTTCTAATTATTGACAACCATGTCAAAAATAAGAAATACAGGAATTTCGTCTCTATATCTAGCCTAACTGATAAGTGCGCAGTACAAAAATTTAAAAAACTTTTGCAGTTCTAGCATAGAGTTAATAAACTTTATTAACGCTATGGTTCTAGTCTATGGACATGCTTACATCATATGGTCATATTAATAAGCTAAAATAAAATCACCGATTTTTTTATGATTGTAAACCTGGGCATGTCCCTTTAATGTTGTTGTATTGTTGGCCCACCGTCTGCGACGCCGGCCCAACATTTCGACAACACAGGGCCAACGTCCGGTCATTATTAGAACGATGGATCACAGGGGGAGTGTGGTAAAAACATTTGTAAAACATTTATACAACGTCGGCCTAACGTCTCCGACGTTGGTCAAACATTGTATAAATGTTATACAAATGTTTTGTGTTGACTGGGAAATGTGTGGGGATGGTGATTAGAACACGTTCGTTACCATGGTGATTATGAGGGGATTGTAGAATCTTAATGGGATCTGACGCCTGGAGTACTGCGGCACCAGGGACAGCAACGGGATCTGACGCCTGGAGTACTGCGGCACCACGGGCAGCAACGGGATCTGACGCCTGGAGTACTGCGGCACCAGGGGCAGCAACGGGATCTGACGCCTGGAGTACTGCGGCACCACGGACAGCAACGTAACAGCGGCCTATACTGTCAGCCTAACCCAAACAGCAGTAGCTGGTTACTTAGAAAGTAAGTAGTGACTGCTGTTTGTCCTTACAGGGTGGTAAGTATGCCAGTACTCGATGGCAGAAGAGACTCCTGCAGCACAAAGACAAACAGTAACTGGTTACTTAGAAAGTAAACAGTTACTGCTGTTTTCTTTACAGTTTGGTATTGTTTTGGTCAAATATTTCTGCTTTGAATGTCAATATAGAAATCGAAGTAATCTAAGAACAAATGTAAGAACGATGTAAGATAGAACGGTTTAAATTACGTGTGAATTTTTTCTCCATCAGATCATACAACAAATTAATGAAATAATATAGGAAATACAGAAATACGTGGTAGGTAATATCAAGAATATATAACCATGGTTTATATATTCTTGGTAATATGTTATCCATGGTTTTGCCTAGCTTGCAGAGGCTTCCATAAGCCTGTTCTAGCGCAGCACGGTCAATGTTGTATATAATCTTATAATAATATGATGTGTATATTTTTGTATCTGTATTAAATATATGTATTGGTCAAAATCTAAAGAAAATAAAGAAATAAAAAATAAATAGATAATGAGCCGTCATCAGCCCACCATGGGTTCAATGTTTCGTGTTCTCCAGGACGTCTCCATCAATCCCTGATATGATGGGTTTGACATGGTCCGGGTCACAGTCCTGCCACCACCTGCCGCCATCATACGGTCATTGATTTATGCAAAAGATTTCTGTGACGTCACACCACGCTGGCAGCAAACACACAATCTTGACCGAATATTGGCTCAATGTTGGACAAGCGTCGTAGACAGTTGGCCAACATTAAACGAGCATTGGGGTAATGGCCTGTACTTGCTGGGTGGTGACAGTTTTTTATTTTCATATGAAACGCTGGCTGAACATTTTATCCCAGCGAAGACAAAATAGTTGTAAAAAAAATTATACAACGTCGGCCCAACGCCTTCGACGTTGGTCCAGCGTTGTATAATATGTCATCCATTTGTATGACATATTATACAACGTCGGCCCAACGCCTTCGACGTCGGTCCACCATTGTATAAATGTCATACAAATGTTTTGTGACTGCTAGGATAAGAGGCTTGGACGTTTACCCAATGATTGGCCATGGGGTCACTAAAGCGGATGGTGAATCACGCTCAGGTGAGCAGGCCGCGCACTCCCAGATACCCCGAGAAGTCACCGAGAAGTCAACGAGAGGTCACACAGAGGTCACGTGATTTACTACCCAGTCACATGATCAGATGAGGTCAACATCTCACCTATTTGATCTGGCTTTCCAACCCTAGCTCCTCGATAGCCCGGCTCTCTGTTACAGAACCTGTTTTGGCCCGGAAGCGACATTAAAGAAAATACACTCGCTCTGCAATTTTCTCAAAGCAGTTTAGTATAGCGCTATATACCATGTACAGTATCCATGTAGTGATGTCTACTGTTTTGTTCTTGGAGCTATGTACAATATAGCGCTATATACGATGTACAGTATCCATGCAGTTTTGTCTTCTACCATGGCTGTTACCATTGGTCACATAAGTAGTCACCAGAGTATTCTATTTGTGCACCGCAGCCCATTTATATATATGTGCCGGCCTCCTGTCTGTCCCCTTGTGATAAGGGAGGCTGTTTTATACATATTATTTTTCCCGATCTGTGGTCCAACTAGAGTGAGTGAGTGAGTGAGTGAGTGAGTGAGTGAGTGAGTGAGTGAGTGAGTGAGTGAGTGAGTGAGTGAGTGAGTGAGTGAGTGAATGAGTGAGTGAGTGAGTGAGTGAGTGAGTGAGTGAGTGAGTGAATGAGTGAGTGAGTGAGTGAGTGAGTGAGTTATTTATGTGTGTTTAAACTTCAAGATGTGCAAATGTTTGGTCTCATATTAAAGAAATCTGAGCAATTTTTCCCACTTGAAGGTATGAGTCGCGGCAGTAAGATACAACTTCAAGTGGATTAAATTCCAAATTATACAATAAACGATTTTGAAGCCGTCACTATTTAATTCGTAGAGAACATCTGCAATGGTTCTATATTGATACTTCAGTAAAATAAGGTGACGGTTGTCAGAAAGATCCCGATGTAGAAAAAAACGCATTTTACTGACAGTAGTAAATACTGAGAAATGTATAATACTACTGCATATACGATATACTGTCCCCTAAATACTGGGTTCCATCTCACTAAAATACTAGCATTGGTCTTATCTCTTATTTCCATTAGAAAAGTTAGCAGGGAATAATTTGTCTGGTGTAGCGGAGCAGTTTGCTACTCAATTTTGGGCATATGCTACACAATAATATGTTGGTGTAGCAGTTTTTGGCATGGAGAATAGTAGTTTTGCACATTCGCGGCTGCTAAACTGCTACACAATTTTTCTGGGACAAATTATCCCCTGGTTAGGATCAGCATAAGAAAGTTAGGAGTGATCCAAACTTTCCTGATGAAAATAAGAGAAAGTTAAGATTAATTCCAAGGTAGAATGTTTAAAGAGGTGCACTTTGAATCTATATTTTGACATAACTATTTGTCTTAGGAGTAGAATTATACCCACTGAAGTATCCTATATTTGACTCAGAAACCAGTGTGTAATACATTGCTTCTACATTACAATTTGACTATATCCAGGAAACACTTAGTATAATACAAAAAGATCAAACTATGTCCTAAAATTCAAAATCATATATCACCATTATCTTATTTTGTACTATACCTTTATTATTTTAAGCATAGAGACGTATTATTTTAAACAAAGATAACTTGTATTATACCTTTATTATTTTATACATACGCCACTTTTGCAAACGTTCGCTCTATACATATAGCAATAAAACAATAAAGTGTGATTAATAAAGAACTGTTTTTTTCCTATTATGGCCACATAAAGTGATATAAATATATTCGGGACTTTGCCCTACTCTTAGCGAATGACTTCAAGGGTTTTTTTGTAGTGCATATTACCATGGTCCTCTGAACAGTTTCGATGACAAACATCTGACTCGGCCGGGCTTCGAATCAGTACCTCTGGGTTTTGAGCCACAGCCGGACCAGACGAGCCATCGGGGCCGACCAATTATTGGCCGACTCTAATCCTGTCTTACCTTTATGATGAGGGTAGTATCTGAGGTGTTGAGAGTAGAGAAATAACATGGCACAAGCCAAGCCGCACCAAAACAAGCCAAACAGGAAGCAGGCCAGAGTCAACATGTTCCGGTGGCAGCACCTGCGCACTGCATCCCGTGCAGTACCCAGCGATCCCATAATGCACTTCAAATGACTCTGATATCCGTAAATGGCGGTCACGTCTTGTCAGTGACAGACCTGTTAGATCTCCAATGCTCAGGAATAGTCTCTAGTCTCGATCCTATGAACGATTTCATTTGCAAAACAAATATAATGTGGTAACTTTACCAGCTGTTTATATTCCAGTATATCCGGAAGCTGTGAGATTATCTCTTGTCAGTAACCATGGTAACTTGGTGTTTGATTTATAATCCACCTGCTGTAGATAAAAATACTTTTTTCGAATATAAATATACATCCACGAGCACTTGACTTATGTAGATGTAACCAGAATTTACATATCGTCCCATTGAATATGAAAGGGTGCATCTGCCACTTTGTAAAGTGGCCGATACACCCTTTCATATCCAAGGGGACGATATGCTTACTTAAGAATGACAGAGGTGAAGATGTGTAGATCCATATATAGCACCCAATTCCAGAGGTGTACAGAGCAGCCTATTGGTTTCTGATAGCCACTTTGTATTTAGTTGGACCATAGAGTTGTAACATCTCTGACTCTATAGGTGGATCATGTCATGATGAGCCGGCTGGTCCTCGACAGTCCCAGTGTACCCCTGCTTGAGTATTTTTCATTCATTTAAAGCTGGAATTGCTAACGCAATTTCCAGCTTCAAATGACGAAAAATATAATGTGCTATATAATATAACTCAAATCTCTGCCACACATATTTGTCGTCACTCAAATTGTACAATGCCAGGTCACTTGAAGTTGTGTACTCCTCTCTGCGCTGTTATCCTCATTTAATTGTGATGATCAGGCTAATACAGTTTACAGCGCAGTGAAATATAAATAAAATCTCTGCCACACATATTTGTCGTCACTCACATTGTACAAAGTGTTTCTATATTCCTCGTACTGAAAAGTACTGAAGGTTAAATGACCAAAGGAAGGTTTTAGTGCATTTGTTCACTAACGGCCAGGCATTCCAAATTCCAGATAAAACTGTTTGATTATCTAACAGAGCATTAGTATATATCTATAGAGCAAGTGAGCTGGATGTCAACACCTAGCAATCCATGAAATAACCCAAGAGGTGGTCTTTCATTGATTGGTCCGTGAAATAGCTCATCTTCAGATGAGTGCGTTCAGCCCACAAATTAGCTTCCTAATTGACCTAACTAACCGTCCTCAGATCGCTACTTCCGTACATTAGTGTGACCCGCGAAGACGGCACTGTTTCTATTGTGAGCTGCTCCAAATCGATAATTAAGTACTAGAAGCATGAGAAGAACACTTGTCTTAATTGTGTGTTTTCTTTTTCAAGGATTGTTGTAGTACTTGGTACAGTATATGCTTCACTTCAACTTAAGTACCCTTCGACTGAGTTGATGGCTGCACTTTGGAGAACACTAATCCTGAAACAAGGACAACCAGTAAACACAAAAAATTGTACAACATTTATACAACGTCGGCCCAGCGTCTTCGACGTTGGTCCAACATTGTATAAATGTTATACAAATGTTTTGTGTTCACTGGGAAAGATTTTTTGCTGAAACTTCCACCCGACAGGAAGTATACTATATCCAGATGACAAGCTAATCCCTGTATATTATGCCATGTGGTTTATTCAGCATCAGCCATTAAGTCAAGGAGAAACAACTAAATACGATAGATTCGTAGATCCGAATGTACGAGGCGCGCAGCGCCGAGTATATTCGGATTTACGAATCTATTGTGATTGTGTTCTTTCTTCGACTTAAAATACACGAAATAGTTACATCTCAAGACTTGATATAGACAAGCTTTAGAAAACAATTTAAAGTTAGCATGGTAAAAAGTGAAACATTAGCCATGCAGTTATGCAGTGTCATGTTATAACCTGTACATTGTGTCCTACCTAAAATAACAGTAGATTCGTAGATCCGAATCTACTGTTTTAACAATAGACTGACGTCACCAGTGTATTTTAATTCTGGTGAATTCGACAATGTATTATATTGTGTTAGTGTTTTTTTTTATCATGAATTAAATCCAACGAGTCGTGAGTGACTTCCTCTAGTGTTTTTAATTAGCACTTATTGTTTATTGTTGAGGCAGTGCAATCAGCGCCAACTAGCGAATGATATTGCGTAATTCAAGCACGTGCGCAGTGTGCTAAGCATGCTGGGATCCTGTTGAGGGGACAGCTAATCAGAATCATCTGCTGTGATATACACAAGGGCCAGTATTCTCCATGTCATAGGTCGAGATGCGTGTCACGACCAATCGAATGCCTACAATCTGGGTCATTCGCTTTGGCCCACGTAGGATTTCTACATGCATACATTCATGTAAAACATATTTGCTATATAATATGTTTTTAGTGCATGTAAATGTATGTGATTTTGCCGATACAATGGTAATTGTTGTGCAAATAAAATTGATTTGATTTGATAAAACACCTCAATAAAAAAAAACATATATAGATCGTATCTGCAATCATAAAACTGGTAATTTGTAATAATAAACGAGCACATTTGAAAGATCGTATCTGCAGTCGTAAACAAAATGATATAAATATATGTGTAAAACATCATATATTCCAATAAAATAAATTCATGATTCTGCAACAACATTCACTCATAAATTTTACTTTGCATTGATACGAGATTAATTCAGTCCATTATAAACACAAATTGTGTCAGCTTTATAATTAACCCAGTAAACGCGAAACATTTGTATAACATTTATACAATGCCGGCCCAACGTCTTCGACGTTGGACCAACATTGTATAAACGTTTCGTGTTTACTGTGAAAGCAATCGATACTGTCCTTCCTTAAAGCTTTACTATTGAGACAAATCTGTTGTAGTCATTATTGTCAGCTCCGTTACTTTAATGACGACTAGCTCAGCCTACGTTATTGTCAGCACCGTTACATTGATCACGTTCACCACTCAGCAGAATGTGAGTGGCTGAATCGTGTCTGAGGCCACGTGGAGAAGAGGGGTCAATGGCCGGGTCAAGTGGTCACATCGTATTTCACTGAAACACCTGTGTCTGAGTGTGCAGTTACTACTGGTTGTCTTTGTGTGCGCAGTATAAAGGCAAACAGCAGTAAATCATCTGCAAAGCTAAAAAGCAATATCTTCTTACTTGTATAGCAAGGAGATACTGCATTTTACCTTGAACGGTAGAATATGTGGTTATCAAAGAAAGGATATATCCTTTCCTTGATCCTTTGAACTTGAAGTTTAGAACTTAAGGTGAAACCGTATCTGGCTATAAAAATATATAAAAATAATCTTGGTAAAGAAAAATCCCGTCGACTTTTCAAATAGGTAATTAATTAAAGGGACTCAATCAGGCTAAAATCTACCCGGTATGACTGGGCCGTCTAACTTTACTGCGCGAGGCCCAGTCACACTGACCGCCATTTTTTTTACACAGCCAGCTGTGTAAAAACGACACTCGCGCAGATTACAACAAAACTCGGATGCCATGAAATTGAGACGAATATTTCAAGTGCCTATGAAAACTAGGCCATTTTCTGCAGGCGTAAACTTGCGGTCGTATTGGAACTATTATATTTAAAAATGGAGGTCACTGTGTCAGAGCCTTGCGATGTCATCAGGGTAGCTAAAATCATCAAAAAATCTGTAATTTCATTTTGGCTTCTTAATATGACCATATCATGTAAACATGTCCATAGACTAGAACTGCCAGAGTCTTTTTTATTTTTTGAGCTGCGCATTTACCAGTTAGGCTAGATATAGAGACGAAATTCCCGCATTTCTTATTTTGGACATGCATGTCCGAAATAAGAAATCGGAAGTCGATCCCCGCATTGCAAAAGTTCCAGAGCTATTTTTATAAAAAAAATTATAGAACATTATAAATTTGTTACTCTTTCGGTGCGGAGATCGACTTTGGACGTCAAAATCTGACGTCTATAGACGTCAGATTCTGGCGTCTAAAGTCTGAAAGGGTTAAACGTCATCATCCAGCTCGTCATACAGTGACGTTAACCAAGTGCTTGTTTAACGCTGTGCCAACGTTGTAGACGGTGGCCCAGCATAAGACCAACACTGTGAAGCATCTTGTTTCTACGCGATGACCTAATTGTGACTACTTATGATGATGAGTGCCACACACTCGTCTGAATGACCACCCAGTGTGTGTGGGTGATAATACAGTACGTCGAAAAAAAAGAATAAACCAAAGGGTTTTTTAAATTTGAAACCACTATAAATGTCTTCGAACGGAACAAAATGTTTCTTCTTGTGGGAAAAATGAAGGGAAATATGGAATAACAATAGTATGTATATGTGTCGTTAATAGTACACGGTATTAACCTTTACAACGCAGAATTATTTTTATATAAACCTTGGAGACTAAAGGAATTTATTCATTTTTAAATCCTCATAAATGTCTTAGTTAGCTCTTTCTGCTTCACTTGAATATCTGTGTTATGGATCTACGGCCATTATAAATATTGTTATTCTTTCAATGCGGATACCGTTTTTACGTCCGAATCTGACGTCTACAGACGGCAGATTCTGACGTATATAGACGGTCCCTGCGCTGAAAGGGTCTACGACATTAGAAATATTGTGATTCTTTCAGTGCGGAGACCGTCTTTGTACTGAAAGGGTCAAGGCAGGACCTGCTTATTATAAGTTGACAACACTGCGTAGCCATCTGAAAAAGGGGACGTGGCGCTTTGGAAGAACGCCTGATTGCATCGCCAGTCATGCATGCGTCCCAGGTTCGAGCCCCGCTGATCCTGCGTGGGGTTTTTCGAGAAATATCCTTGCTTCTCCCGTCTCAAAGTTAAATAACGTTAATGGCGGCCTCGTCGAGTTAAAATTGAGACCAGTGTATAGACGTTAATTTCGCGCAGGATGGCGACCCGCTGCGCGCTCCTTCAAGCAATCTTACAATTGGACATCTGGTAAAAATGAAATGAATGGGGTTTTAGGCCACATTTGACTGAGCACATGTAAGCTAAACTGAGCAAAAGAATCTCCTGAGGATGGTGAGATGAATGAGATGACACTACCCTCCAGACACAGAATTCGAAATTCGAGCCCTGTCGCTCTCAGACTGAGCACGCTACCTCTCGGTCACGGAGGCTCCCCACAATACTGACTTTCACACGTGGATGGGGAAGAAGCATTTTTGTTTCTTTCAAACGGCCGAGACCGGGAGCCGAACCCCGAACTCTGGCGTGAAAGGCAACGGTGATTGATCTGATTGATTGAAACTTGAATTCCAGAGCGGGAGACATCTGGTATTATATTATGTCCATCTAATCCATGGATTAGCTGATTGATCACCCCCCCCCCCCTCCCACCAGGTGGGGGAGGGGGGGGGGTGAGGGTCGTGTGAGGGGCACGATCCAAGGCTGGGTGACAACACCACAAGATGCCGGCAAACACAGGTGTACTAGGAGCGACGGAATGACGGGTCAATTCCGGGTCACAGCGCTGGTACAGCATCGGCATTGGGCAGACATGCTATGTGAGCAGGTGTACAAGTCAAGTGTTTGATCTAAGACGTGATAAATCACCACCCATTAACCACCCAGGGCGAAAAAACCCCTTTAAACATCGGGGCGTTTATTTGAAACACGTGTCCTATATTTGAATTAATTTTTACTTCTAGACTTTTTATCGCCACCTTGGCGTTTAGAAGGTGCTAATCTGCCAAGTGATAGCTTAGCACCTTCTAACTTCATGGGGACGATACGTAGTTTTCAAGAAAGCCTAGGATTAAATTAAATTACAGTAGAATTGATCAAATATTTCTCAGATATAAATACTTAGTCAGTCAACGCAATTTATCGGTGCCTAATTGGAATAAAAATAAATAATTTTGTCATTACAAGCTTGAGTTTGCGTCAGCAATAATATTCCGGCTTGAACCGACAACAACTATTAGCTGTTCCTTTAGCACCACAAGGGTTAAATCCAAAGAGAGTGGGACGTGGCGCAATGGTTAGAGCGCGGAGCTCTGCCAATGTCGCTACCTACCGTGCGGTTTCGAATCCCACTTGGTGTAGGATTGTCGGTGAAATATCATGTTTCTCCCCTCTCAAAACTGGGACGTTGTTTCGATTTTGTGTCCTTAACCCCCCAAATCATGCTTAACTTGACTCAGGTGAAAATGAGTACCTGGTAGGACAGAGATAGCAATGTGTATGATAAGTTCAATGCGCCGAAATGGCTGCAGGACTGTATGCTCACCGTGGAGTTTACATGACACACGAATGAGCAGGTCCAGTGATCAGGGGTTGAAAATGTAAAAGTCGGATGAAATACTTGATATCAGACTATAAACCTGTACCTTTACCTTTTTTAAATCAATGTAAGTAAAATACGATAACCCATTGGGATCATCATGGAGATCATCAACTCCTGCTGAGTTAATTTATTTAATTTTTCACCCACTTGCTACCACGACCCACAACTTCAAGTGGCCGAAAATTACTCATATGTTTTTAATTTGAGCACAAAATATTTGTAAAGTTGATGTTTAGACATACATCTCATTCCCAATAACAGTGGTTTGGTAGACTAATAGTAGTCTGGGAGCCAAGTTTCAAAAAGCTGCTAGTTTTTGAGTTCGCTTGACCCAAAAAGTGGCAAAGGTCTGATATGTGCATATGACAGGAAAATATCCATGGAACATTAATAGGGTGGGTGTAGTATAGAGCAGATTAAAAACGACAATAGTCGGGATCAGCAGAACAAGGGTTAATTCATCATAATAATGATAATAGGCGTGTTGTTAACAAACCAAAATCAATGGAAGGTGAAATCCAATAAAGCATTAAAATCAGGAGAGTTTGAGCTGCTTTTTAAAATATAATCATTTATATACTTATAGAATTGATAAAATGGGGTCGTTTCTATTCACAGCTCAACCTCAATAATACTTAGAAGAAAAGACTAGTTGTGAAAAAACTGGCTAAAATGTAATACAACAATTCTTGGAATTCAGGATGCTCTATGCTTTTTTGGTGTATTACAGTGCAGGGCACCTTTTCAACTTTTTAACTGAGAGCTAGATGTGAATTGCGGCAGCTTTCTCTTACAGTGCGGGGAGCGGCTTTAGACGTCAGATCCACGCACTGTAAGAGGTAGATATTTATAATAGCCGTAGACCCATAACATAGGTATTCAAATGAATCAGAAAGAGATACAATGTAACTTAGACATTTATAATGATTTCTAATAGAAGAAACCATTTGGTCTCTGTGTTTACATACACATATTTCAGCGCTTTAACCCTTCGAGCCTGAATTTACAATTGTCATCTCATCCACTACAAGCCGCGAATTGCTGTCGCAATTCTCGACTTGTAGTGGATGAAGATGGCTTAAAGTGGGTGAGAAAATTGCCATGTACTGGTAAAACAGTTCTAAGGAAATTTTCATCATAAAACCTCTAGTTATATAAAAAATTAGGTCTGTATACAGTGATGTAAAATGATGCTCCAATGCAACGTGAGGGTTTAAAGGGTTAAGATTAAAAATCAGGTTCGTAGCAGCTTAAAACATTTGATAAACACTTCCAATAACGGCTATCCAATTCACGTGTACTTCTATATTCTGGTAAAGCATGTACACGGCTTTTGAAGACTTCTAATCCCCGTTGAGGATGACTGCATTAGAACGTCATAATCCCAGTCGGGCCTGTACTAAAGGACGTTGTACTAATCTCAGATTTTTATATATTCCTATCCAATAGGGTAGATAATTGAGAAATCTTCTTTCCTGGTTGATCCAATCAGAGGGGGTGGGGGTGGGGGGCACATAAATCTCCCTCCAGGGAACACAGAGGTGCCTATTTGTCTGGATTCTAAGCGCCAGATATTGATCCTAATTTGGTTCAATGCTGAGCCACCGTCTGCGACGCTAGCCCAACATTGGCCCAGCATTGGATCAATGTATGGTGTTCAATGGGTTATTTCATCCTGTCAACACCAGGGGCAGCACCAGCATGCTGGTCAAGACAAGGTCAAGGACGATAGGGACCAACATCAATCTCTATCCACAATGTTTTATAGGGCAACAGAGAATGGCGTAATTCTGGCCGAATGCCTGGATGATCACCATTATCACTTATATTATCTCGAAAAATATAGGCCTAAGAAACAATGGACTGTATCTTATACGCTTGTGCAACGCCTCTGAGCTCCCAAGAAGTTAGGCTTATAGACGTATCAACTCGTATCGCGTCGTGAATCAGTGTCAAGACGGCTCAGAAAATATTGTAAGATGTGATACATCTTCTTCTCACACTTTATGGAGTGGCTTTCACTATGAGACGTATGTCGGTATCAGCCCATATCGCACTCAAATCTATGGCAGTTATGTCATGCGTGACATGATCGTGTGAAAAAATACAAACGCTGTTCATTTTTCGGGTGATATGGGAAAATACAGCACATGTTCCACGAATAAAGTGTTCGCCTAAAGGCTCACACCTTATTCATGGAACGAGTGCTGTATTTCCCTATATCGCACTCAAATAAACTCCGTTTGCATATCATTAATGGGCACACGTCATATTCCATAAGCATTGCGCTGAAAACGCATGACACAAAGAGACTATTCGCCACCAGAGATCTCACACTTCTCTGGATAGTAACACATTCTATTGGATACGTCCATTTTTTTATGAGCCTCGTTTTCAATGCATCACGTGATCCGCGTCATTTGTTTCCGTCAGGTTATCAATCATCGATAACAGCTCGTCATATTCGCTAAATGGTTTCTAGGAGTCGCTAAGGTTTTTTTCAAAGACTACTGAACAGAACGAAGTACGACGTTGAAGCAACCACTGAAGACGTCTTGGCGAGTAAAAACACTAATTAGAGAGTCGTTACAGACCAATTAACGACCAATTAACGAAATGAATTCGTCTATCAGTCGCCGCCAGATTTTAAATATGGTCAAAATCGAGCAACCTATTAACGAATGAGATACTGATCCCGACTTCTTAGCGATTAGCTTCAGACTAAATAAAGATTAAAAACAGAATAAGACGAATTTTCATCGTCTCAGTCGCCAATCGATCGCAAGCTTTGTGAGATAATAGCTTAAGTGTCCCCATCTATATCTCAATTGCAGGCGAGCGTTGTTTATCCCTAATATGGCTCCAGCTTATTATTATGCATTATAACCATGGTTATTTATCTCAGTCCCTGATATGGCTATACGTCATGTTTCTTGCTTTAATGCCTCTTGATGCTCAGTCTGTATTAGATCTTATATATTATGATCGTAATATCTACACATGAAATGCCTAACCAGCAACCAGTCTAAAGACGTCAGATTGTGACGTCTAAAGTCGATCCTCGCCCTGAAAGACTGTCCATGACTGTCCATGGTGTGTTATTTTCAAACATACACCCAGCCACATCTCGGTGCAGGAAGAGTGAAGTCAACATGTGTGAGACCACTTCACCTGACAACCTGCCCACTATAAAAAGCGTCAAGAATGGCCTGTGTACAGACCAAGGGTGGCCAGAGTCAACCAAAACACAGCATTCTCCATCCGCATCACTTGTTGTATTGTCAGTCCAACCAGGGATACTAGATCCTGGGTCCAACTTAGAGTCAATCTGACAACAGCGTCCATCATTATAACAGCATTAGTTGGTGTATCTTTACCATAACATTATTGTTCAGCGTTATGACAAATCTCGCACTAACTAACTGACACATAGGTGGGGAAAAGAAAACATATTTTCCAAAATATCGAAAAAATATCGCTTCATTAATAGCTCAGCTAAATGCACCTAAATCTGGTTCGAAAACAGCACAATTTGGCCACAGAGAACTCCCCTGTAAACAGTTTATTATAATAGCCATTGAATACAAAATATGGGTTTGTATTGTCAAAGCGATTGGCCCAGATCGTCACGTATATCTCAGCTATAGGTCAGTCGTTTTGATATACCGACACAATCTCCATATAAAACAGCTGTAACAGTTGTTTTAGGACTGGCTTGTCTGTAGTGTATTTTTTAAGGCCTGTGAATCTCGTAGTTTGACTGTGCTAAACAGCGATGCCCAATGATCATGATTCGTGATCCCAACGTTGTGCCAATGCTGTGCCAGATTAAAAACACATTAAAACAACGTTCGTTTGTTCATTTGTTCGTTCGTTCGTTCGTTTGTTCGTTCGCTCGTTCGTTCGTTCGTTCGTTTGTTCTTTCGTTCGTTCGTTTGTTCGTTCGTTCGTTCGTTCATTCATTCATTCAACCACTCATTCATTCATTCATTCATTCATTCATTCATTCATTCATTCATTCATTCATTCATTCATTCATTCATTCATTCATTCATTCATTCATTCATTCATTTATTCATTCATTCATTCATTCATTCATTCATTCATTCATTCATTCATTCATCCATTCATTCATTCATTCATTCGTTCATTTATTCATTTATTCATACATCCCTCCATCATGAAATATATAGACCAGTCACACAAGGTATCATCACATCCCACAACACGTGTAATGTATTAGTTTACCCATGTGTTGTGATAACGAGCCACGTTTCCATGCGGCTGCTGATAAACAACTTCTACAGACAAATAATTATCATCAAGTCACCTGGGCCGATATGTTTAACCCTTCAACCGCCGGTGCCACATATGTTCGACTTTTCATTTTTATTAGCACATTAAGTACCACATTTTAAACATGTTAAAGATAAAATCAATCAGCAATATTTGAAAACAGTTGACCTCCATTTTGTCAAATCTGAATAATTTTCACTCACTTGAAGTTGTGGATCGCGTCAGCGAGACACTTCAAGTGGGTGAAAATTTAGATTGAATAATTTGGCGGTTAAAGGGTTAAAGCGGCTCACCCAGATCTGAGGCATGTGATTGGTCGAGATGGTCATCTCGACCAATCACATGCCGCAGATCTGTGGCAAATAGCGATCCGAATGTCTAAGATTGATTGTCTAATACAAATATAGATATGTTTGTAATAAGCGTATCATATTGATAAGGACGGATTGATAACAAGGATTATATATCAAAGCACATGTAATATATGAGTGGCTATTCCATTCGCAAACGGGGTTATTCGTAATAATATCAAATTAAATAAGGGCGAAAAACATCGAGCCATACATTATGATAAGATCATCATACAATATCAGACACAACTAGTACGCGGCAGAAAGAGAAAGCAGCTTTACATTTCAAGTAGACAACTACTGCTGGTGGTCGTTGTATGGCAGTATTAAAACTAAGGATATTAGACATTGGTCAACATAGAGACATCGCTGGTGGAATGACTAGTGGTGGTTCTGCAGGTCCAGTTTAGCCTATAATATGCAAAATGTGGCTTTAGACCATTCATTCATTCATTCATTCATTCATTCATTCATTCATTCATTCATTCATTCATTTATTCATTCATTCATTCATTCATTCATTCATTCATTCATTCATTCATTCATTCCTGTTTGTTCAATTAATCATTTACAGATAATTATATTTGGAAGCAGTCCAGAAGAAAAAGTGAATAATATCACATTCCATTAAACATCTAAGTAACCATGGTAACATAAGGTAGATTTAATGGAATAATATCACGAAGCTGAGAAGAGGAATATATATGTTATAAAGTTGGAAAAAACACCTAACATTTCACGAGAAATGGCATCAAATATGAGCTGACATTATCCTATATGTACATATTCCTAATGCAGATGTGACCTTTATCCTATAATCGCAGATTCTTAATGTAGATACGATCTTATTGTATAATCGCAGATTCCTAATGTAGATACGATCTTATTGTATAATCGCAGATTCTTAATATAGATACGATCTTTTCAAATAATCGCAGATTCTTAAAGTTGATATGATATTATTGTATAATCGCAAATTCCTAAGGTAGATACGATCTTATTGTATAATCGCAAATTCTTAATGTAGATACGATCTTATTGTATAATCGCAGATTCTTAATATAGATACGATCTTTTTGTATAATCGCAGATTCTTAATGTAGATACAATCTTATTGTATAATCGCAGATTCTTAATGTAGATAGGATCTTATTGTATAATCGCAGATTCTTAATGTAGATATAATCTTATTGTATAATCGCAGATTCTTAATGTAGATCTATTCTAATCTTATCGTATAATCGCAGATTTTTAAAGCAGATACGATCTTATTGTATTTTTAATCGTAGATTCCTAAAGCAGATACGATCTTTCTGTAGTGTTTCTTCACGAAACGATCCAAAGTAATATGTATTACATAATTCGATATAAACGTACATTACACAGAAGTTACACAAAATGACTAGGTCAAATTCGATAAATTCGTAGATCCGAATGTACGCGCCGACTATATTTGGATCTACGAATCTATTATAATTGAGCTCTTTCTTCGACTTAAAATACACAGAATATTTGCAGATGTTCCAAGATTTGCAATAGAAAACCTCAATTTCATTTTCAGTATGACTAAGCCATTATAGACATACAGTTTTATGATTAAACCCGTAACCTATATGTACCCGACCTGACCAGTACAAAATAACAGTAAATTCGTAGATCAGAATCTACTGTTTTAACAATAGGCTGACGTCACGAGTGTATTTTAATGCGTAATAGCCATAATGACCTAGTGTCAAAAATCAGGTATGAAGGTTCTTTTTCTCTTGTTATAACTTAGAAAGGTTACACACATTTTAGTTATGATAGGTTAGAGCACTGATGTCGACTGCCGTAGATATTCTGTGTTGTTCTTAGCACATTAACCCCTGATAACCAGATGTCCACAGTAAAAATATGCCTTCGATCTTGACGCACAGATATATATTGGTAGTTAAATTTCACAAATAATATAAATTTTTAGTCACTTGAAGTTGTGCATCGCGGTAGCGAGACACAACTTCAAGTGGCTGAAAATTCAAATTGAATAACTCATTGATCTAATGGTTAGGTCAACGTAATAGATGGGGGTCCAATACTAAAACAACATCGGGTCAATATTTCTCAAATTACACACAGAATAACCAGACATTTCTTCTCCTTGGTATTAAAGGGTGTTATCGACTGATATCGACTGCAGTGGACTGAATAACCCGGATAACTAGCTGTTTAGAATTCTTGAATTTTCATTTTTCTTTAGTAGGACTAGAGCTAATAATGAATATAATAAATATAATTTAATAATAATTAGTGCCATTACCCTTTGCATGCTGATTACGGCAAATGACGTTTTTAATCCATATTAGCCGATTAATCCTTAAAGCGCTAAATTTTATATGAAAATCATGGAAACCAAAGGGTTTTTTTCAATTTGAAATTATCATAAATGTCTTAGTTAGCTCCTTCTGATTCATTTGAATACCTATGTTATGGGCCTACGATCATGATAAATATTTTACTCTTACAGTGCGGGGATCGATTTTAGACGTCAGATTTGTAAATATTTGATCTCAAATTACACTGACATGAGTAATTTTCAATACTTAAGGTTGTGGATCGCGGTAGCGAGACACGACCTCAAGTGGTTGAAAATTGAAAAAAAATACTAAGCAGGATGAGGGTTAAATTGCTTTGGTCAGAACGGAAATGTGTTTTAGAAAGAAGGTCGTGTCTGAGGAAACTTCCTGTTACTACCACGCAAAATGTTTTTTTTTTAAACCAAATGGTTCAAACTAACAATAACGATCCTCTCTGCTACTCAATTGCTCACAGTATTTTTCATTCATTTGAAGCTTGTTAACGCAATTTCATCTTCAAATGACGACAAATATTTCAAATAATATAAAAAATAAACATCTTCGAGATTGAATTTTCTGATTAACTGGTTATCTAATGGAGATAAACCCTTGCGGTGCGGGGATCGACTTTAGACGTCAAATGAGGTCTTATATCGTCAGATTCTCACGTCTAGAGTAATATGAAAGAGTAATATATGTATTATGGCCGTAGATCCATAACATAGGTATTCAAATTAAGCAGAGGAGATAACTAAGACATTTATGATGATTTCAAAATGAAAAAACCCTTTGGTCTCCATGGTTTATAAAAAAATATGGCAGCGTCCTAACCCTTTCAAATCTTAATCTACCATTGTCATCTTCATCCACTACAAGCCGCGAATTGCTGTCGCAATTCTCGACTTGTAGTGGATGAAGATGACTTGAAGTGGGTGGAAAAAAAAAAAATATAGTTAATATTAAAAGAGTTCCACAAATTTTTCGCTCTAAACCCACGTGTGTACGAAATGAAATCATTCTTCAGAGATGCAAAATAATGCTTTGATGCATCGTAAGGGGTTAACACTTACAGTGCGGGCATCGACTTTAGACGTCAAAATCTGTAAAAGTAAAATTATTTGTGATGGTCGTAAACGCATAACATATGTATTCAAATGAAGCGAAAAGAGCTAATTACGACATTTATGATGATTTAAAATTGGAAAAGACCCTTTAGTCTCCATGGTTTAAACAAAAAATAATTCAGAGTCAACCCTTACAGCACGGGCATCGACTTTAGACGTCAGAATCTGACATCTGCAGACGTCAGATTCTGACGGCTAAAGTCAATCCCCGCACTGTGAGATTAAAAATAGCTCTTATGGACGTAGACCCATAACATAGGTATTCAAATGAATCAGAAAGAGCTGACTAAGACAGTTATGATGATTTCAAAAATTGTAAAGAAAAACATTTGGCCCCCAAGGTTTTTATAAAAAATTCAGCGCTTCAAGGGTTAAAGGGTTACGGGTTAACTGGCCATCTATCACAGCGTATTTGTCAATATCAGATACACTTTGTTTGATTTATAACTTTATTGAAAATATACCGTCCCCTTGGATATGAAAGGGTGTATCTGCCACTTTACAAAGTGGCAGATACACACTTTCATGTCCAAGGCATATGAAATGGTCCTTTTGGTCCATGTCCCCTTGGATGTGAAAGGGTGTAGCTGCCACTTTAAAAAATAGCAGATACACCCTTTCAAATCCAATGGGACGAATACGTGTTTAAAAGCGAAAGTGTTGAAACAATGGTGGCAGCACAAACAAGAACATATTGATATTTCCATGATGTCGCTAATCCCGCTAAGATGATGATATCCAAGAGGTTTATATCCTTTTATGTTTTTTTTGGGAGAGGCAATGCTTTTACTCCGATGATGTGAAAAATAATCCGAGAATTAGAACAGGTGGCTTTGATCCTAGGACAGCAGAGGATCACATGATCTGTGTTGTCACGTGCTTATCACGTGGTGTTGTCGTCGCTGTGTTGTCGTCGCGGTGTTGTCGTCGCTGTGTTGTCGTCGCGGTGTAGTCGTCGCTGTGATGACAGCGTGTTGTTGTCGCGGCTCTACTCACGCCTGTATCAGTACTCCAGGCTGACTGACTGCCGAGTGTGAGCTACATGTCCACATGATCACAGCCCAGCTGAAGAGGGGCTCCACACGGATCACATACAGCTGTGAGGCTCCACAGGGACTGATACATACAGCTGCCATGGTGTGACATTGATGAAGGATAAGACAGTATCCCAGAAAATACGATACGTTAAACCAATGTCGATTTCATGTTGGGCAGACGTCGGAGACGGCCGGCCTTATAGCGCGGGGATTCACTTGAGACGTCACAAACTGACGACTTTAGACGTCAGATTCTGATGTCTAAAGACAATCCCCGCACTGTAAGAGTAAACATATTTCTAATGGCCGTAGACCCATAACATATATATTCAAATGAATCAGAAAGAGCTAACTGAGACAATTATGATGGTTTCAAATTGAAAACCCTTTTGGCCTGCATGGCTTATACGGAAGTATTTCAGCGATGTAAGGGTTAAATATTTTTCATCTAACCAGTTGTCTGCTACCGGCAGACCAGTGGTCTGACTGTCAGACCTGATGGGACAAGATGGGGTTAAATCAGCATTGCTTTAAATTGTAGTGTTTGCTTAGTCCGTAATTACAGACTCTGTGTGCGATACAGAGTCTGTAATCATTGCCATTCGTAAAGTTGTGCCCAAAAATACGGTACGATCGATTGCGCAATGAATTTCTGCGTCATTGTTTAATCAATTATTTTTATATCATTCTGTAATGACAGATTTACATCTCATTAGAATAATGCCTTAACGTGGAGACTCAAACCACTGTCTTTATAGGTGAATTTATCATCCAAATAGGGCTACCCTCACATTTTTCATGAAATGTTTGGTCTCAGCGTACACTCACCACCAGCATAGAAAACCACAACTTTTGCCATGCTGTTAATCTCTGGGACTATGTTTGCTGGTATATGCACATTGATGTTCAGAGTGTCAAGTCTTGATCGAACCACATCAGCTTCAAGGAATGCCAGTGTCGTTTAAAAGATGGAAAAACATCTTTGCACCAGCTATAGGGGTACTTATTATGTAAGACAACGTCAGATTCGGTGTTTAAAATAATACATTTTTTATGTGCATGTTATTTTGAAAATATATACAGTGGATTAATATTTTTATGATATATATATATATATATACGGTAAGATGCGACTGTGTGAGCGAGTATAGGAACACGAACGACCATTCCTTTAATCTCACAGAATCACTCGCTGTCGGTGATTTGTTTGCTTGATGGAATGATCCATCGGCGGCTGCCATGGCAACAGCAATAGCCATTCGATCATATTTAAACTGTGCGGCATTTCCCGTGATGCCCTTGTCTGAGTCGTGATTGCCATATCACATGACACACCAGGCCAACATTGAAACAGCATTTGGTGAATGCCCCATGTTTTCTGGCATACACTGCTCTATTGGGTGAGCGTCTACAACATTCACCCACTGGGTCATTCACCCACTGGGTCATTCACCCGTCGGGTCATTCACCCACGGGGTCATTCACCCACTGGGTGTAGTCTCTGCTGGACACTCTCGGTCATTTTTTACGTATAGGATAAAGCCCGAGGATCTCTACATTCTTAGCTGTGAAAAAGGTCGAGGCCGAAGGCCAAGGCCTTTTTCATGGCTAAGAATGGAGAACCCCGAGACCAGCTACTTATGTAACTGACTTAAAATACATCCGACCTGAATGAGGATCCCTGATAATCAACAGCTAGGTCACACCTGACTGATTATAATCCTAGAGGCCTACCATGATAAATGGTCTGTACTTGATCGACGATAACTCTCCATTCCCGCCTTATAGAATGTAGAATGTAGTGGTCGGACAAAGAAAATAATGTAGTGGTGTGTTTTAATAAATAGGATCTCATTTTAATCAGTTTGTAATCATTATGTTCACCCAATTGTTAATGAAACACACATCAAACAAAACAACGTAGGCCCTATATACATGGTGTTTAACTGTTTTTCTCATCAAACCTCCATACAAAAATGGCCGCCATCTTGGCATCAAGGTAAAATTTAATCGCTGAAAACATAATGAAAAGCAAATAATGGGCGATGATTTTAAGGGCATATTTAGAATACACGTAAGTAATTTGGAGTGCCCCCCCCCCCCCACAACCTTGAAATATTTTCATAGAAACCATGGCGAACAAAGGTTTTTTAAATTTGAAATGTTATAGGGACTACGGCCATTATAAATATTTCACTCTTTCAGTGCGGCGATCCACTTTATACGTCATCTGTAGACGTCAAATTCTGACGTCTAAAGTCGGTTCCCGCGTGGAAAGGGTTAAAATTGTGTTTTTAATTTAAAGCAGGAAATATAACACAGCATTACCGTTATTATACAAAAATACCACGAATAATTAAACCGAAAAAAAAGCGATAAAAATCGAAAATTAATATAGTCGTAGGTGAATATTTGATCATTTAACTCTTTCAAGCCTGAATTTACCATAGTCATCTTCATCAACTACAAGCCGGGAATTGCTGTCGCAATTCTCGACTTGTAGTTGATGAAGATGATTTGATGTGGGTGAAATTAAAGATAATTACTATGTATTGGTAAACCAGTTTAATGGCAATTTCATTCTAAAACCCCTAGTTGTAGGAAGATTGAGTGTGTTTTCAGGGATGTAAAATGATGCTTTAATGCATCGTGAGGGTTTGAAGGGTTAATAATTTATCAGCAATGAAAGGGTGCGGGATTCGTCTTCTAGCGCGGATCCACAGAAAATCCCTTCCGTGCTACAGGTCTTTCGCCACATCCAATTTCGACCTTTAGCTATTGCCATCCGTGACATTTTGGTTGTCACTAGCCATATAAATCACGGGGCTAGACGTGTAAGTGCCACATATGCTGTCCCAATGATGTACCGGTGCTGGGCCAACGTACCTGATGCTGGCCCAGCACCGGTACAACAGTGGACGCTGTGCTTACCGACTGTGCCTGTAGATGGCGCTCTGGAGTATTCATCGCCGTCTGGTATTTATGGATTCGCCATTTAGTTCACTCTGGCTGTGTGGTCGCCCATATCCCCATCGTCGTGTCTGCAGCATCGATCTCATCCACTATCACGGGTGTCGATGATAAGTCGGTAAAGTGTACATCTGGAGGCCTACATCCGTACATCTGTACATATGTACATCTGTGCGAGGCGGGGGCCCTGGTGCAGTGGTTAAGGCTGCTGCTTGGAAAGTCAGATATCGTGGGTTCGAACCCCAATCTGGCCTTCAAGTTTCAAAGAAAAAAAAAGTTTCTTCCCGCTCACTAGTAATGATTCAATATTGTGGGGAACCTCCGTGACCGAGGGGTAGCGTGCTCGGCCTCACACCGCCAGGGAGCATCGCAACCATAAGTTGCTCGCATTTTGCAGCAAACACACACATGGAAACAATGTTGATCAGTGTTGGGCCACCGTCTGCGACGCTGGCCCAACACTAATCAACATTGTACCCATGTGTCTTGTTTGCTGGAATTTACGCTGCCTTGTTGCGCTTATTACCAAATGGCATAATTAAAATATAAAATATCAGATTCATCAAAATAAGATTCTGAGTTTCAATTAAAGATAATACACTTGTGTTAACCGGTAATTTTCATTTAGCCGAGATCCACACCTCAAAGTTAATGAAAATGTGTATACATGGCTGAATGCAAGGACGGTTAAATTCAGAGAGTGGGGGTTCAAAACACTTCAAAGGTCATTAAAAACATAACTTTTGTAATAAAATGATTAGGGGGAAACAAACTGAATAAAATATCAAGACGGTATAAATTAATTTTGTTATTTTTACTTCTGACAGTAAAATAATCTGGAGGTAGTAAATTCGAACTGATGTTGGTTCATGGTTGTGTATATACATTGCTCCAAACTGTTCAAAAGCTGGGAGTGTGGAGCCCCATCTTGATTTACCAATAGCTAGCTCGTGCAAGGTTTGACACTTAAGCATGTGCTCTGGCACTGCGCATTTGAAAACATTACGGCATACTTTAGATAGCGTGCTTCTTCTTGTAACGATATTTCTAAGTGCAGAAAGATCGGTTCACGCTTTAACAATTAAAGTGCTAAAATATGTTTGTATAAGCCATAAAGACTATTTTTCTAACTTTGAAATCATCATAGACGTCTTAGTCAGTTCTTTCCGCTTCATTTGAATGCCTATGTTATATGTATACGGCCAATATGAATAATTGTACTCTCACAACGCGGGGATCGACTTTAGACGTCAGAATCTGACGTCTAAAGTCGATCCCCGCGCTGTAAGGGTTAAGCTTCATAGCACCACTATAATCATGTAAATTGCTTATAATTGGCATCAAATAGATAGAAGTTCTTGGGAGTGGAATGTGTATTGAATTATCGGAAATTACAAATATTTGGTTTCAAATTCCTATATGTTCTATGATACTATATGTCCTCATTGTCCCTTGGTATTCTATGCCATCTCATAATTATTAATATATATTATAGCTTGTAAATCGGAGTGATAATAAAATTATTTTAAATTAAAAAATGGATCAAATCAATAGAATTTTAATTGAAATTCAAATCCAACATAATTATTTTGCTAATTGTTACCCACGTGAAGTTGTGTATGGCAGTACCGAGACACACAACTTCAAGTGGACGAAAATTTTAATGATTCAATTGTAATTACTAAACGTCTGCTAATTTGAATTATTTAACTTGGGTCTCACAGGGTTGACATGTCCAGTGCGCGTCGGACCCGGTGGAATTCGATCTGTTCTGGTTTTCTCATCCTAATCTGATTCTGGACGTCCGGACTGTATGGATTGTGTCGTCATTACGGATCAATATCTGTTGTGGATCAGCGTCAGAATCTGACAGTAATCCGTGTCACGTGGGTAGCATTAACCCTTCAATCGCCGGTGTCGCATATATGCGACACCTATAACTCTACCCTATGCCACCAGTTTCGCATTTATAGGGCAGTTTAAAAAGTGACACCAATCAGCAAGAATGGTTGACTTTCATTTTGTGAGATATGGATAATTTTCAGTCACTTGAAGTTGTGGATCGCGTCAGCGAGACACAACTTCAAGTGGGTGAAAATTCCGATTTTTTAATTTGGCGGTTAAAGGGCTAACCCTTTACACGCTATAGCCGCCGTCAGATTAACTTGTATCGCATGTTTTTCGCCGATTTTCTTGAAATTTTGAAAGGACTATTTTCGAATCACGCGGCGACTACCGTGAAATTTTCATTGGAAAATATTGTATAACTAAAAAGTTAGACCATCTGGCATGTAATGCAATCAGGGCTAAAAAACAAACTTTAATTTAACCAGTTTAATGGATTTATAGAGGGATGTCGTAATTACAAATTTACTGTAAATGTCAAATGGTCTAACGGCTGAACTATAATTATAATATTTTTTGATGAAAATTTCACGGTCGTCGCCGCTGGACTCGAAAATAGTCCTTGCAAAATTCCATCGAAATCGGTTGAGAATTGACTGAGAAATCGACGAAAAACATGCGATACAAGTTAATCTGACTGCGGGTATAAGTCATCTTATTTAAATTTCCACCCACTTGAAGTTGTGTCTCGCTACCGCGACCCACAACTTCAAGTGGGTGAAAATTACTCATATTCGTTTAATTTGATACCAAGAACATTTATATCTTGATGTTTAAACAGACATTTTGTTCGCAATAGCAGTGATTTAATCGGCAAATAAAACGGAATAAAAAGTCCAAAGTCGTGCTTAGTCCTTAAATGGTTAATATAATTATCCCGTATGCTTAAAGGTTTACAAAAAAATTCCAAGCAATTTAAAATGTGTGCAATTTTCCCCAAGCAGTAGTACCAGCAATGCAGAATAGGCGACACAAATCACTTGAAGATTTGAATTGCTTTATGTCCAGTTTTATCATTTGAGTATGGTTTAGAGAAATTGAGAGAACCTTAAAAGACAAACCAATTTTGAGTAATTTTTGGGAGATAATTAAAATGTGAATGTTTTAAAACGCAATAAATATTTTTAAAATTGTCTGTAGCTAATTCCAATTAGCCAAATCAAAAACGCGAGTTAGAAAGAGAAAAAAGTGTGGATTTCTACTTTAATCACGGAGTCTTAACGCTTTCAAGCCTGAATTATCCACAGTCATCTTCATCCACTAGAAGCCGCGAATTACTGTCACAATTCTCGACTTGTAGTGGGTGAAGATGATTTGATGTGGTTTAAAAATTAAAGAAAATTACCACGTATTGGTAAACCAGTTTCATGGAAATTTTCGTTTTAAAACTCCTGGTTGTAGGAAAATTTAGTCTGTTTTCAGGGATGTAAGATGATGCTTTAAAGCATCGTGAGGGCTTAAAGGGCTAAAGATGGTTAAAATAGTTTTGGAAAATATAAAAGAAATAGAGAAAGCCCGCCCTTATGATCAGTAAGGATCCGCAGCAGAGAGAATGGTTGGGGAAGAGGCTCTACTAATGGTTGCCAAGCGTGCACAGGGAGAAAGAACCGCTCACCAAACGATTTGGTTGCCATGGATACATCACAAAAGGATGTTAGCGTCAATGTGACTGATGTTTTCTCTCGGGGAATTGTTCACGTTTCTCCATTCAATTCTCTGTTGTTTTATCCTGCTTGAAGCTGACAGGTTTTTAGATAAATATAAAAGTTTCCTTATTTTTAACGTAAGGAATGAAATGAAATGAATAGGGCTTTAGGCCACCTTTGTGCACATACAGGTTAAATTGGGCCAGGAGAACCTCCTGAGGATGGTGAGATGAGTGAGATGACACTGCCCTCCAGATACAGGATTAGAAATTCAATTCAACGCGAGGAAAGCGTTTTAAAGAGGTATCTTACAATGGAACTGTATTACTATCCAGCTGTTGGATTCACACAGATGAAGAAACACTTAGCCAGTCTGTGCTTGACTTCACTCAGGGATGAATCATTACACGATATTACATAACAAGTACAGGAACATGTTGACACTGAGTACATGTGACTCATCATCTACATTGTCAAAATATCTAGTGTTTTATCATGGCAATGCCACTTAACATGATTTTGTAATTCTGTATGCGATAATAATATATGTATATATATTTTCGTGTGATTTTACCAAACCAACCATCTCGTATATAAATGTAAATAGATAACTATGAAAAATAAAATTTTACGTCAATAAAATATCTGTCTGTCTGTCTTTCCGTCTGTCTGCCCAGCAAACACGATTCATTAATCCGATGTTGATTTAATATTGGGCCAGCGCCGAAGACGATGGGCCAGCATTAAACCAACATTGGATGAACGTTTTTTTGTTTCTCTACTGCGCCGTCATAAGCCATAGATGTTGTACTTCTCTGTTAGTTGTATCAAGGAGGTTATATATAACCCCCTTGGTTGGGGTGATCAGGAACATTAGGATGTTAGCAAAGTGTACATATATTGTTTCTCTGTGTTACGACAAATAAGTCGACAAATAAGTATGTCATGAATTGTATTTATAACATCATATAACATTGAAAAATTCTCCAGGGTTTCTGGTTCGTTATAAAAAAAAATTATATAAACATATTTACTTTCTTTAGTTTTGCGGATATTCTTCAGATGGTAAAACATTTATTTTAAAGATATAATTCTACCACCAGGAATGTGATATATTAGCGTATTTAACCCTTATCCTGCTAAGTTAGTTTATTTAAATTTTCAACCACTTGAGGTTGTGTCTCGCTACCGCGATCCACAACCTCAAGTGGTTGAAAATTACTCATATTTGTTTAATTTGAGACCAAACATTTACAAATTTGATGTTTATTTTATTTCCTATACACAGTGGTTTAATCGGCTGATAACACTGATTAAAAAATAACAAAGTGTGAGGACGTCCCCTTGGATATGAAAGGGTGTATCTGTTACTTCGCGAAGTGGCAGATACACCCTTTCATATCCAACGGGACGAAGAGCTATCACATGCCGCTGGTCACACACTGCCTCACTGAGCCAGAACTGGACAAACCACCAGTGAGGATTTGAGAGGTGTGCTGGGTCAAAGACCTGTGCTGGCCGGTGACGTTCACCCACCCGACCCATAATTCAGGTCAGGGGAAACTGTAAGCGATCGGGGAGGTCAGAGTAGACTGAAAACAAGAGAAGACAGCAGTGTGAACGACCGGTTCCGGCAGCTCTTCCTGTGATTGGGGAGAACGGGGTAGACTGAGCCGGTGAACGACTAGTTCCGGCTGCCCTTCCTATGGCTGATGCCATCTTCCTGTGATCGGGGAGACTGGGGTACGTTCAGCCCTTCCTCTGGCTGATGATATCTTCCTGTGAGCGGGGAGACTGGGGTACATTCAGCCCTTCCTATGGCTGATGCTGTCTTCCTGTGATCGGGGAGACTGGGGTACATTCAGCCCTTCCTATGGCTGATGCCATCTTTCTGTGATCGGGGAGACTGGGGTACAATCAGCCCTTCCTATGGTTGATGATATCTTCCTGTGATCGGGGAGACTGGGGTACATTCAGCCCTTCCTATGGCTGATGCCATCTTCCTGTGATCGGGGAGACTGGGGTACATTCAGCCCTTCCTATGGCTGATTCTATCTTCCTGCGATCGGGGAGACTGGGGTACATTCAGCCCTTCCTATGGCTGAGGCTATCTTCCTGTGATCGGGGAGACTGGGGTACATTCAGCCCTTCCTATAACTGATGCTATCTTCCTGTGATCGGGGAGACTGGGGTACATTCAGCCCTTCCTATGGCTGATGCTATCTTCCTGTGATCGGGGAGACTGGGGTACATTCAGCCCTTCCTATGGCTGATGCCATCTTCCTGTGATCGGGGAGACTGGGGTACATTCAGCCCTTCCTATGCTGATGCCATCTTCTTGTGATCGGGGAGACTGGGGTACATTCAGCCCTTCCTATGGCTGATGCCATCTTCCTGTGATCGGGGAGACTGGGGTACATTCAGCCCTTCCTATGCTGATGCCATCTTCCTGTGATCGGGGAGACTGGGGTACATTCAGCCCTTCCTATGGCCGATGCTATCTTCCTGTGATCGGGGAGACAGGGGTACAGTCAGCCCTTCCTATGGCTGAAGCCATCCTCCTGTGATCGGGGAGACTGGGGTACATTCAGCCCTTCCTATGGCTGATGCTATCTTCCTGTGATCGGGGAGACTGGGGTACATTCAGCCCTTCCTATGGCTGATGCTATCTTCCTGTGATCGGGGAGACTGGGGTACATTCAGCCCTTTCTATGGCTGATGCTATCTTCCTGTGATCGGGGAGACTGGGGTACATTCAGCCCTTCCTATGGCTGGTGCCATCTTCCTGTGATCGGGGAGACTGGGGTACATTCAGCCCTTCCTATGGCCGATGCCATCTTCCTGTGATCGGAGAGACTGGGGTACATTCAGCCCTTCCTATGGCTGATGCTATCTTCCTGTGATCGGGGAGACTGGGGTACATTCAGCCCTTCCTATGGCTGATGCCATCTTCCTGTTTCTGCCAGCTTTATCTCGGTCGTAAACACTAAACCCTCTGCCTATCACACTGTGCTTCATGTCACAAACATATTTCCACACGAAACATGTGATAAGGTGACCCCTTTGGATATGAAATGGTGTATCTGCCACTTTTTTAAAGTGGCAGATACACCCTTTCATATCCAAGGGGTCGACTTTGTCTCGGTGCCGCTGAAGCCATACAGGCTAGTGCGCTGACACTGATCGCTCATTGAATTTGCTGTGATTGATTACCTGAAAGTACCGGAGTTCGAATTTTCACAGGGTCAGATTTTTGTTATCGTGGTTGTGCTGAAACACAGCTCCAAACTGTTCAAAGGCCTGATGGAGTGCTACCTGTGGTACTACGCACTATAAAGAACACTTGAACAAAACTACGCGGGTGGCGATAGCACGCTAACAGGCGCGAAATTCTAATTTCATTTCCATGTGTAACAGTGTTGAAACTGCGCAGCTCAGGGATCGAACCGGCAACATTGGCATTGAGTGCTACCAATCGAGTCAAAGAGTTGACTCAATGGACAGAGTAGTTATAACTCCAGCCCACCATACACATACCCAACTGCACCCAACTGCAAAACCGGCGCGAGCGCTAAAAATCTCAGCCAGCTTGAAAGATTTAGCGTTGGCCCTCGCGTGCGCGTCGATGTGTTTTGGTAAAAATAAGATAGTGCATTGAATAATTTTCGCGTTGGCGCTAGCGATCGTCTTCGCGTTGGTGTATTTTCCTCTTAGCAGAATACACCACTGTAGGCAGACGGCCGGAGTGAATGCTGAACCACACTTACATCTGAATCTCGTTCGTCACTTTTGGCCGCCGCTGTAGATTCTCACTCGCCGCTAATTAGACTATTCATCACTTTGTCTCGCAGGATGTTTATGTCGCTTATTCAGCTTCTGATGCATGTTCATCCCCTTGATGTTATATATATTCTATTCTTTGATGTGATATATGTTTGTTTCCTTGATGTGATATATGTTTCCTTGATGTGATATATGTTTCCTTGATGTGATATATGCTTGAAGTGATATATTTTTATCTCCTTGATGTGATATATGTTTACTTCCTTCATGTGATAATATGTTTCCTTGATGTGATATATGTTTATCCCCTTTATGTGGTATATGTTTCTTTGATGTGATATATATTTGTTTCCTTGATGTGATATATGTTTCCTTGATGTGATATATGTTTGTCTCCTTCATATGATATATGTGATATATGTTTCCTTGGTGTGATATATGTTTGTCTCCTCCATGTGATATATGTGATATATGTTTCTTTGATGTGTTATATGTTTATATTCTTTATGTGATATATGTTTGTCTCCTTCATGTGATATATGTTTGCTTGATGTGATATATGTTTGTTGCCTTGATGTGATATATGTTTGTTTCTTTCAAGTGATATATGTTTCCTTGATGTGATATATGGTTATCTCCTTTATATTATATATGTTTGTTTCCTTGATGTGATATATGTTTCCTTGATGTGATATATGTTTCCTTGATGTGATGTATGCTTGAAGTTTTATATGTTTCCTTGATGTGATATATGGTTATCTCCTTTATGTGATATATGTTTGTTTCCTTGATGTGATATATGTTTCCTTGGTGTGATGTATGATTGAAGTTTTATATGTTTCCTTGATGTGATATATGGTTATCTCCTTTATGTGATATATGTTTGTTTCCTTGATGTGATATATGTTTCCTTGGTGTGATGTATGCTTGAAATGATATATGTTTCCTTGATGTGATATATGTTTATCTCCTTTATGAGATATATGTTAATTACCTTCATGTGATATATGTTTGCTTGATGTGATATATGTTTGTTGCCTTGATGTGATATATGTTTGTTTCCTTCAAGTGATATATGTTTCCTTGATGTGATATAAGTTTATCTCCTTTATATGATATATGTTTATTTCCTTCAAGTGATATATGTTTCCGTGATGTGCTATATGTTTCCTTGATGGATCATATATTTGCTTGATTTGATATATGTTTGTCTCCTTTATGTGATATATGTTTGTTTCCTTCATGTGAAATATGTTTCCTTGATGTGACATATGTTTTTCTCTCAAGATTTGCAAATGATTGGTGACAAATTATAAAGATGTGAATAATTTGTACCTAGTTGAAGTTGTGTCTCGTCACCGCGATCCCCAACTTTAAGTGGTGTAACATTCCATCCTGTATGACATGCAGAGCGGGATAATTAAAATAAACAAACATTACCTACACATGGCCATTACACTCCGTAGCAGTGTGTGTGCCTACACACTGCTACGCCGTGTGCTGATTCATGCCGACTGCAAGTGGCCTCCCCCAACCCCTTCCACCACCCTCTCCCTGTTTGAAATGATTACTTGTATCATTTAAACGGGGCGGGGGCCCTAGGGTAGTGGTTAGCACCGCTGCCTTTCACGCCAGAGTCCGGGGTTCGGTTCCCGGTCTCGGCGGTTTGAAAGAAACAAAATTGTTTCTTCCCCATCCACGTGTGAAAGTTAGTATTGTGGGGAGCCTCCGTGACCGAGAGGTAGCGTGCTCGGCCTCAGACCGCCAGGGCTCGACTTTCGAATCCTGTGTCTGGAGAACAGTGTCATCTCAATCATCTCACCATCCTCAGGAGGTTTCCTGGCCCAGTTTAGCCTATATGTGCACAAAGGTGGCCTAAAGCCCGATTCATTTCATTTCATTTAAACGAAACTGCCGCTCGGGCAGGACTTTCAGCGTAACGCGACAGTGTTTGAATGGGGACAGTGTAATGGCCATATACATCAACATAAACGCATCACTGCCTACAAATGTCCATGGCATATACATAATCATAAACGCAAGTGTTTTTTTTTTGTAACGTAAATGGTAGATACTTCTAGCTGGTATCCAGCCTAAAGTGGGATTAATGGTAGCCATAGAATCCGATGCTGGCAAATTATCGCCCCATGACGTGTTACTCATGACAACGACAGAAACTATTGTGTTTTTGTGGAATTTGTTCGCTTCTCGGAAAGGACGTAACGTGAGCCAATTAAGACTGATATTATGTTTTTGGCCCAAAGGAGGGCAGCATTGTCGTCTCGTCCTTGTGGCAGAATGAAATAAAATTAATCGGGATTTAGGCCACGTTTGTGCACATACAGGCTAAATTGGGCAAGAAGAACCTACTGGGGATGGCGAGATGAGTCAGATGACACTGCCCTCCAGACACAGGATTCGAAATCGTCCTTGTGCGACTTGGTGCGATTTCACTAACAGTGTTCCCTTCTCTAGCCATAAAAGCGCTAAATTAAATCATTTTAATTTTTACCCACTTGAAGTTGTGTCTCGCTACCGCGACCCACAACTTCAAGTGGGTAAAAATACTCATATTTGTTTAATTTGTAACCGAACATGTTGAAATCGTGATTTGAAATCTTAGTTCATTAGCAATATCAGTGATATTGTTACTGATACCAGCTAATAGCACAGATACTACAAGTGATTTGAACATGTTGAGTAAAACCACAAATTAAGTGTAGATGTTGTGGAGGGCATGTGACAACCAATGATATTATAATAGTCCTTATCCTGTGAAACTCAATAGCCTTGACCAATTTTTTCACCGAACTAGCTAATACAATGAAGTATGAAGGAGGGGGTCTTATATAACATTATTTTCACCGAGTAGCCATTCAAAACGGTGACGTCACTGCGTTTCACAGAGTAGGTCCAATACAGGCGTCTATAAACAAGAGAAGCTGCAACACTGGAGTGTCAGCAGCCTAATCTACACTCTAATAAAATGCTCCAGGTTTGACTGATGACTTCTCCCTGCTAACTACAGTGTTCAATTTTCAGGGCAGACGATGCGGAAAATCACACGTACTCCGCGGGCGGAACTCTCAGCGCATAGCAGGCAGTAGCCCAATGATGGGCCAATGCTGTGCCAGCATCTGAGATGCTGGCACAGCATTGGCCAATCATTGGGCTGACGTCTCTTTATCTCGCATCGCGTGACGTGGTTAAACAAAGGCCCTGTTCGATTTGCACCGATCTGAATATAGTTTAGTGATCCGGTTTGCTTCAGTTTGCCCGAAAAGAACGCCATGAATTGATACCAGTATAGTCGCCGCATGTATACACATAAGCCTCTGCTTCTAAATGTGAAAAAAGGCTTCAAATAAAATACTACACTAGACTATAGCGTGTCGTTTTCCTGGCGCAACATTTTTTTCCATAACTCTGTGAAATCTTGATTGTAGAGGCTATTGCGGCTCTGAATCAGTTTCCTGGGTGTGAGAAACCTACATGTAGACACTAAAACACATTTTTACGTTATTTGTAGGCAAAGTAATGGTACGTTACTTTGCAATGGCGGCCATTTTGGATTTTGCCCTCTAGCGGCTAACGCACAAGGAGAACTTCATGGGACTTTTAGTTATGTTGCTCAGGTGGGGTTCAAGATGCAATCCCCCAAATTTCATCTCTCCCCTATTTTTTCAATCAAATGTTTTAATTTTACTGGACTACAGGGAAATGTGGTACAAGCGTTATGGGGTTATCTACCGCCAATCTAGAAATAGTTTGAGCCAAAGAAACCGTCTGGTTTGGCAATCCGGTTCCAGATCCAATAGTTTGAGACAATTAAAGGGACCCCTTGGGATGAGGCATTTTCAATGTTGTCAATTTTGAAAATTTAATTTATATGAAGCTATATAGTCTACTGATCTTAACTGAAAATACGGAAAAGTTAAAAAACAATTTTAAAGCACCGAAAAAGAGTGAAATAGTTAGATTTCCAGGTCGTATATTGCCATGTAAACAAAACAAGGCAGCAATATACAGCACTCCACACCACATATTCCCACCACGTCTTGGACGGTAAGATCAAAGCAATAGCCGCTAATTGGTGTCTTATAGTCAGGACATGGGGGGACACACCTGCAGCACTGATGGTCTGCTCAACGCTGGGCCGACGGCATCAACTTGTGGCCCAATGCTGTGCTAGCATTCAACCATCTTTTAGGAGAACTCATTGTATGTTTAGGTTTTGTCCGGATTCTTTTAAATATTGTTAGAAAATGCTTCTAAAAATCTGAAATTCCTGAAAAAAATTAAAGAATGCTCTGTGGGATACACTACTTCATTACAACATAAAAACGAATATCATACTGAGTCGCTTTAAACGTATAGTTTAGTAAACCGGTTCAAGATTCAAACGACCAATTACCTTCATCTGTTCATGCAGGCAGGTTTGATGGTTTGGTCAATCCGGTCCTAGATTGCACTGATCTGGTGCGAATCAAATGCTCTGGATTGGTAAAACGGTTTAAGATCGGTGCGAATCGAGCAGGACCTAACTCTTCATTATTCAACGAAAAGCCATCCTATCATTGCAGGGAGTATTTCCCACTAGAGTGAGAACGAAAACAACTGAAATCTCTACATGATGCGAAATGCTAACTTTCACTCCCACCGTTGGACAGACGGTAGCTGGAAGAGGGTTGACTAGTGACCGGACCTTTAGCAGCGAGAAGGTCAATGTGATCAGACTGGACAAGGTCAGTAATCTTGTCTGGTTATCACTGGTCATCAGTGGTGATGACTTGGACGTAATGAGATAAGATTCCAAATCGATGATCCTGTTAATACCAGGTGTTGGCATGCATTGGTTTAACGTTGGGCCAGTGTCGCTCACGCTGACCCAACGTTAACCCAATGCATGATCGATCTTCACAGCAGTAATTGTGAAACGTTGACCCTGTGTTGGTTCAATGCTGGGCCATTGTCTGGGACGCTGGCCCAGCATTGGACCAACACAGGATGAACGCTGCACGTTTAGCGGCAATCCCTGATCACATGGATCATTTACGTGAACCTGAAAATCAAATCTCTGCCTAACCCTTTGAGCACTGAAATACTGTCGTATAAACATGGAGACCAAAGGTGTTTTTTTCAATTTGAAATCATTACAAATTAGCTAGCTCTTTCCGCTTCATTTGAATACCTATGTTATGGGTCTAAGGCCATTATAAATGTTTTCTGCTGTTACAGTGCTAGGATCGACATCAGATTCCGGCGTCTAAAGTCGGTCCCTGCGCTACAAGGGTTAATAACGCCTGCAGACGCTAGCACGCGTACGTAAGAATTTATGCTGAATCTGCGGGTACCGAATTAAATGAATGGGGATTTAGGCCACCTTTGTGCGCATATAGGCTAAACTGGCCAGGAGAACGTCCTGTGGATGGTGAGATAAATGAGATGACACTGCCTTCCAGACACAGAATTCGAAATTAGTGTCCTGGCTGTCTGAGGCCGAGCACGCTACCTCTCGGTCATGGAGGTTCCCCATAATATTGAATCTTCACGAGTGAGCGGGGAAGATACATTTTGTTTCTTTGAAACTTGAAGGCCAGCGTGGGGTTCGAACCCGTGATCTCCGACTTGCCAAGCAGGCAGCTTTAACCACTGCATGCACCAGGGCCCCCACCCTCTGTGAGGACGAACCGAGCCGCAACCTCAATCAGTCACTCGTTTAGATACGCCACTGCTATGATATAACAATAACACTAATCTAAGTTAATTTATTTAAATTTTCACCCACTTGGAATTGTGTCTCGCTACCGCGACCCACAACTTCAAGTGAGTGAAAATTAGTCATATTTGTTTAATTTAAAATCAAACATCTTGATGTTTAAACACTCAT
Organism: Flabesymbios commensalis; assembly: GCA_964017125.1. Classification (NCBI taxonomy): domain Eukaryota; kingdom Metazoa; phylum Annelida; class Polychaeta; order Terebellida; family Flabelligeridae; genus Flabesymbios; species Flabesymbios commensalis. Next base: position 7,819,027 of record OZ024917.1, read on the forward strand.
TTCTTTTCCAATAAATGCGATTCAAACAGCTAATGAAATGAAATGAATCGAGCTTTAGGCCCAGACTAAACTGGGCCAGAAGAGCCTCCTGAGGATGGTGAGATGATTGAGATGACACTGTCCTCCAGACCAGGCTTGGGGCGAGTACTGGACAAAAGTACTCGAGTACAAGTACAAGTACTTGAAAAAATGACGAGTACAAGTACAAGTACAAGTGCTGGATTTTCAAAAGTACTTGAGTACAAGTACATGTACATTCAAAAGTACTTGAGTACAAGTACCGAGTACTTTGATTGTAAACTCAGAGTGTAAACTGTAATTAATTACATTAAATTTATTCAATAAATAATTTATTATAATATATTTTACTTCATGTTGATATATGTGACCCGATCTGGCAAAATGAGTCTTAAGTCGCACTTTGGCAAACGATTATTGAGAAAATAGAGTGGAAATGAATATTTTTCTATTTAGTTTATTTCAATACAATTGTGTGGTATTTTCCAAAAGTGCACAAATTGCCTTTTTGAATTTCAAATGCCATTTTCACAAAATAGTTACACACGCTACAGAGTTGTGTGATATATCATTTTAAAGGTAATTTTGTGTAGGCGCGGTATATCTTAATAACCCCAATATTTAAATATGCGACTTACCAGATCGGGTCACATATATATATAATATTAGTGATGAAAATAATATTTTATGGGACAGGCCTTTTATTGATATTGCATGTCTGATGCCATGTCCCAGCCAATAGTATAATAATGCATTTTCCTATCAGTAAGCCGACTATTTGGCGAATCGTAATAAATAAATAAGTACATACTAGCCGATGTATTTCTGATACTAGTATATAAATTGTCTGTGTCTAAAGCTTTACGCTAGCTTGAAAACTTGCAGTAGTCCTAATGATTGTAAAATTTTGGGCCAGTGCGGCCAACATTTGGCCACCACTGTAATAAACTGTTTAATGAGCCTGAGCACACATTGTGTCATGGAAAAGATCAAGGCTATCAAGGGTACACGGAACACAATTCTGCTGTAGACCGTGATATCAAATAAAATTTATTATCATAATACATGTATATCCGTACAAAATTCAGCCCGGGCATACGTTGAGAAATTGGCCAATTATTAGTTTTTAAAACATTTTGAGGAGCAACTCACTGTTGTATTTATTTTTATACTCGGTCCGTCATCACATTTCGGGGACTGAAAGGGTTATAGGAAGCCGCCGTAGGCCTACAATAGACTCATTATGTAACCTCACACCTTTAACCCTTACGCGACACTAACGTGTTCAATTATACTTTTCTCTAATTTGTAGCTATTATTGCTGACTCAATTTGTATCTTCAAATGACAAACTACATAATCACGATTTTAAAAAATAGACTAATAAAAAAAAGACTTACCTGCTGCTTACTGGTGACCTGACACAATGTATATTGTACGTTTTAGGGTTGTTTAGTTCGTTAGACAACTGACGTCTTGAAAAAATTGTGCATAATTTTTTCTTCTTTTATTTTTTTCTTGTTTTTAGTATATACAGGGATCCAATTTTTTTTGTAAGAATCGCATTATAAGTGATTTGTAACAGAAGCCTAATGATATATAAATAATAGTGGTGTCCCGCAGTTAAAGGGTGATGTTTGCCGTCTAATTATTTTTGTCATCTTTGTTTGAACAGTACTGTTATATCGTGTGTTAATCCTATGTACTTCTCGGTACAATGCTGGTAAATTATTGGCCCAATGTCTTGGACATTGGCCCGGTATTGTGAGGTCACTGTAGATAAGACGTTGCGTTGTCCCGGTCGTGTTTTTTGGTACTTACACAACATTGGTACAGAGTTGTATGAACTATGGCAGTTTTAAGATATCTTAGTCCACACAGAGTCTCAACTGCTTTATAAGATAACAGTTATAAACTACTTGTTTACTTGAGTGACATTATTTGTCCGGTGCTGGGGAAACGTCGGCTAAGTGTCTACGCATTGGGCCAATATTGTGCAAATATTATGCAAATACCAATTGATCGCCCCAACAAACACGAGAAATTGAACCTATAGTAATCATAGTATACCGTCTTCAACGTTGACCCAACATTATACCACCATTGGTTCAATGCCTCGTGTTTGCTGGGGTTTAGCTGCGAAGAACAAGGTGTTGTAAATGTGATTTTCAAATGGAGCGACATCATTGTTGAAATCACCCCCCTCCCCTTCAATGATTATTAGTCCTACTGTATAGTATAGTCACTTATAAATATTATATCAACATGTATTCCTGTTTTCCAAAGACACGTCTCTTGTCTTTTGTTTAAGAAAAGATATTTAATTGTGTGAACTACACGAGGATACTAGTATATACAAGGCAGAACAAGAAATTAGCATCATGATATTGTAAAAAAAGGTGCACTTTTGTTATAAGTTGGTGTGGGTAATTAGACTAGTTTTGAAATAATTTCAAAGTATTATTTAAATTATTTTTCAATAAAATAGCTAAACGGATGGTGAACGAAACATTAACTGAATGTTCCATATCCCGCTATACTGATTTATGGTTTGAATGTGAGCTATTTTGAATCAATTTAAGATGACTAGTACTCGTAAAGTATACGTAAGTACTCGTTAAAAGTACTTTCAATTTTAAAAGTACTTGAGTACAAGTACAAGTACAAGTACTTTTTAAAAGTACGAGTACCGAGTACCGACGAGTACTGCAAAATCGGTACTCGAGTACCAAAGTACCGAAGTACCGAGTACATTGGCCCCAAGCCTGCTCCAGACACAGGATTCGAAATTCGAGCCCTGACGGACTGAGGCTGAGCACGCTACCTTTCGGTCACGGAGGCTCCCCCCAATACTGACTTTCACACGTGGATGGGGAAGAAACATTTTTGTTTCTTTTAAACCGCCGAGACCGGGAACCGAACCCCGAACTCTGGCGTGAAAGGCAGCGGTGCTAACCACTACCCTAGGGCCCCCGCCCTCAAACAGCTAATAAAACGGATTGAAAACGACAATAATCGCGCCTAGCAGTGAAAGGGTTGATTCCTTTAGATGCCATGGCTTCTGGTTCAGGGGACACGCTCAGGTCTAAGATCATAAAAAAATCGGTGATTTTATTTTGGCTTCTTAATATGACCATGTGATGTAAACATGTCCATAGACTAGAACTGCAATAATTTTTTAATTTTTGTGCTGCGCATTCACCAGTTAAGCTAGATGTGGAGACGAAATTCCCGTATTTCTTATTTTTGACATGGTTGTCAATAATTAGAAATCAGGAATTTCGTCTCTATATCTAGCCTAACTGGTGAATGCGCAGCACAAAAATTAAAAAAAACTTTTGCAGTTTTAGTCTATGGACATATTTACATCATGTGGTCTTATTATTAAGCTAAAATAAAATCACCGATTTTTAAAAGATTTTTGGATGATTATTTTATATGATCATATTATTAAGCTAGAATAAAATCACCGATTTTTTTTATGATTTTAGACCTGGGCATGTCCCTCTAACATTGCACAATAATTTATCGGAATTCTTAAAATTGTGAATTATATTTGATTGCAAATTTAAGAGCATAAATTGTTATATGAAAGGCTACGTAGATGTGACTTATAAGGTGGGGCTACACTCAATCTAAAAATGAAGTTTTTTTTCAGTATGGTATACGAGTAAAACATTCTGTAGGCCTATGTATGCGAAAACTTTTTTATTATTCCCTACAGCAAAGATCCTACAATAATGTTCACTATCATACCATGCATGAAATATACAAAAATCCCCTGTTCCTGAGGATACACTTCTCTTTTTCAGGATATGATCGGTTATTATGGTCCTTCCCCCCCGGACCCATCAATACAAATATGACGCCAACGCATTGACGCCAGTTTCCGTATTCTCGTACAAGTTACGATATATCGTAGGCTTCTGATTGGTCGAGATGGCCATCTCGACCAATCAGAAACCTACGATATATCGTAACTTGTACGAGAATACGGCCACAGTTCCAGGCATTCCCACTGGTAGTAATGTGCACCCAATACGGACTCTCTGACCGCAGTATTGCCGGCTGAACAGTCTCGGTGAGTTGAAAGACCCTAATGGAAAAGAATTGTAGCAATCCAAAACGCAGCTTCGACCTGATTTCCGGGGTCGAGAAAAGTCAGCATCGCAGGAATTGGAACCTTTCAGAGTCTTGCTGTGTCAGCATAGCCTCTGTATGAAGCCAGGAAACGACTTTATACAGGGCGTAAATTAACTTAGGAAGAACTATTAGAAGATAAGACAAATATTAAAATCAATACAAAAGTTTTTTTTATGAATGTGTGAAGGGTTATATAACAATAAGCCTCTCCAACATAATAAAATGACAATTTTCATTTTATATCGGCGATATTTACAAATCAAATCAAATCAAATTGTATTACCATATTATATCCGTACAGGATTCAGGGTTTATAAATTTTGGTGGTACATTATTATATAATACATTGATGTACCTTATGTACCAGTGCTGATATTTTTAAAACGTATCAGAGTTAAACACATATTATAGAAATGTTGCCCGTGGAAAACCAGAGATAAAAAAACTACATATTATAATGAATAGTATATAGTAAAATACACTCTGGAAAGCGTAGCAACCTACAAAATAACTACAAATAGAACATTTCACATACACCACTATTATAGAATGTACACCCTTAGTTAACAATGCATGGGCCAAGCTCGTAAAACCGTTACATGGCTAAAACACGCCATAAGAATTATATTACATTACACATATCTATAGTTTACCAGCCTCAAAGCATTCTGTACTCCGATTCTGATAAATCTCTTTTTGTATTTTGTCCAAGCCACGCGGGTGGGGTCATTGCTATATCATTATTTATCATAATCTACCAATAATACAAAAACCTGTTGAGATAACAAATATGAAATGGCATACAATTATATGCATGAGATACATAATATAAGTAATAATGTCACTAGAATATAAATAGTAAATGTACACCTGGGAGAGAAGGTGAATAGGATCTATTGGAGCCTTTGCTAGTAGTTCCCACCCAACATGTTGCAAATTCCACCAGCCCTTTATATTATGATTACAACAGAAACATTGTAAAACCATCAGCAGCAATCACTAAACGGTGGCACAACATTAAACCATAAGCGCAACTTGCTGGGAAAAATGTTATGAATTGTCCCAAATGTAGAAGTCGATACGTCATTTAACATATAATTAATAACCAGTTATCAGAAATATAATGCTGAGGCTGATAATTCATTGAGAAAGAAGATATTGTGATTTCAGTCTGTAGAATATTGTATTTGAGTTTTCAGGTTTACCTGCTTACAAGCAGATACTGCTGTCTGCCTTTTTATGTAGCAGACTTCCCAGACGCTGCTGATTGAAAATGCCTGAAGCCGTTGAGGCAGTCCTGGAGGAAACCAGTGAGCCTCATCAGTGAGGTGATGACATCATAATAGTGTGGGTCAGAGGGTCAAACCAAACCTGTCTATCTGGTTAAGACCATTGCAGGTCGTGTCGGATTTAGTTGGCCTGCATGGTCTATCTAGTTAACGCCATGCCAGGTCGTGATGTTTGGGCTAGACAAATTTAAGTCAGAGAGTTGGGCTGCATGGTAATCTCAATCTATGTACAATCTATGTATAGTTAAAGCTACATATTTCAAGGGAAATGTACTTAACCTTTTCACTACCATACATGACGGAAATTTCCGTCGTCATTCGTCAATGAACGTAACCATAAAATGACACAAATTTTTGTCAAATATATACTACATTTATGTATTTTTCGTCATTTGAAGCTGGAAATTGCGTTAGCAATTCCAGCTTCAAATGACGAAAAATAGAACTCCTACACCAGTATATCTGGATCCTGGTATGCACCTCGGCCTGGAAGTCAAAGGGTTAATTGTCTGCAGGAACAATATGTCTATCCCTGTTATGCCTCGGGAAAATCAAACATACCGATGTGGCTGTAGATGTGGCAGTCAACACATGCGACATTCACTGTGCCAATGGTGACGTAAATATAAGTCCTACACGAAAAAAGGCACAAGCCGTCTCCAGGTTACGGCACAAATAGTGCTCACATTATTTCACCCTTCTACTGGCCACGAGACATTGGCCTAACGACGTGTCTACGTCGTTCCACGTTGACCCGTCATTGAGCCAGCGTCTTTTGTTTCCCAGTCAATTGCTTTGGACAAATTTATCACCCTTTTATGTGCGCCGGTAAACAAAAGTACGATAACAATAATTGGAATTTCGTTTGGTGGAAGACGGCCATTGATTTCACAGTTTTTCTGGAATATTTCACAATCTAAGGGAATGGTTCTTTTTTTCAGTCAATATCAGAGAAAGGAAATGTGCTGTATGAATGAATGAATGAATGAATAAATGAATGAATGAATGAATGAATGAATGAAGGAATGAATGAGTGAATGAATGAATGAATGAATGAATACATGCATGAATGCATGAATGAATGAATGAATGAATGAATGAATGAATGAATGAATGAATGAATGAATGTATGAATGAATGAATGAATGAATGAATGAATGAATGAATAAATAAATAAATAAATGAATGAATGAATGAATGAATGAATGAATAAACGAATAAATGAATGAATAAATGAATGAATGAATGAATGAATGAATGAATGAATGAATGAATGAATGAATGAATGAATAAATGAATACATGAATAAATGAATAAATGAATGAATGAATGCCTGACATAGTGGATGAAGCCAGTTTTACAAAAAAACTTAAAACTAGGTCAGATAGAATAATTGAAATCAATCTTGATAAGAAATGAAATCCCTTTTATTTGACAAATTTTGCATGGGCGCCCCATTTCCTATATCACCTTTTGAATATTCCAGTTGGATATTCCAAAATCCCCATGTGTTACAGACTATCTTGTAAACACGCAGTAAACGCACCAGTTGTTGTTCCCCTGTTTTGACATGTACATGCCGGGTCTACGGCTACGATGCCCGGTAATGGCCTGCTAAATTACTGTGAAAATTGGATAACCATCGCCGGCTGTCGTCGGCGGCCCAGTAATTCTCCCAGAATGCAATCGAATCATGTCCGGTGGCCGTTTCTCTTTGCCTGGTCCGTGGACATAGTTTTCAAGACAATTGTGACACAGGTGAATCCTAGTATTGGTTTATGTTTATTTGACTTCCAGTTAAAACATGCAAAAATGGTACAATATCATTATTATTAATTGAGTATTTTTTTCTCAATATGCTTGTCAACCATGCTAGTGAAATAAAATTATAAATAAAAATATATATAACAGTAAAATATAAAACCAACCACTCGCAAGTTATAGGTGTTGGCATACTTATTATGTAAGACTTTGCTATGCTGTCTTCGATTCTTACATTGAATTTATCGCAGGTTTAATTTTACATCTATGTGGTACCTGAGGCTTTCTTTGTATAAAATAGAGAAACAAACTTGAATAAATGTCATCACAAGAGATGAGAATCATGAACGTTTTTTTTTTCAAAGCTGCTATACTCAGCAGACACAAAAGTTGAATGAACGCTGGTTTATCGTTGGTCTACGACGTTGGACAAACGTTAAACCAACACTGAGTAAACGTATTGTGTCTGCTAGGTACACAATCCTCACAACAAGATTTACGTTTAATCTACATCAGCCACAGTTTCAGGAATATGTCGTTGTCCCAACGTCATTTTAACACTGAGAACGCTGAAATATATTTGTATAAAACATGGAGACAAAAGGGTTATTTTCAATTTGAAATTATCATGAATGTCTTAGTTAGCTCTTTCCGCTTCATTTGAATACCTATGTTATGGGTTTACGACCATTAGAAATATTTTAGTGTGGATATCGGCTGTAGACGTCAGAATCTGACGTCTACAGACATCAGCTTCTGACGACTAAAGTCGATCCCCGCGCTGTAAGAGTTAAATGACATAGTTTCAATGAATTACACCCTGATTCAAAATAACCAGGGTGAATGACTTGCGTTGATTTCTCAGTCCATTCTCATGTTATTGTCATGAAAGCTTACATTCAGCAAATTTCATTCACTCTGGTTAATGATCCACCAAAATCAGATATTTCGTTGATGATAACAGCATCAGCTCAGGTGTTGTCTTCGCAGTTAGAATTAGCCCTTACAGCGCGTGGACTTTAAACGTCATGATCTGACGTCTGTAGACGACGTCTGTAGACGTTGACGTCTAAAGTCGATTATAATGGCCATACACCCATAACATACGTATTCAAAGGAATCAGAGAGAGCTAAATAAGACATTCATGATGATTTCAAATTGAAAAAACCCGTTGGTCTCCATGGTTTATGGCAGGTTCAACGATAATGTGTACCACCAGCCTACCTAGTAAACTTAAAAATAAAATGGTCTAAGTTATTATTTTGCCGTTTCAGTCAGTTCGTAAAATAAACAAACAGCGTGTTTTTGATAAATTCGATATAATTTTTGAATTTTAAATTGTTAAAAACACATTTATTCGTGCAGTCTTGCAATGGGAAATAGAGAGAAAGTTTGTTGTTTTAATAACAGTCACTCACTCCTGTCACCGACACATGAAATTCACATATAGTAACACAAAATATCATATTATGACCTTTATTTTGCTTATTTTTTTTTCTTTAATGCTGATTTAGGAAAAAAAACAAATTGCTAGCGTGACTTTTCAAGCTGTCTTGGACGTACATCTGTACGTAATAACGTTAGCATGTAGGCCCTACTTCACATAATAGGGTCTAATAATAATATGATATATTTATTTGGCGCACATATCCAGCTCATCATATGCCTACAGGCTACATGGCGACTTACATCATATCATCCCTGGTCATTGGACCTGTTAGGCCTAATTGATGTACCATTTCAACTCCCCGGGGAGCATACATCACTGCAAACGTTTTGCGCTAGTGATTTTTTTATTATCGAATATATTACCCATCTCTATCCTACCAGGTAAGCTTACTCATTCACACCTGAGTGAAATGAAGCACGTACCATCAGGGCACAACATTGACACATCAATGTCCCAGTGTGGATAGAGGAGAAACATGATATTTCCAGGAAAATCACGCACCAAGCAAGCCTCAAACTAGCGAGGCAGGCATGCAGCGGCTAATTGAAAAGCATTGCGCTTCATCCATTGCATCACGTCCCACACTTCCCTAAAACAGCTTGTTCTGTGTATGGCTATTGATCAATTTTGCTACTTTTCGTTTGAACAGTAAGTGGTAGATGTTTTTTTTTTCATAAATACAAAATCTTCATAAACTTTTTGCTTAAAGAGATTGGCCGTTTTGCAATTAACATGCATATAGATTGTTTCAGAACAATTGTGTGTTCAAGGTTCAAGTGCTGTTTAGTTTATAGGTGGAATGTTTCAACATGCGCTTCTCAAATAAATACAAACTACTTTAATTTAATCATGTTTATGAAGTATAATATCACCAATATGCCTACATCTTTTTTTGTAACCCTAACAGTGAAAACATCTATATAGCATAACGTTCACAGTCAAAAACATCCACAAAACATAACTTTCACAGTAAAAACATCGAATTAACATAATAAATAAGATAGCGTTCACAGTGAAAATATTCAATTAACACAACGTTCACAATGAAAAACATCCAAATAACATAACGTTCATAGTGAAAAACATCCAAATAACATAACGTTAACAGTGAGAAACATCCAAATAACATAACGTTAACAGTGAGAAACATCCAAATAACATAACGTTAACAGTGAGAAACATCCAAATAACGTAACGTTCATAGTGAAAAACATCCAAATAACATAACGTTAACAGTGAAAAACATCCAAGTAACGTAACGTTAACAGTGAAAAACATCCAATTAACATAACGTTCACAGTGATAAACATCCAAATAACGTAACGTTAACAGTGAAAAACATCCAATTAACATAACGTTCACAGTGAAAAACATCCAAGTAACATAACGTTAACAGTGAAAAACATCCAAATAACATAACGTTCACAGTGAAAAACATCCAAGAAATATAACGTTAGTCTGTGGTTTGTCCAGTATCCATAAACGATAGCAACATAAACACAAATGGTGCAAAGCATTACATTCACTGTAATGAAATACATTACTTCATTTTCTATGGAAATTGCATGTTCAGAGGTACAAAATGGGCACTTAACAGGCTTGAATTGTCAAATCTTCACAAACCAAAATGCTAACGTTACTACTGATTTATCACAGAGATGGTAACGTAAATTTTGAACAATACATTTTACAAACATGCCTACCTCATAGCGGTATTTTTCTGAACTAACACGTGCAGGCAAAAGCCACATACATGTATATTTCAATACCATGTTGCATGGGCAGCTAGTATACAAATTTCTTGCTGTACAGTGCGTAAACTGCAGTGCTATTGTTACGCAGTATAGGACAGCGAATTTCGTGACTGACAACTCGATGCCACTATATGTAGACATTTATTTTTAAAACATTTTGTGCTATATATTTTATTAGACAAACCAATTACCTGGTCAATTGCTCAAGTTCATATTTATGGTGTAAATAGTTTTGACGTACGAAAACTTTTAATTTTGCTAACGTGATGAATACATCTTTGATGTACAAAATTGCGTTTTAAGTGTCAATTTTAAACATCCATATTTTTGTCAAAAAAATGTTTCGGGTTAAAATAAACTTTCAATAATCATAATTTTATATATTGTTTTTATGATGCAGCATAATGCTGGCGACACTATGTAAAGAATGTTGGCAAAAATGATGTAGAAAAACTAGCCTAGTTCCTGGCCCGCGATCTTGAGTATTTTTTGCGTAATAAGCAGATTGTGAAATGTTGCTTTTGCGTATGGCACCAGCGCGCAAATCTCCGCGCTGGTCAAAAACAAACGGCGATTACGACGCTGTTTTGACAGTAAAAATCTGTTGAAGTGAAAAAATAAGTCGCTTGGATGCACAGAAGTCAAATGCCTTCGTTTCGTTGACAAATCTTGAGTATTTTTTGCGTAATAAGCAGATTGTGAAATGTTGCTTTTGCGTATGGATGGACATGTGACCCTAAATTGATCTGGCTTGCCCAGAATGCAATGGGTCACGGATGGGACTATAGAAAAACATGACATGTCGCCAAAGTAGGTTTTGTACCCTTGATATGACAGACAGACAGACAGACAGAATTTTTATTGACGTAAAAAGTCCTCATGGACTTATTTGTCATAGAAAAACATACAATATAATATAATTCAATAATATAAAACATTAACATTATTTTAAAATACGAATAAACATGCCGATATAAACAATGGTGATTCTTGTTGTAAAATAATATCCACAAATAATTAATAACAAATATAAAGCAGCAAAATAATTTTAAAATACAGATAAATGAGGCGATAAAAGCAATAATTGTTCTGATCGTACAACTATTATCACAACCAATAATTAATAACAACTATAAAACATTAAAATAATTTTAAAATACTGGTAAACAAGCTAATAGAGAAAAGACAACTATTATAATAATTAATAATATAAAAAGGTTAGGTAATTTTTTTAAAACACAACTTGATATATTTCGCTAACATGTTGAGTACAGTAAAATTGTTACTGTTTAACAACAGTATAAATTTTTTTTCAGCAGTTTCACCATGGAAATTAGAAATAAACAAATTAATATTACTAAAAAATAAAGTTCTTTCTGTATTAAAATATGGGCACGTTATTAAAAAGTGAACTTCATCATCAATTTCTGACTCACATCTTAAACAAATTCTATCTTTTATTGGTAGATTTTCATGTCTCCCTGTTTCAATTCTTAAACAATGTGACGATAAACGTAACTTAGCCATAGCTGTTATGTCTTTAATATTTGTCAAAAATAATAAATAATGTTCGATATTAAATGATTTTTTAAAAGTAATATAAGTACGTAACTTGGGGGCGCTGGTTGTTGCTTGACGCCAGATGTTTATGTAATCATTTTTAATGGTAATTTCAATATCTTTCATAAAAAGTTTACTGTTTTCTATGCGTTGTTCCCGCCAAGTATCTTGAAGACCAATGCTACATAAAAGCTGTTTGACATGAGTTACCCAGTTAACTTTGCCTGATCGATCGAAATGAATTAAAGATTTATAACAATGCCTCAATGGGTTACGGGACGAAGAGTTCAGTATGTGACACCAATATTTTAAAGTCATTATTTTTTGAAGTATAAAAATGGGAAATTGACCTGTTTCCCCATAGACACCTGGCGAAGAAGTGTGGCGACTTACGCCCAACATTAGTTTAAGGTATTTTAATTGTACTTGTTCAATTGCTTTTGTTTCTTTACCGTTATACATAAGCTCGCTACAGTACATTAAAATCGGCAATATTTGAACATTTAACGTTTTTAATGAAATTTTAGGTGGCAATTTACCGACACTAGCAGAACTGTAATGTCGTATGGCGAAGATTGATTTTGATGCTTTATCAGCAATATATTCGTAATTTAAGGCAAACATGTTCTTATTATTAGAGCACCACAATCCAAGGTATTTATATGACGGGTTTTTCACTACGTTTTATTAATTTTAAGTTTTCAAGATTTTTCTTTATCTCAGAAATTTTGTGCACTATATACCAATATGGTAACCTTTAAGCACACATATTTCCTCTTTCATATACTGAAGCAATAAAATGTAATTTGCAATCATAATAATGCTAACGTTATGGTACACATTATCGTGGAACCTGCTTTATATAAAAAAATCAGCGCTTTAAGGGTTAATGGTTTTTCACTGCCGGCAGCACCACATTTTTTATCGCTGCTTGGCCTTCTGTTCTCAGACGACATTGGTTCAATTGTCAGCTGCCCATGTTTGCTGGGAGTGTTTCTATCTGGTGAAATGAAATGAAATAAATGTGGTTTTAGGCCACCTGCACATGTAAGCTAAACTGGGCTAGAAGAACCTCTTGAGTATGGCGAGATGAATGAGATGACACTACCCTCCAGACACAGGATTCGAAATCCGAGCCCTGGCAGTCTAAGGCTGAGCACACTACCTCTCGGCCACGGATGCTCCCCACAATATTGAATATTTACGAGTAAACGGGGAAGAAACATTTTGTTTCGTTGAAATTGTAATGCCAGAGCGGGGTGCGAATCCGCGATCTCCGACTTTCCAAGCAGGCAGCTTTACCCACTGCACCAGGGCCCCGGCCTCTTCTCTCCAATGATAACATGAAGAGTGGAAGTGGCAGCTATCGTTCTCTGTGGGAAATGATTGCATTGTCGCCGGTGGAATTGAGGAACAATAAATAACATATTACTAGTGTTACATTAATCTCCTTTGCCATTTTTCATTCAATTGAAGCTTGGATTACTGACGCAATTGTCAGCTTCAAATGAATGGAAAATGCAACAGGCTTGGAAATCAAACCTGTTATAATGTAAAATTGTTTTTTTATGTGAGAACCGCATTTGAGTATTTCTCTAGCACCTGCGTATTTCCATAGCACTTGCTTATATTTGTAACATCTGCGCATTTCCATAGAACCTGTGTATTCTAATAGCACCTACGTATTTCTCTAGCATCTGCATATTTCTATAGCACCTATTTTTACCATAGCATTTGCGTTTTTCCATAGCACATGTGGAGCATTTGCGTATTTCGAACGATTTCATTCAATATTTTTATTCAGAAAAATCAGATAAAAAAACTTTCTAAAACGTGGTGGACATTGATAAAAACCCTCTCAGATTCGATTTCTCATATTTTCGTGCTAAATTATCAGAAATAAAAGCGTGATAAAGTTACCTTCTTTACGGCGCAGTGTCCAGTGTGAATTGGGGATCGATTTAAGGATGCATTAGTCGTCGAGCGTGTGTGACCGGCAGCCAACGGAACCTGATTGCAATTATTGACATTACTGTCCATTCCAGGGCCGGCAGACGGGGTCGCGTCTACTCCGAGACCGGCAGACGGGGCGAGAAAAAAACACGAACCAAAGAAACTACCTTTAGAATTATGGCATTGAAAAAAGACTCTTAATCTTGAAGGTGTGTCTCACTCCCAGTAATTTATTCATAAGATCTGCATATGTACAGACATGTATGTACATGCTACGTGAGCACGTATGGTGGTGACAAATATACCTTATAATATTTGTATCAGATCCATAACTTAACCTTTTCACTACCATACATGACGAAAATTTCCGTCGTCATTCGTCAATGAACGTAACCATAAAATGACACAAATTTTCGTCAAATATATACTACATTTATGTATTTTTCGTCATTTGAAGCTGGAAATTGCGTTAGCAATTCCAGCTTCAAATGACGAAAAATAGAACTCCTACACCAGTATATCTGGATCCTGGCATGCACTCCGGCCTGGAAGTCAAAGGGTTAAACTGTATTAAATTTAAATGAAGTTTGCAATGAAATATCAATATGACGGATTATAAAATATATTTACAAATTGCATGGCTTGTGATGTTAAAGGGCGCCTTCAACAGGATGATCTTTGATTGCAAAGTAAAAAGGAGATATGAGCTGCTGAGGGGTTATGTCCCAACGCTGTCACGGGATCAGGCCTATGTTCCAATGCTGTTACGGATTTATGTCCCACCGCTGTTAAGGGGTTATGTTCCAACGCTGTCACGGGAATATGTACCAGAAAAAAAGAAAAATTGACCCAATGTTTGGTTAATGTTGGCCCACCTTCTGCGACGCTGGCCCAGCAAGAACCAAGCATTAGGTGAATGTACCTCGTTTTCTGGGATGCCCAGTACCTGGCAAACACAAGACGTTGAGCAAATTTTGTTTTAATGTTGGGCCACCGTCTTCGACGCTGGCCCATCATTAACCCAACATTGGCTCAATGTCTCGTGTTTGCTGAAAGGCTGATAGACGTGACAACCCCCTGGTCAATACGTCAACGCTCAGAGCCACCTAGTGATCACCATGAAAATCAATACGCCACTTCCTGCCTGTCGCCGGAAGTGCCAGTAGCGTTTTGGAGAGATGGTCGGGAGATTTGTTTCCTTACAGGAAGGAAGGAGGTGGTGACGCCTGGTGGGTAGAAACTTTGATTTAGATGTCAGCCACGTCTTCCCTAATTCACAGACGATGCCACTACGTACTGTCTTATGATGTATTGAGAATCAGGTACAGATTACTTCATGCGATACGACATGATACTGTACGATACGATACGATACGATACGATACGATACGATACGATACGATACGATACGATACGATACGATACGATATGATAATATACGATGCGATGCGATACAATAATATGATACGATACGAAACGATTCAATACGATAGATACGAAACGATATGCTACGATACTATATGATACGATACGATACGATATGATACGATATGCTACGATGCGATACAATAATATGATACGATACGATACGATTCAATACGATACGATACGATACGATATGCTACGATGCGATATGCAAAAATACGACACGATACGATGTGATTCGATACGATACGATATTAGATGATACAAAATGATACCAAAGACCCTGTACAATAAGATAGTCAACTCTCCCCAAAACGTGAAATCGCTCTCAGTGCTGTCCCCCGGTATTGGGAGTTGGAACTAATGCTTTTACCATCCATCAAGTATGATTTCACCATATTACGACGAGTAATTATGACGTTGATCCTATTAAAAAAAAATACATACTTTACATCATAAAAATCAGAAAAATAAGTATCGACGGAGGTTTACTTCTAGTTTTTATCCAATAATTTGTTGGTTAGTTATCAATACTTTTTAATTGTCTTCTTCCCTTTGGTACCTCAGGGGTTGATGCACCCGTATAAACAAGTATGCATATTCATTGTTTACAAACAACAGGTGACGCCCAGCTAACACGTCGATTCAATTATAGTGTAATGCTGGTCCAAGGTTTGTAATGCTGGTCAAGCATTACACCATCATTGGTTCGTGTTCTCGTATTTGCTGGCAGGTGACGATGTGTGCAAGGGTAGATACGGGCAAAGAAAACCAAGATAGGGCAAAGGAAAACATAATATTACTAAACATTATTGTCTAATGACACGGATCATTTGTCATGTTTATCATTCGGAATATACCTGAACAGAAATATCTTGTTGATATAAAGCATGTTACTGTTACTGCTGATTCACCCGATTTGAGCGATTCTGTCACAGAATTAGCTGATTCAATGCTAAAATAATTCACGCCACAAATGGGTATTACCATTGAGGAGGAGAATATTCCTGTATATATATCAGTGGATATCTTTGTCGCAAAGTGTCTCGATCTGCAGGTAAAGTAATTTTGATGCCAATAATAAATTGCATACATTTATTATTATTATTGCATACTATTAAAGAAGCAATATTTGAATATGCAAGGTGTGTGGCTTTTGTTCCACGTCTAAACTTAATACAATTAATTGGTTAAAATGAACGAATTTTCGGAAATATACCTGAACACATTCTACATAGGAGTCACAACAGAGATCAAATTATTACGTTCATCAAAGACACTAAATTACGTGCAAGTTGTGAATGTTTCACGTTAATGTTACATATTTATGTCCCCATTCGGCTACACCATGTACCGCGGGAAAACAATGAACACCTTATTACCAGTAACGGAAGGAGAAATAGTAAATTATTAAAATTCAACTATAAATAAATTGTGTCATAAAAATTAACGTGTCTTGTTTTTAAGATATCAATATACTGCTAACGCTCCAGTCCTCAGTGACATTGATGGCAGTGGTCCGAGAGAGAAGGCTTACATATTATAATTTTATAATATTGCTTTTGTGTTCTAAATATATTTGTTTAAATAATAAAAGTTTGCAAGTTATGGTTGTTATCAATGTTTTGCCCCGATCTCCTTTGTGGTCGCTATGCTTGACGACATATCGTCACTCCCCTCCCGTTCTGTGCCCACATATTTGTGTACTTTCTGTACACAGCTCTTCTGTTATTTAAATGAAGACATTTTAATCTCTAAAACTGTATGATAATATAACATGACGTTTCTGCTCCCCGTTACTTTGGTTCCAAAAATAAATATTGCAGAGATATTGTCATAACTGTCAAACCTAGAAAAACATTATTTTTTATTTAGAGGCTAAAGTGGTGAAATTATCACTTGTTTTATATGATGATACACTTGCCAAAGCATAGTTCCAACTCTCGTTAAAAGGGGACAGCACTGCACAATGTATTACACGCATTTGTATTGTGAAATCCCTATTACACGCATTTGTATGGTGAAATCCGTAGGTCGACCATCTTATTGTACAGGGTCTTTGATGATACAATACGAAAAGTTCTGATATATATGATAGGCGTAAAACAATATTCACACTCTCTGAATGATCTTTAACCTTTTCACTACCATACATGACGGAAATTTCCGTCGTCATTCGTCAATAAACGTAACCATAAAATGACACAAATTTTCGTCAAATATATACTACATTTATGTATTTTTCGTCATTTGAAGCTGGAAATTGCGTTAGCAATTCCAGCTTCAAATGACGAAAAATAGAACTCCTACACCAGTATATCTGGATCCTGGCATGCACCCCGGCCTGGAAGTCAAAGGGTTAAATAAAGCAGAATATTAGTAAATGAAATCACATTGGACGTCATTATTCAAAACAAGCTGATGAATAAAGAAATGAAGATAATCTACTTCCGCAAAAATGGGATTTCTTTTGAATATTGCTGCTGCTTTAGTGAAATTATTGGACTGCCAACTGCCCCATTCATTCATGCACTACCTACTGCTGCCTACCATTATGTGTTGGGAAATATCTGTGCAAAGAAACGAAAGCGGCATCTGCTGAGAAGGTCCGTAACGTGGATGGAAATACACAATATACTGAACTGCCACCTGGTGTATGAAATGTTCGCTAAAATGGCTGTGTAATGGCTGTTTAAAAACCTGGACTAACACGAAGTAGGTTGGCCTACTATTACGCGATGGCCATTGAAATAATACAATAACAACAAAATTATGAAAAATGAAAATATAGTATCTGCGTTTAAAATTGTCATGATTGATGAAGATGTATTCTAGGCCATGAATTAGTATTCATAGTAATCACTCTTTAAATTCTACATCACTCTATGACATTTTCATTATTGCAAAGCTAATATTGCTTGCCAAATTACCTCCTTTATATTAAACGTTTATTATAAAAGAGACCTGCATAATTTGCAATATTACTGCTCTTAAATGCACACCACTTTCACAGCTGACATTCATCTGCATCTGAATTGAATTGTCAATTCTCTGCATCAAAGCATTAAGATAAAGTAATTACTATTTACCTAAATAACAAGTCTACATGTCTCGCGAGACCTATGCGCGCGCATCGGATTATTTTACCACATTTGCACCGATTTTCACCTGGATATTGCTGATGAATTTTTTTAATACAAATGGCGTAACACCACACCAAAAGTAACTTATTGAAATATTTATGCAAGCTGATAACATTTTAAATATCCAAGCTAGCACTCAAATGTTTTTTACCAGGTGTCACTCTAGTGTGGCACATTGACTGTAATAGTTGTCCTCTCGTATTACGATTGAGTGACATTCCGTGGGTGAGGTATGTAGACAGAGTGAGACACACCCATGTAGAGTGTCACATACCTATCAACATACCTGACCTAGTCTTTTCATTACGTCAATATTCAGATGACGGTAACGTTACACTCACTGATATATTGGCTAACCCTTTCAGCGCGGGGACCGTCTTTATACGTCAGAATCTGACGTCTGCAGACGTCAGATTCTGACGTATAAAGATGGTCTCCGCGCTAAAAGAATTTAAATATTTCTAACGGTTGTAGACCCATAACATAGGTATTCAAATAAAGCAGAAAGAGCTAACTAAGACATTTATGATGATTTCAAATTGAAAGTAACCTTTTAGCCTCTATGGTTTATACAGAAATATTTCAGCGTTGTAAAAGTTAAAAAATACACAGTTTATCCCCGACCTATATAATAATAATGGTGAGTTCTTATATAGCGCACACACAATGCTCTGTGTGCTTCACACATATTACCCCTCGTCACTGTACCTGTTCATTCATGTACCATTTCAACTCCTTTTTTTTGGAGAATACAGCACTTGCAGCCATTTCGGAGCTAGGAACTAATCGCACACATTGCCATCTCTGTCCTACCAGGTACTCATTTACACTCATTTACACTCATTTTATATCCACAACCATCTGGTTATATAGGTCACTCGCGCCGCCTACCGAAAAACTCGGATACCATGAAATTGAAATGAATATTTCATGTACCTATGAAAACTTAGCCATTTTCAGCAGGCGTAAACTTGTGATCTTTTTGAATTATTACATTTAAAAATGGAGGTCTCTGTGTCAGAGCCTTGCGATGTCATCAGGGTAGGGAGAAACATGATATTTCTCTGAAAACCCTGCACCAAGCGGCATTCGAAACCTCACGGCAGGCAGTGACATTGGCAAAGCACCACGCTCTACCCATTGTCCCACGTCCCTTTCTATAGCATCCCGTGCACAGACAAACAGCAGTAGCTGCTTACCTAAACAAGTAAGCAGTAGCTGCTGTTTCCTTTACTATATGGGAGAATTATACAATACTGTGTCAGCTATATACCTTTACCTGCTAAGTTATTTAACTGATTTTTTTACCCACTTGAAGTTGTGTCCCGCTACCGCGACCTACAATTTCAAGTGGCTAAAAATTACTCATATTTGCAAGTTTTACAAAAACGCTCATTTCGTTCCCAATGACGGTAACATAATCTGCTAATAAAACAGACTAAACGGCTATTGTTGTGATTAGATCATAAAGGGCAAATAGTGAAAACTACAGTCTGTTTCACCAGATCGTGGGAGTAGCCTTTTTTCAATTTTCTAAAATTGTTAGTGCGGAATTTATATTGGATCATACTTTCATTTCCCCTCCAACATTGCTGAAAAAAGTGGTGAAATGTTTTTGTGTATTCTGGAAGTTATTCAATTTGGCAAAACTAGACAAGAGAAGACAGGTTTATTCAGCTAATACAATACCAGTACATCAACATACTGAAGTTAGTACACACACATGTGTAACCATCAAAATCATTTAACAATAAGATTTTAATTGTACTGATATCATCGCTAGGTAAAGCAAAGTAGAAATATAATTATAAAATGTAAAATTGTAATTCTTACAAATCACGTCGTTGTGCATAAATAATTTGGCATGTAATATAAATTTTGTTTCACGGTAATGGTGAAATGAAAGCTGTCATTTAAAAATATTATTCAATGACAAATGGTCTAACTTCGATAATACACAACAAAATTCCACAATTTTTCAGAGATGTTGGAGGAAGCTGAACAAATGATCAGTGAAAATATGTGTTCAAATTGAAAAAGGCTACTCCCAGAATCTGGTGAAACAGACTGTACACTATGTTATAGTTACTGCTTTAATTGTTTGAAAAATACACTGTCTATCCCACGCTCGCCTGCAATTGAGATATAGATGGGGACACTTAGTGACCGGAGATTGAACGGAGTCTTCATGACAGCATGAAACTTCTGGCTGAACTCCCAGCATGCCCGGTCGCTATAAACACAAACACCATCTCAATTGCATGCGAGCGTGGTCTATCCCTAACTATAAACAACAAAGACAAACAGCAGTAACTGCTTACTGCTTACTGCTTAATGCTTAGTGTTGTTTGTCTTTGTATTATCATAAAGACAAACAGCAGTAACTGCTTACTTGAAAAGTCAGCTGCTACTGCTGTTTGCTGTACCGTATGCTTAATGTATGTTAAAGTCAAAGAGCAGTAACGGCTCAGTGGAGAAGTAAGCAGTTACTACCATTTGATATCATATAATGTATACAAGTATACATATAAACCATTAACACACAACGCTGAAATATTTTTGTATAAAACATGGAAGACCAAAGGGTTTTGTCGAATTTGTAATAAGCCTATTATATATGTCTTAGTTGGCTCTTTCCGCTTCATTTGAATACCTATGTTATGGTTTAACGGTGTTATTGTTCAACGGTCATCATAAATATATTAAATCGTCTTAGTCAGCTCTTTCCACTTCATTTACCACTTCATTACCTATGTTATGGTTCAACGGTGTTATGGTTCAACGGTGTTATGGTTCAACGGCCATTATAGATATGATATTTTAAATCGTTCAGTGCGGGGATCGACTGATCTGACGTCAGCGAGACACAACTTCAAGTGACTGAAATTATTGAGGTGTGTCAAAAAAATTCTATAATTTTTTTAGATGAAATGTTTCTTTCTAAATTAATGCTTACAAATACCATAATTATAAGGAATGGTATGAGGATTGTTAACGAAGCACAGAATATCTGGTGATTTTGTTATTATGGTTTTCATAGATTCACCAGGTGGGGTTACTATCAGCCTAGTTGAGTGGTAAAGCTGACGAATTCACAGACGCTGTCGTGGAAATACATGTATACTCGTACCTTGTAACTATGTGAAATCATTTTTTGAGTTCTAAACAGTGAATTACATGAAAAAATATATATTATGAGCATTGTACCAAAATAAATTGGAAATATCCACTTTCTTGGAATTGAGTGTCGCATAGTTTGACCTTGTCTCTAGATAAAGATTGCACATAGGTACCACCAGAAATACATGATACAGTCTGTATTATGTATTTCTGGTACCACTCTGATCATTGGCTTTACAATATCAGAAAAAAACGTCCCCTTGTATATGAAAGGGTGTATCCTTTCATATACAAGGGGGCGAAAACATATTACGTGGCATTCAAATGCCATTTTGGACATAGTCACACTTCCTCATGCCAAATAAATAAAAGGTGGATATGTTAATCAAAAAAGGTTTTTGTAAGACAGAAACTTATGATAATTTAGTCGATTAATTTATGGTTTTCTGTATATGGTATAAAGGAGAAAGGTTCAACACGTATTATAAGTATTATATATGTTTATCTATAGCACGGAACCTCGTTAAATGTCTGTGATCTCAACATCGTTAAAAGTCTTCCATCCGGGATTTCAACATCGTTAAATATCTTCCATCCGGGATCTCAACATCGTTAAATGTCTTCCATCCGGGATCTCAACATCGTTAAATGTCTTCCATCCGGGATCTCAACATCGTTAAATGTCTTCCATCCGGGATCTCAACATCGTTAAATATCTTCCATCCGGGATCTCAACATCGTTAAATATCTTCCATCCGGGATCTCAACATCGTTAAATATCTTCCATCCGGGATCTCAACATCGTTAAATGTCTCCCATTTAGGATGTGTCTGAAAACAGAACTTCTCAGCAAACACGAGACGTTAACCTATCGTCGATTTATTGTTGGCCCGACGTCTGAGGCATTGGTCCATCATTATCCCAGCATTGGGTGAGCGCCTCGTGTTTGCTGGGATGTTACCTAGCCTGGGCCTTTATGTTAATTAGTTGATGACCTAGGGTCACAGCGGAAAACTACATTCATAAAAGGCCTAAATCAAAATTGCCAAAATTGGGATATTTATTTAACTTTCTTCATCTATCAACGTGATCAACACTATCGCTTTCAATTCTGCAAACTGACCGGGTAAATACGAAGAAAGAATTATAGGATGACAATAGTCTTTCAACCCCTTGCAGCGCGGGGTTCGACTTTAGACGTCAGACGTTTGTAGACGTCAGATTATGACGTCTAATGTCGATCCCCGCACTGAAAGAATCAGAAGTATAATAGCCGTAGACCCATAACATAAGTATTCAAATGGAGCGGAGAGAGCTAACTTATGATGATTTTAAATTGAAAAAAACACCTTTGTCACCATCGTTTGTAAAAAATATTTCAGCGTTGTAAGGGTTAACCCTTTAACCGCCAAATTATTCAATTTGAATTTTCACCCACTTGAAGTTGTGTCTCGCTGACGCGATCCACAGCTTCAAGTGAGCGAAAATTATTCAGATTTGACAAAATGGAGGTCAACTGTTTTCAAATATTGCTGAATGATGTCATATTTTATCTTTAACATGTTTAAAAGGTGGTACTTAATGTGCTCATAAAAAATGAAAACCCGAATGTATGCGGCACCGGCAGTTAAAGGGTTAAGCTGAACCAGCAGCAGAGCGAGCCCTTTGATCTTCTCCCTAAGTTAACCATCATCAGCATTCCCATTATCATCACTATCCACTTGAAACGCGACACAGCCTAAAATCTCTGTTTGACTTCTACTTACAATAATTGATTCTAAATTCATTATTCATCTATTCGCCCCTTAGTTTGTTCTATCTATTTGTTTACTCCCCGATTAACATATTCGTCTATTAGTTTGCCCGTTGTTCAGTAATATATTAAATGACATAAATAAACCTTGAAGAGATGATAAGATGATAACATCTATCTTAGCCCTTCAACGCTGAATTATTTTGTATAAACCATGGAGATCAAAGTTTTTTTTCAATTTAAAATTATCATAAATGACTTAGTTAGCTCTTTCTGATTCATTTGAATACCTACGTTATGGGTCTACGTTTTCTTTTTTGCGTGTTTTTATTTAAGAAATGGGTTTTCAGAATTAGCATGAAATTCCGAGTTTGAAAGAATCTTAAAACCTTTCGGGCTCAGACACGTAATTAAAGTGGTTCATCTCACAGACTAAATGAAGCGGAAACAGCTCATTAAGACATTTATGATGATTTCAAATTGAACAAAAACCCTTTGGTCTCCTGGTTTATATAATAATATTTCAGCGTTTGAAAGGTTTAAATTAAAAATAATTATGCTGTCATACACTAATATTGATTTTTTTTTCCTATTTGCAATCCTTTGGCTAAGCTGGGAAGCTAAGTAACAATAATACAATAAACAGGTGGCTGTGGATTAGTCGCCAAAGCAGAGGCTTAAAGCAAAAGGTGTATACAACAGAGACCCAGAGCACAAAGGGTGTCAGTACAGTAGAGCCCCGGAGCACAAAGGGTTTCCACTTCTCTTTGCTTCAATCGAGATAAATCAAACAAGGTCTTACAAAATGGCAGTGTCTAGTGTCCACTGTATTCGGTAGACGGCGTGGGCGTATTTCTCGTGCTGGTGATAATAGAGTGGGATCAATAGGTGCCAGCGCCGGTCAACAAGAAAACTACGATACGCGGTCTAATGTTGGTCTAATGCTGGGCCAGCGTCAGAGACGCCAGCCCAGCATTAAACCAGCATTGGTTCAATGTCTGTGGTTTCCAGGTCACTAAGCATCCCAATCTAGAGAGTGTCAGATACAAGGGTGGTTGTTGACCAAAGTGTATACACTCTAATTCTTAGTGACACATTGGCATGATAGAGCAACGAGACAAAACCAGGACAAAAGGTAACGGTAAAGAAAGAGCAACGAGACCGACACACAGCCAGGAGAAAAGGTAACGATAAAGACAGAGCAATGAGACAGACATACCGCGAGTACAAAAGATAACGGTAAAGATAGAGGAACAAAAAGAGAAAGGCAATATAAGGTTTATATCAGAACTAGTGCACAATATCGCGTCAGCCCTCGCGTTGCGCGCTCCTCTGTAGAGCAACGAGACAGACACACAGCAAAATAAAAGTAACGGTAAAGACAGGTCAACGAGACAGACACACCACCAGTACACAGCACTAAGAGATATATCAACGTCAGATTTTTATATGGCTAATAAATGTCTTAGTTAGCTCTATTTGAATAACTATGTCATGGGTCTACAGTCATTATGAATGTTACTCTTTCAGTATGGGGACAGACTTTGGACGTCATATTGGACGTCTAACATCGATCCCCGCGCTGTGAGGGTTAACTATTATGCCGAGAACATGTGTTACCACCTTTATTATGACGTACAAAAATGGTTGGTCACTGTCTTCAACACGATGCTAAAATATAACTCCACTCATAGCTACGAACAGAAAACTCACACATGGAATTACATGTATTATATCTCAGTGAAGATGTGGACAGATCTTGACACAAACAGAATAAGTGATTATGTCAGCGGTCATTTGCTGACCTTAAGGAGGGTCTCTCTGACCAACCGTAACAATAATAAATTGTACGAACAAATATATTTTTTTTGGTCAAATAAAACATTTCTGATCCCGTGGAAACATTATATTTTGTGCCAACTACTTTCAATGTAGTCGTTGATTATAACACAAAGGAGATACAATAGGGCACTGAGAAACTGCTTTTTCAAAGGGCTGATTATACTTTATCGTGTTATTTTATTGGACACTGGTGAGTATTATAATCAGTGGATGAAAAAATGGGATAATGTATATATATATAAGATATAATCATGTCTGAAACAACAGCGCCAAAAACCTTAAAAATGTGGCTGTTGAATGTTGTTTGCTCTATATACATGTAGTAGAAAATAATCAGATTCCATCTTGTTTCAGATTCTTGTATTTTGCAGCAAAATGAACTATGAATAACATTTTTTTTTCTAACGAAGTAAACACGAACGAACGAACGAAAGAACGAACGAACGAACGAACGAACGAACGAACGAACGAACGAACGAACGAACGAACGAACGAACGAACGAACGAACGAACGAACGAACGAACGAGTGAATAAATGAATGAATGAATGAATGAATGAATAAATGAATAAAGAAATGAATAAATGAATGAATGAATGAATGAAGGAATGAATGAATAAATGAGAACGAACGAATGAACGAAAGAACGAACGAACGAACGAACGAACGAACAAACGAGCGAACGAACGAACGAACGAACAAACGAACGAACGAACGAACGAACGAACGAACGAGCGAACGAACGAACGAACGAACGAACGAACGAACGAACGAACGAGTGAATGAATGAATGAATGAATGAATAAAGAAATGAATGAATTAATGAATGAACGAACGAACGAACGAACGAACGAACGAACGAACGAACGAACGAACGAACGAACGAACGAACGAACGAACGAACGAACGAACGAACGAACGAACGAACGAACGAACGAACGAACGAACGAACGAACGAACGAACGAACGAATGAATGAATGAATGAATGAATGAATGAATGAATGAATGAATGAATGAATGAATGAATGAATGGACTTAGGCCACATTTCCGTACATATATTTTTCTCACTTGCTCTTGTATGACTCAGTGACCACCTGTGGTAATCAGGTAATAGAAGCAACAAGTTGGCGTTTGTAGGTGATGTATGACAGTATATGGAAGAGGAGGGCGGGGTAACACAGAACACAGAGGAAGAGACACCCAGCCCAATCACCGTATATTAGTACGCAATCTCTGACACCGGGTGAGTGCGCACTACATATCACGCGGAGTGATATATCAGGACGAAGATGACCCGAGACCTGCGGAGGCAAAAAGGCCAACTAACTATACATTTAGTGGGCGAGAAAATAATCATTTATACATCAGAGGGTCCCAATTTTCTTGGAATAATGTTTAATAATATCGCATTGTACCATTTAGCAGTTGTTTAGTTCTAGAAAAAAATGCTAAATTAAATCTATTTTTATTTCCAGGCATTTTTCTCATTCCAATTCAATTCTAATTAGAATTCTAGAACTTGAATTGAACTTAAAGCAGCCCCTTGGGATAACATCAATTTTCGTTTTTAGTTTTGTAGTGAAGTAGTGTATCCCCCAGATCATTATTTTATTTTTTTCAGAGTTTTTAGATTTTTACAAATATTTCTTATTATTATTCCTATGAAACCGCTTAAAACCCAAACAAACTTTTTGTATACCTGAACACATGCTGAAGGACGATTGAATGTTCCTACAGCAATGGGCCACATGTTGATGCCGTCGGCCCAGCGTTGGGCAGACAATCAGTGTTGCAGGTGTATCACCTCATGTCCTGACTATAAGACACCAATCAGACACCAATTAGCGGCGATTGCTTTGATCTCCTCGGCCAAAACGTGGGAATATGTGGTGTGAAGTGCTGTATATTGCTGACTTGTTTTGCTTACATGGCAATATACGACCTGGAAATATAACTATTTTTAGTTCAGATGAGTAGGCAATATAGCTTCATATAAGTTAAATTTTCAAAATTGACAACATTGAAAATGTCTCACCCCAAGGGGTCCCTTTAAAGCAGCTCCTTGGGATGACATCAATTTTCGTTTTTAATTCCGTACTGAAGTAGTGTATCCCACGGATCATGTTTTTATTTTTTTCAGAATTTGCATGTTTTTACAAATATTTTTAATCAACATTTCTATGAATCCAGAAGTAATCCCAAACAAACTATTTGTATACCTGAAGGACGATTGAATGTTCTCACAGCATTGTGCTGATGGCATCGGCCCAGCGTTGGGTAGACAATCAGTGCTGCAGGTGTGTCCTCCCGTGTCCTGACTATAAGACACCAATTAGCGGCGACTGCTTTCATCTTACCGTCTGATACGTGGGAATATGTGATGTAAAGTGCTGAATATTGCTGACTTGTTTTGCTTACATGGCAATATACGACCTGGAAATATTACTATTTCAATCTTTTTCGGTGCTTTAAAATTGTTTTTTGACTTTTTCGTATTTTTAGTTAAGATCAGTAGGCTATATAGCTTCAAATAAATTAAATTTTCAAAATTTACAACATTGAAAATGTCTCATCCCAAGGGGTCACTTTAAGCCATTCCCGAATCCATACGAATTCTGATCAAAACTGCTAAATATATTATGCAGTACCACTGCTTATTGGGGAGGTGGGGCTATTCCGTGCAACTAACGATCTTACAAATTAAGAACGACTTTTGCCATATATCATCATTCAAATAGGTATTGGCGGCGCACTTTCAAAGGGCATATAAATATCAGTTGACTACAAGTATATACTTCAAAAGACAGATTGAACAAGATATAATATGTCACACTTCAAATTGATAAAGACATTCAATGTATCAAATGTACACTCTAATATATCCAATAATGTCACACAATAAAACATCGCCCTCAATGGTTCAAAGATACGAAGTGGAAAATAATAAAAGCGGTTATTTTAACTTATAAAAAGGAGTTTGCTTTAAAGCTCCCTTATATTCAGATGTATATGTCCCTCACAATACGTATGGAGCTGGCTAGTGGCTGGTCCGGCTGTCCAGTTCCATAATAAATGTTTTCTAAATCATATCTGAAACGACATTTTTGTCTGAGAAAATATTTGTTTACTAATGTTTTAATAACTAATATATATAATGTACATTGTGAAAAATACTTATGGAAACGGAACGTTAGTTGGTTTCTGTGTTTGGGCAGAATAGTTTAAATATGTCCTTCGTCATTTTCAATATCAGGTCAATAGGAGCCATGTACAAATGTATACATGGCTTATATTCATTTGCTGTCGTTTGACATCTTAAATTGGAATTGTCAACCACATTTTTGAAGAGCTTTTGACGTTACGATATAAGCGTGGCGTACTGACGGATAGAGGAAAAGAAAATGGCTCCATTAGGTTGGTATAGGAGTATAGTGTCTCACTTCATCATTCTCATTATGGTTTATGGACCCAGTTTAGCCTACCCCTAGCCTAAAACTCGCTTCGTTACGGTTGATACAACGTAGCATGTACTCTAAGCAGTTGTGCCAACAACTCACTGAGATGGGCTCGTCATTTACCAGAGGGGAGTATAATGAACAGGTCTAGGTGTTGTTTCCTGACAGGTCCACTTAAATAAATTAAAAGGTATCACCGCACTCTCCTCCTGAGATCTCTAATTCAATTAGAACAAAATAATCACGAAAACCCCGATATATTCACAACTAAAAGTGCAGCCGCGAATATAATGAAGTTATGCTTAATTTCACTATTAATATATTTTATTTCCCACAATACCTGATTTATTTTCCTTTATTTGGGGACGTTATCACCTATTATTAGCCAATATGGTGGCAGATTTCAGTGAATCATGGCGGCGGGACCTGGAATTTAAGAGTGCTGTCTGGTGCATATTGATAAAGCGTTCAACTCGTTCGTTTAGTGCTCGGGGTCAAAGGTCAGACTGTGATGCCCCTGAATCTAGACACCCTTTAAAACCTGGACATTAGAATAAATTGTAAACAAAAAATAAACTAACCAGTGTTACTCGTATTTTCTTGATAATAATTATTGTTGATATTAGTTTTCATCAAACAACACAAGTTGTCAGGTTATTTTGACGAGATTTGAGATACACATTTACAATAATCAGCGAACTGTAAATCGAGTCCTCTACCTGCGAACACCGAACGTTGACTCAATGTTGTTTCAATGTTGGGCCACCGTCTACGACGCTGGCCCGACATTAAACCAACATTAGGTGATCTTGTGAGCAATGTTCACCACATACCTACACGTCAACCCGGTGTAGCGTGGTGAATTTACATCCAATTCACGGCGTTGTTCGCCACAAGCAGCGGACGTCTGACTGCCTTCTTCCCGTCAATTAAGTCTTTATTGTGAGTGGTTGATGTACTTGTTGTCGGCTTTCAAGAAAACTATTCCAATTTTTCGTCAACTGTCTTTGCGTAAGACAAGCTGGACAAAAGAACACGTTTACCGTTACAGTGCGGGGATCGACATTAGACGTCAGAATCTGACGTCTAGAGACGTCAGATTCTGATGTCTAAGGTCATTCCCCAACCGAGTCAAAGATTTCTATTGGCCGTAGACCCATAACATAGGTATTCAAATAAAGCAGAAAGAGCTAACTCAGACATTTGTGTTGATTTAAATTGCAGACAACCCTTTGATCTCTTGGTTTATATAACAGTAATTCAGCGCTTTAAACCTTTGACCGCCGGTGCCGAATATATTCGGTTGTTTTTTATCTCATTATGTACCACATTTTAAACATGTTAAAGATAAAATGTGACATTAAATCAGCAAGATTTAAAAATAGTCGACCCCCATTTTGTCAAATCTGAATAATTTTCACTCACTTGAAGTTGTGGATCGCGTCAGCGAGACACAACTTCAAGTGGGTAAAAATTTAAATTTAATGATTTGGCGGTTAAAGGGTTAAGGGTTAAACTTAGTGATGTGATGCCATGTTCAGGGTCATTTAAAGTAGCCGTATCGTCCTTTCCAAGGCCGTGGATTGCAGTACTCATTTTACCCGTAAAATCAACATAACGGTGATTGAGAGCGATCTCGACCCCAAGGTCCAAAAATGGCCATAACTTTTTAATAACTGTGCGAGCTGTGAGCTGAGCATGCGGGTATGTAACTGAAATGTTATTGATTCTAAAAAAGCTATTTTCGATCTGGTTCATCAAGGGAAAATCTCCGATATGACCGTCCAAATAAATGTCCCACGATTTTGTACGGGCACGATCTGTGACTGAAACCTGTTTGAGCCTCTGGAGCTTCATTAATCTGTGTGAAATGCTCTTGGAATGACTTAGTGAATGGGGTTTCGCGTCGCTTACCTGTGGCAATATCGCGACATGAGGATGCCGACGTTAGGGCTATTCCCTACATATTTCGCAAGGGTTATACAGGTTCTCCAGTAACATAGGCAGCTAGCACTGCACAATCCAGAAGTTTGAACAGTTTGGAGCACTGCATAAACACAGCCATGATGAGTGACATGCAGTGAGCCGCATTCGATCTCAGTATCTTCAGGTTACGAATCCACAACTGAACACCGCGGCAAACCAAAGTGTGATTTTTTTAAATAATTTTACTTTTATTCTACACAACCACGCAAACGATCTCGTCTATACGTGATTGTGGTGTAGGTGTAATATACATAAGGTATACACAAATTAAACAATAAAAAATATAGTAAGTAAATGTTTTTTTCAAGAAAAGTTTACAAAATCAATGGTTCGAATATATTTCACATACAAGACATGATGTCAAACTTACATCTACATCTTCTGTCAAATAATAGAAAAACAATGATGCTAAACTATTAAAAGGCACATCTTCAAAACTAAAATGTACATATACCTGTCAAGTTTCAGTGGAAAGAGTTGCCCAGAAACAAATGAAACGTTGAAAGTTTGTGTGTCTGACGTTGGGCCAACGTTGAAAACGGTGGCCCAGCAGTAGACAACATCTGCGCACCGGAACTCGCCTTTCACTGCGTGAGTTTATTCGCAATGACAACGATTTATTTCTAAGAGGTTTTGTCGCCTGGAAATAACGTTGATTTAATTGTTAATGACCCCACGTGTCGCAAGATGAAGCGAGCTGAAGATCTAGATGTCAGTGTGAATGACAGACAAATTGGAATAAGATCATTTGCTGTTACATTATATCCTTGACTCAGGCTGATTAATAAACACACGATGAATCTATAACCCTTTAACCGTCAAATTATTCAATCTGAATTTTCACCCACTTGAAGTTGTGTCTCGCTAACGCGATCCACAACTTCAATTGAGTGACAATTGTTCAGATTTGACAAAATGGAGCTCAACTGTTTTCAAATATTGCTGATTGCTATCACATTTTATCTTTAACATGTTTAAAAGGTGGTACTTAATGTGCTAATAAAAAATAAAAACACAAATATATGCGGCACCGGCGGTTAAAGAGTTAAGAAATAGTTACCGATCTAGTATTAAATATAATACTCTCAGCATTGAACCTTTTCATTCTTAAATTCTTAAATATTTTTATATAAACCAAAGACCAAAGTTGTTTTTTCAATTTGAAATCATCATGAATGTCTTAGTTATCTCATTCTGATTCATTTGAATACCTTTGTTATAGGTCTACGGCCATTATAGATATTTTACTCTTTCAGTGCGGGGATCTACTTTAAACGTCAGAATCTGACCTTCTAGACATCAGAATCTGACGTCTTAAATCGATCCCCGAACTGAAAGGGTCAACCTTCCAAGCACCCGGCTATGTACTCTTATTTCTATCATCTTGATACGTTTATAAAAACCAATATAGGGATATAATATACAGGTAAACCCTTTCAGGCCTGAATTTACCTTTGTCATCTTCTTCCACTACATGCCGCGAATTGCTGTCGCAATTCTCGACTTGTAGTGGATGAAGACGATTTGAAGTGGGTGACAATTTAAAGGAAATTGCCATGTATTGGTAAACCAGTTTCATGGACATTTTCATTCTAAAACCCCCTAGTTGTAGGAAAATTAAGTCTGTTTTCAGGGATATAAACCACTCTAGAGATATAATATAATACAGGTTAAAACATAGAGTTTGATATTATTTGTTATTGTAAATCAAGTTGTTATTGTAAATCACATTGGTTTGAAACATAGCTACACAGCAAACACGGGGCTTTCACCCAATGCTGTTTCAAGGTTGGCCCAGCGTCGAAGACGGTGGGCCAACATTGAAACAGCATTGGGTGAATGCCCCGTGTTTGCTGGGAAAAGAAATACATAATTCGGCTTGCAACGTTGGATCAGTGTCGGAAGCGCAGGGCCGACCTCTAAACAACACTGAGCCAACGCCTAGTGTTTGATTAAAGATAATTACAATAGATTAAAATAAACATAGATTGATACAGGTGATTAACAGAATTGCAATGTATGGCTCACACACTTTTAGACATAATGCTAAGAAATGACTGTTTGGCTCCCGGGGTTTTAAAGACCTCCCATAATGCTGTGTAACGGGATATCCGCTTTCTGAGAGGCCTCTGATTTCAGTGCCTGACCTTCGACCCCGGTAATGGGATTCCCCCCGGGTTGTCTGCTGCCTTATTAGGGCATCAGCCCCACGAGTGGCTCAAGGACAACACCAGACGGGAATCCGTTCAAACACATTTGGGACAATGTTGTAGATTTGTTGGATCAAATGAGACAAGAAATGAAATAATAATAAAATGTGTGTCTTAGTAGAGGATAATTTCTATCTGCATACATGAAGCTACACACTTTATTTCACTGCTGTATATATCTAAATGTATATGGTTATTTTAAAAAATAGGGTAATTATGGGGTAGACACCTGGGGACAGCGTGTGTCTGAAAGTGAAGGTTTCTGACGCAGCTTTCTTGAAATGAAAATTAGTTCTGTTGAAATGCATGCTACAATTGACCAAAAATTGAATTAGCATCATACCAACACTAAACTACATTTCATCAAAATATGTACATTGCATTACAATTACTGCAAAGTCATAACGTCATTAATTGACATTAAATTGTATTTAATAAAAAAATATCTTATATATTCAATCAACAGTAAACTTGCCTTTCGACAACACCAGAGACTACCTTCCTCCATATCATTTTTTATTACCCATCAAGCCCTGAGTTAACTAATTTTGTGTCTTAATGTCGCGACTCACAACTTACAGTGGCTGACACTTACTTATATACTGTAGATCTGGTAATTTTCGCGTGTTTCAATTTTCAAGAATTTCTGATTTGGGGATTTTTCACGAAGTTTAGAATTTTCATTTTCCGTTAGTAGCGCTATCATAATAAAAAATTTCGCGATATTCTTGAATTCGTGAATTTGACCTCCTCACGAAATTCGTGAAAATTAAAACCTCGCGAATGTTACATGATCTACAGTAATTATGTACAATTTGATCCCAAACATTCGCCAATCTAGCAGATTTAATATTAATTTCTCATTCAAATTCCGCTACTTGGAGAATAAATAAAAAGGTTGAAGACTAGAGACGTGCTTAGCCCTTTAACCGTTTAACCGCCAGGACTGAATATATTCGGTTATTCGTTTTCTTGATTAGCACATTAAGTACCACCTTTTAAACATAAAACGTGACATCA
This sequence comes from Flabesymbios commensalis, assembly GCA_964017125.1. Taxonomy (NCBI): domain Eukaryota; kingdom Metazoa; phylum Annelida; class Polychaeta; order Terebellida; family Flabelligeridae; genus Flabesymbios; species Flabesymbios commensalis. The sequence continues at coordinate 7,852,910 of OZ024917.1, forward strand.
ATTAGCAAGATTTGAAAAGAATTGACCTCGATTTTGTCAAATCTGAATAATTTTCACTCACTTGAAGTTGCGTCAGTGGATTGCGTCAGCGAGACACAGCTTCAAGCGGGTGAAAATTCAAGTTGAATATTTTTGAGGTTAACCATTATTAAAGCGCTGATTTATTTTAGTCTAAACCATAAAAGACCAAAGGTTTTTTTATTCAAATTGAAATCATCATAAATGTCTTAGTTAGCGCTTTCTGATTCATTTGAATACCTATGTTATGGGTCTACGGCCATTATAAATATTATTACTCTTGCAGTGCGGGGATCGATTTCAGAATCTGACGTCTGTAGACGTCAGATTCTGTCGTCTAAAGTCGATCCCCGCGCTGCGCTGATTGGTTTTATTAACCGATCAAATTACTGTTATTGGGGAATAAAATGAATGTTTAAACATCAACATTTGAAGTTGTGGGTCACGGTAGCGAGATACAATTTCATTTGTGTAGAAATTAAAATTATTTAATTCAGCGCTTTAACCCTATCAGCGCGGGGACCGTCTTTATACGTCATAATCTGACGTCTGTAGACGTCAGATTCTGACGTAGAAATACGGTCCCCGCGCTAAAAGAATTAAAATATTTCTAATGGCCGTAGACCCATAACATACGTATTCAACTGAATCGGAAAGAGCTAACTAAAACTTTCATAATGATTTCAAATTGAAAAAAACACCTTTGGTCTCCATAGTTTATACACAAATATTTCAGCGCTTTAAGGGTTACGGGTTCAAGGTCATTGCCACTGACACTTGGTCACTGAGCTGATGACCACTGGACGTCCTGTTGCACCAGTCTGGTAAACATATGTTATTGTATACCGTCGTCCCGTGGTCAAGTGACCACTGTCACTCATAACTCATTTACTTCGCCGCAGGCCCTGTCACACTGACCGCCATTTTATTTACACAGCCAGCTGTGTAAAAACCACACTCGGGAAACAACTCGCATACCATGAAATTGAGACGAATATTTCAAGAGCTTATAATAACTAGGCCATTTTCAGCAGGCGTAAACTTGTAATCGTATTAAAAATATTACATTTGAAAATGAAGGTTACTGTGTCAGAGCCCTGCGAAGTCATCAGGGTATGTTACTCATTCACGTCTAAGTCACAGCCCAGTGAAAACCACAAACTCAACTATGTTGCTTTAATGCGGGGCAAGCGTCGCAGACGGTGGGCCAACATTAAAACAATATTGGGTCGACGACCCCCGCGTACTCAGTCTTATTTAAACCACTAATAATATTCATATTAAAAAAAATATTGTAGTTTATAGTTCTATCGACCAATATACCGCATGAACTGAAACCAAATTTTACCCTTACAGCGCGGGGATCGACTTTAGACGTCAGAATTTGACGTCTGTAGACGTCAGATTATGACGTCTAAAGTCGATTCCCGCGCTGTAAGAATACAACTAATTATTTTTATTGTGTAAATTTTTTAATACATTTATAAGGCCTCAAAGAAAGCGGATATCAAATGAAGCAGAAAGAGCCAACTAAGACATTTATGATGATCTCCAATTGAAATAAACCCCTTGGTTTCCATGGTTTATGCAAAAATATTTCAGCGTTTTGATGGTTAAGTCCATGTGCTGGCTCAAATGTGTGCCTAGTCTAACCAAGGAGGTTATATAGGAAACCAAGGAGGTTATATAGGAACCTCCTTGGTCTAACCAAGGAGGTTATATAGGAACCTCCTCGGTTTAACCGCTCACTTCTTCGCTCCAGTTATCTGGTACTCATTCTACCTTGTGTTGCGGTATAATTTTTATGACAAGCTTTGATAACTTGCCCCGGTGCGGTCTGTAGTGTTATCCTTTATGATCACTCCAAATCTCTGGGTGGTCTGCTCACTTTAGTGAACATAGTTTACACATAGCGTCCCAAGGGGACGAATTATATCGTTTAGTGATTCATCGACAGAAGTTTCTGTTTCACATACATATATGAACTATATATATACATAGCTATATATATAACTATATTATATATCTTCTTTAAATGTTTGCTCAATGTTAATCAAATATTTCAATCGAGGAGATGTCTATTTTAGATAAATATAAATATTTTTCGCCATTTGAATCTGGAAATGACGTTAGTAATTATAGCTTCAAGCTCCCTGGGGAATAACACGTTATGGTCTCACCACCCTAAATAAGCCGATATCCAAGGAGGGGTCTACTAATGATGAAATCATCACACAGAATATTTTAAATGCGGCTGTTGCTAGCTCTAGTGAAAATAGATAAAATACAAAGCAGTTATACTTTTTGCCTTTTGGAATAAAATGAATGCCTAACCCTTTCAAGCCTAGGTTTACTATTGTCATCTTCATCCACTACAAGCCGCGAATTGCTGTCGCAATTCTCGACTTGTAGTGGATGAAGATGATTTGATGTGGTTTGAAATTTAAGAAAATTACCACATATTGGTAAAACAGTTTCATAGAAATTTTCATCATAAAACCCTTAGTTGCAGGAAAATAAAGTCTGTTTACAGTGGTGTAAGATGATGCCTTAATGCATAGTGAGGGCCTAAAGGGTTAAACATCAACATTTGAAGTTGTGGGTCACGGTAGCGAGATATAACTTCTTTCGGGTGGAAATTAAAAAGATTTAATTTAGCATTTTAACCCCATCAGTGCGGGGACCGTCTTTATACGTCAGAATCTGACGTCTGTAGACGTCAGATTCTGAAATATAAAGACGATCCCCGTGCTGAAAAAATTAAAATGTTTCTAATTGCCGTAGACCCATAACATAGGTGTTCAAATGATTTGGAAAGAGCCAAATAAGACATTTATGATGATTTCAAATTAAAAAAACACCTTTGGTCTCCATGGTTTATACAAAATATTTCAGCGCTTTAAGGGTTACGGGTTCAAGGTCATTGCCACTGACCCTTGGTCACTGAGCTGATGACCACTGGACGTCCTGTTACACCAGTCTGGTAACCATATGTTATTGTATACCGTCGTCCCGTGGTCAAGTGACCACTGTCACTCATAACTCATTTACTTCGCCGGAAGCCCTGTCACACTGACCGCCATTTTATTTACACAGCCAGCTGTGTGAACGACACTCGCACCGCCTACCTAAATACTCGGATACCATGTAATTGAGACGAATATTTCAAGTGCTTATAAAAAAGTAGGCCATTTTCAGTAGGCGTAAATTTGTAATCGTTTTAGAAATATTACATTTGAAAATGAAGGTTACTGTGTCAGAGCCCTGCGAAGTCATCAGGGTATGTTACTCATTCACGTCTAAGTCACAGCCCAGTGAAAACCACAAACTCACCTATGGTGATTTAATGGGGGACAAGCGTCGCAGACGGTGGGCCAACATTAAAACAATATTGGGTCGACGACCCCCGCGTACTCATTCTTATTTAAACCACTAATAATATTCATATTAAAAAAAATATAGTAGTTTATAGTTCTATCGACCAATATACCGCATGAACTGAAACCAAATTTGACCCTTACAGCGCGGGGATCGACTTTAGACGTCAGAATTTGACGTCTGTAAACGTCAGATTATGACGTCTAAAGTCGATTCCCGCGCTGTAAGAATACAAATATTTATGATGGCCGTAGACCAAGAACATAGGTATTGAAATGAAGCAGAAAGAGCTAACTAAGACATTTATGATGATCTCCAATTGAAATAAACCCCTTGGTTTCCATGGTTTATGCAAAAATATTTCAGCGTTTTGATGGTTAAGCCGATGTGCTGGTTCAAATGTGTGCCTGGTCTAACCAAGGAGGTTATATAGGAACCTCCTTGGTCTAACCAAGGAGGTTATATAGGAACCTCCTCGGTTTAACCGCTCACTTCTTCGCTCCAGTTATCTGGTACTCATTCTACCTTGTGTTGCGGTATAATTTTTATGACAAGCTTTGATAACTTGCCCCGGTGCGGTCTGTAGTGTTATCCTTTATGATCACTCCAAATCTCTGGGTGGTCTGCTCACTTTAGTGAACATAGTTTACACATAGCGTCCCAAGGGGACGAATTATATCGTTTAGTGATTCATCGACAGAAGTTTCTGTTTCACATACATATATGAACTATATATATACATAGCTATATATATAACTATATTATATATCTTCTTTTAATGTTTGCTCAATGTTAATCAAATATTTCAATCGAGGAGATGTCTATTTTGGATAAATATAAATATTTTTCGCCATTTGAATCTGGAAATGACGTTAGTAATTATAGTTTCAAGCTCCCTGGGGAATAACACGTTATGGTCTCACCACCCTAAATAAGCCGATATCCAAGGAGGGGTCTACTAATGATGAAATCATCACACAGAATATTTTAAATGCGGCTGTTGCTAGCTCTAGTGAAAATAGATAAAATACAAAGCAGTTATACTTTTGTGAATATTTAATAAGCACACGTAATCTCCTTCGTCAAGGATATCAGATATAACTGTTTCATGATCATCTCGCAGGGATACAGTGGGCTAAACCGGAACTGCATAATACATAGTCATATTGTATATTATGCATTTCTGTCTAAACTGATGTGTGTCTGGTCTGTGGAAGATGGTACGGATTTTAGCCCATCTTGAGCTGTGTTGATATTATTTCACGCTAGGGGGAGTAGCGCAAAATCTGTCTGGTCAGCATACCCATAGCTGTCTTGTTTTTGAACAAGGACATTTCAAGCTTCATCATGCTACACTATAATTATGGTTCATAGAGCAGAAAATAATGAAATCGGCCTGCGGAATTGAGGCAGTTTACATGTGTTTCAATGACACTGGCATGTTTGGTGGTGAGACCTTATGAGTGTAGATTTAACTATCCAGAAAGGTAGATGGGAGGTGACCTGACAACCAATTACAGGCCATGCTCCTGTCATGTGATACAGACACAGCTTCCGGCTGCTCAGGTAGATATGCGTGACCTTCCTGACATGGCATGATCTATGACGTCATGATTTATGACCCAGTTCCCCTTTACAACAGGTGCTGTACTTTTTACCTCATTCTCTTTCCAATTCCCACGAAAAAACTACTAATGATTTTCATGAAAAGACACCACTCTAAATGTCAGAACTGATATACGACAGTTTTTTAACTTTGCTTCTGTTTGTCAGCAGATTTACAATTTACTTTTAGATCACCTGTGCAGTTTAAAAACTGTAGATCCCTGCATATAAAAATAAAATACATTTTTGTAAAGTACGCCGAGGGACACATTTTATTGATTGACTATAGACATCAATTATAACATGCTTTTTTAAACACTGAGTTTTTAATTCAAGAGTGAAGAAAGATGTAAAAACGCAGATATTTTGAACAGAACTGTTGTTAGTCAGCACTGTATCTCAGAGAATGACAGATTGACTGTATCGGGGTCAGTGTCATCAATGCTTCTCAGTACCACCTGCATTTATCAGGTTATGAATGGAGCCAGTTTGACTAACACTTTACCTACATTTTGCATTTCACATATTGGTATTTTTGTAATCGGGTAATTTACTTCACTTTGAGGTATAAATTGCACAGTGAATGAAACTTACACGATTTTATGAGATGTTAATTTGTAAGATTTGCAATTTAAGCTCAAAAAGTCAGATTTTCCATTTTCTGTAGAGTGATATAAATAAATGCTCCACATACACATGCATCAGGGCCCGTATTCTCGTACAAGTTACGATATATCGTAGGCTTCGGAAGCCTACGATATATTGTAACTCGTTGGAGCCAGGAGCATTTTTATATATTACAATGCTTTCAAAAACATTTTCTTAAAAGTAATATAGAATTGAATGGAAATTTGTGAGATATATACGTTACTAGCCGCCAAAGGGTCTCACGTCAATATCACCACAGGGTGCACCTGCACCTGGGAGGTAAACTTAGACATTTTCACCAAGTAAAGTTCACAATTGGATCAACAACACAGAAGTGAATCAACCATACCTCTAAAATGGATGAAGTGTGTCTCATGTCTAGCGATGATAGCGCCTAGTTTCCGGTGTGATTACCTCGCGGTCACGTTGAATCTCGCTGCCTGTCACGTGATGGCGATGGTCAGCAAGGTGGCCATGACCTTGCCAAATACACTACATGCTGGTCAGCAAACCAGGCGCCCAGTGGTCAGCGAGTCATCAACATAATTCGTCCCCTTGGATATGAAATGGTGTATCTGCCACTTTGCAAGTGGCATTACACCCTTTCATGTCCCAAGGGAACATATGTGTGGACCACTGATAATGTCTGTTTCATCAGATCCTGGGAGTAGCCCTTTTTCAATGTTCTCAGTCACTATTTAAAATGTGTTTTTTGGATCATAGTTTTATCTTCCCCAAAATCGCTGAAATTTTGTTGGGATCCTATTGTGTATTTTGTAAGCTAGACCATTTGATCACTAAAATCCGGTCCGGGTTTGACTATCAGACCGGGCGTTCTAATTCGGATAGCTTTATTCATTCCAAAGATATTGGCCAAGTTGAGCCCCCAAACTGCGAAGAAAGCACACATGATGCATAAAGCATGATATTAATACATTAAGTGCATATTCAATAACGTGACAATGCATTTGATACCGTGGATAGCTTTCCATCATGTCAGACCATATTCCTTGGTCAGACTGACTAACTTGTTGAGTGCTATCAACAGGCCTTCTCGTCGTATCACTAAATCCCCATCACAACCCTTGACATGCCAGAGCCGTATATAGCAGGTCATAAATATAACATCTTCTACTTGCAATTTATTTATATACTTTTGATGAGCAGAACAGTAATATTAACCATTATTCCATTAATATTTTCCATTAATTTAAAGCTGAAATTGCCTCAGCAATTTCAGCTTGGAATTATTGGAAAATAGTGAAAAAGTACATCCTTACTGAAAGGGTTTACAAACGAGATATGACGTTAAAAGCTTCAGTGGTAATGTGAGCGGATTATGTGATGGGGTGTCCTTTAAGGGTATTACTATAAAACGCGTGACATCGCCATCAAACAAAAACCCACCCCATGTTACGACAGCGCACTGGATACTAGTCTACTGTCGGCCTGAATGAAAATTACAAATTATTTACATCCAACAATATGACTGAAATTTTCGAAAAAATTGACATTTTTCGTAAGTGAATCTAACCAAGGAATATAGAAAGGACTTTCTATATTCCTGGATGTAACCTACAGCGAGGTGCAGAGAGTGTGGTTTCTTAACCCTTTAAGTCCCCACGATGCATTAAAGCATCATTTTACATCCCTGAAGGCAGACCTAATTTTCCTACAACCAGTTGGTTTTAGAACGAAAATTCCCATGAAACTAGTTTACTAATAAATGGTCATTTTATTTAATCTTTAAATCACATCAAATCATCTTCATCCACTACAAGTCGAGAATTGCAATTCGCGGCATGTAGTGGATGAAGGTGACTATTATAAATGCAGGCTAGAAATGGTTAAATACCGTTAAATGCCTCGTACGTGATTTTATTCCTCAAAACCCTGAAATATTTTTGAATAAAAACATGGAGACGAAATATTTTTTTTAAATTTGAAATCATTATAAATATCTTAGTTAGCTGCTCCCGCTTTATTTGAATACATGTGTCTAAGGACAATATTAATATTTTACTCGCTTTGAGTGTGGTGATCGACTTTATACGTCAGAATCTGACGTCTATGGACGTCAGATTCTGACGTATATAGTCGGTCCCCGCACTTAAAGTGTTAGCGTGATGCATTTATAATCAGGTGAAGTGATCTAGTGGCGGCAGCTGATTACAAATGAGTTTCTGTCTCAGATCGTTAAGGGGACATCACTAAACGCCACAACCGTCCAGGATACTACATACACCACATACCCCAATATGGAAGGGAATTTAAAATGGCACATAAATTAATACAAGAGGTTCAATTATTACAAATTAGTCTCTGTCGCAGACAGCTAAGGGGACATCACTTACAAACCCCACATAGACCAATATATGTGTAAGAGAATTTAAAATGGTACATCAATTAATACAAGAGTTTTAATTATTACAAATGAGCTTCTGTTTCAGACAGTTAAGGTGACATCACTAAATGTTACAAAGCTCGAGTACGACGCATGGTATTCCATATTGTTTAGCACAACATGCCCCAATACGTGTGTATCGGTAACTTGAAGTGACATATAATTTAACACAAGGCGTTAAGTTTAAAAAGAATGATTTCCACGATATTACGTTGTGAAACAATGAATGAATTTATAGGGTGTTTATGCCAATTTTGTGCACATATAGGCTAAACTGGGCCAAGCAAACCTTCTGATAATGGTGAGAAAATAAGACACTGTGCTCCAGAAAGTAGAGCTCTTGCGGCCTGAAGCCGAGGTCGCTACATCTCGGTCACGGAGTTTCCCTATAATACTGACTCTTTACAAGTGAGTGAGAAAAAAACACGTTTCTTTGAAACCTGGCGAGACCGGGGAACTAGCCCATGAGCTCCGGCGGGACAGGCAGATAGATTTAACCACTACACCTATCTCACTAAGAACCTTAAAATTAAGATTATGCTAACATTCTCTTATTTTCATTAGAAAAGTTAAGATTTAATGTAACCACTAAGAAACTTAAAATAAAGATTATCTTGGTGGGATGGGTGGGCCCCTGGTGGCCTTATTTTATTATTTTAAACACATTTGAGAGAAATCGGCTTGCATTTTGCATTTTGCATTTTTGCATCCTCATCAAGGTCCGTATATATCGTAGGCTTTTGATTGGTCGAGATGGCCATCTCGACCAATCAGAAGCCTACGATATATCGTAACGAGACCACGGACCCAGTTTTTGGATTCGCAGTGACAGCACCGATACGTAATGCTATACGTATGTTCAGCTGATGTTCGAGCATTGAGAATATTTGGGATGGCCCCGTTGGGTGATGGGGGGGGGGGGGTTGTGTCCACGAGGTCATAGGTAGATGTGAGGATGTGGTACCATCAGCGGGGGTACATTCCGGGTGATATGTAAGCGTTATGTAGAACATGGTACAGGGCCTGTTAGGACGACATCTAGTGCCAGACCACGTACTCATCATTAACCCTACAGGTCCCAGGGTACTAGGAGTGACCCTACAGGTCCCGGGGGACTAGGAGTGACCCTACAGCTCCCAAGGGACTAGGAGTGACCCTACAGGTCTCAGGGGACTAGGGATGACTCTACAGGTCCCAGGGTACTAGAAGTGACCCTACAGGTTTCAGGGGACTAGGAGTGACCCTACAGGTCCAAGGGTACTAGGAGTGACCCTACAGGTCCCAGGGACTAGGAGTGACCCTACAGGTCCCAGGGGACTTGGAGTGACCCTACAGGTCCCATGGGACTAGGAGTGGCCCTACAGGTCCCAGAAGACTAGGAGTGACCCTACAGGTCCCAGAGGACTAGGAGTGACCCTACAGGTCTCAGGGTATTAGGAGTGACCCTACAGGTCCCAGAGGACTAGGAGTGACCCTACAGGTCTCAGGGTACTAGGAGTGACCTTACAGGTCCCAGAGGACTAGGAGTGACCCTACAGGTCTCAGGGTATTAGGAGTGACCCTACAGGTCCCAGAGGACTAGGAGTGACCCTACAGGTCTCAGGGTACTTGGAGTGACCCTACAGGTCCCAGGGTACTTGGAGTGACCCTACAGGTCCCAGGGTACTAGGAGTGACCCTACAGGTCCCAGGGGACTAGGAGTGACCCTACAGGTCCCAGGGTACTATGAGTGACCTTACAGGTCCCAGGGTACTAGGAGTGACCCTACAGGTCCCAGGGTACTAGGAGTGACCCTACAGGTCCAAGGGTACTAGGAATGACCCTACAGGTCCCAGGGTACTAGGAATGACCCTACAGGTCCCAGGGTACTAGGAGTGACCCTACAGGTTTCAGGGGACTAGGAGTGACCCTACATGTCTCAGGAGACTAGGAGTGACCCTACAGGTCCCAGGGGCTGGGAGTGAACCTACAGGTCCCAGGGGACTAGGAGTGAACCTACATGTCTCAGGGGACTAGGAGTGACCCTACAGGTCCCAGGGGTCTGGGAGTGACCCCACAGGTCCCAGGGGACTAGGAGTGAATCTACATGTCTCAGGACACTAGGAGTGACCCTACAGGTCTCAGTGACCCTACATGTCTCAGGGGACTGGGAGTGACCCTACATGTCCCAGGGGACTGGGAGTGACCCTACATGTCTCAGGGGACTGGAAGTGACCCTACAGGTCCCAGGGGACTAGGAGTGACCCTACATGTCCCAGGGGACTGGGAGTGACCCTACATGTCCCAGGGGACTAGGAGTGACCCTACAGGTCCCAGGAGATAAGGAGTGACCTTACAGGTCCCAGGGGACTAGGAGTGACCCTACAGGTTCCAGGGGTCTAGAAGTGACCCTACAGGTCACAGGGGACTAGGAGTGACCCTACAGTTCCAATGGGCACTATAGTTGACCCTGCGGGTCCCAGGGCTCTATACGGCTAGGCTTCAGGGCACTATGTGTGACCCTGCAAGTGCCAGGGCACTATAATGTGACCTTGCAAGTGCCAGGGCACTATAATGTGACCTTGCAGGTCCCAGGGCACTATAAATCACCCTACATGTCCCAGTTTACTATAATTGACCCTACAGGTTCTATGGCTCTGTAAGTGACTCTACATTCATCAGAGGACTATATGAAACCCTACAGGTCCCAGGAAACTATATATCTATACCACCACACCAACCTTATATTTTTTCATGAAAATTTAGCGGCAACTGGGGAATCAATAGTTATTGTGTTATGAGCTGAGCTGATATAACAATAAATATTGATCAAACTTAACCGTTAAAGCGCTGAATTAATTTGTAAGAAAAACCATCACAACCAAAGGGTTTTTCTCAATTTAAAATCATCACAAATGTCTTAGTTAGTTCTTTCCGATTAATTTAAATAACTATGTTATGGGTTTACGGCAGTTTGAAATATTTTTACGCTTACAGTGCGGGGATCGACTATAGTCGTCACAACCTGACGTCTGTAGACGTCAGATTCTGACGACTAAAGTCGATCCCCGCGCTGTATGGGTTAAACACAGAATATAGCGACTTCTGCACTGGAGCACAAAGGGTTAACGCTTTAAGCGCCAATCTAAACTATGAACGTGTCTTATCCGGTTTTTTTTTGGGGGGGGGGGGTATTAGATTGATTAACAAGAATGATCAAATATGAGTAATTTTTACCCACTTGAAGTTACGGTAGCTAGATCGATACAACTCAAGCTCCTTCATTTACTAATTCATTCATTTAATACCATATTGTAGATTGTAGATTCAGCCATTCAGTGACTTTCAATGAGTGGTATTTAATCTGATCATAGTCCTGATTTAATCTTCATGTGTGAAGCAAATTAAATGTGAGGTTTAGTTTGACCTACACATTACCATCTGATTGACAGAGACCCTGCTGTACATTGCCTATACTCATATAACTTTGATTTTAAGTTGTCTCATTCCCGCGGCCCACAACCCACTCTAAGTCTGTGGAAATTATTTTGTATTAAATATTAGACGCGAACTTGGCTATTTCGCTCCTCGCGCTGAAAGATTAAAATATTTAATATATTTATAATGGCCGTAGACCCATAACATATGTATTCAAATAAGGCGGAAAGACCACAGTGAGATATTTATGGTGATTTCAAGTTGAAAATCACTTGGTCTATTGGTTTATATAAAAAGTTGGTACCACTAAAAACCCTTTATTTGAATAAAAATGACTAAACACGTTTATAGTCATGATTGCAGATGAAAGAGTGATTTGTACATATCTGTAAGCAATTGTAAGGATATTACAATATGAATAGGCATATCTGTATGTGATATACATCTTAGTGTATACTTGGATATGTATACAGCTCAGACAAAGTTGACTTGAATGATAAGAAACAAGCTTGCAAGTGGAAGATGAATGAGATACATTAATATCTCGGTGATAAGAAACAAGTTGGAAACGGAGAGATGTCAACGTGAGAGGTGTAACAAAGAGGCGGGTGAGATAACAAAGAAATAAATACGTGTGGCCTTCACTGAGTGACGTCAAATAGGGTGATAAAGCATGGCTGAGGTAGCTAGGTATAGGATAAAGCCCGCTAAGTTCTACATTCTTAGCTGTAAAAAAGGCCGAGGCCTTTTTCAAAGCTAAGAATGTAGAACTCCGAGGGTTTTAACTAACTTAAAACACATCCGAACATAATGAGGATCCCTCATAATCAACAGCTCGGTCACACCTGATTGATTTTAATACCATAGCCCATCATGATAATAATTGGTCTGTATTCGATCAACAATAACTCCATTCCCGGCTTAGAATGTAGTGGTCGAACAAAGAAAATAATGTAGTGGACAGTGTGTTTTAACCTTGTCACTACCATACATGACGGAAATTTCCGTCGTCATTCGTCAATGAACGTAACCATAAAATGACACAAATTTTCGTCAAATATATACTACATTTATGTATTTTTCGTCATTTGAAGCTGGAAATTGCGTTAGCAATTCCAGCTTCAAATGACGAAAATTAGAACTCCTACACCAGTATATCTGGATCCTGGTATGCACCCCGGCCTGGAAGTCAAAGGGTTAATGGAAATATAAATGAGCAGTATCAAGAGGTAAATGATACCGCAAAACGTAGTCCATAAGCCACCTGGATTTTAGGATGGTTTGATCGCATTAGGCAAACCGGTATAATAGCTACGGCTACCGCCTGACAAGCCAGAGATTGTGGTTCCTTCCTTGCTCTCAGTATATCGTGACCGATAGACCGTGAGGATTTGAAATTCGAATCCTGTGACTTCTGATTATCACAATCCTCGGGAGTTTTAGTCTGTATGTGCACAAAAGTTGCCTAAAGCCTCATTCATTCATTCATTCATTCATTTATTCATTCATTCATTCATTCATTCATTCATTCATTCATTCATTCATTCATTCATACATTCATTTATTCATTCATTCATTCATTCATTCATTCATTCATTCTTTCGTTTAATTATACATCACGTCATTTTGTATGGTATAAAATAGGGAAATATTCCACATCTGGGATACGTATCTGTTTAATACCATACAAAATAAACCGGGGGATTTAAAATATCACCCTTTGCAGTGCGGGGATCGACTTTAGACGTCAGAATCTGACGTCTAAAGTCGCACAAAAGTTGTTTAAAGCCTCATTTATTTATTCATTTATTCATTCATTCATTCATTCATTCATTCATTCATTCATTCATTCATTCATTCATTCATTCATTCATTCATTCATTCATTCATTCATTCATTCATTCATTCATTCATTCATACATTTATTCATTCATTCATTCATTCATTCATTCATTCATTCATTCATTCATTCATTCATTCATTCATTCATTCATTCATTTATTCATCCATTCATTCATTCATTCATTCATTCATTCATTCATTCATTCATTCTTTCGTTTAATTATACATCACGTCGTTTTGTATGGTATAAAATAGGGAAATATGCCACATCTGGGATACGTATCTGTTTAATACCATACAAAATAAACCGGGGGATTTAAAATATCACCCTTTGCAGTGCGGGGATCGACTTTAGACGTCAGAATCTGACGTCTAAAGTCGATCCCCGCACTATGACATTTAAAATTAATTATAAATGGCCGTAGAACCGTAACATAGGTATTTCAATGAAGCAGATAGAGCTAACTAAGACATTTATAATGATTGAAAATTGAAGAAAACCCTTCGGTCTCCATGGTTTGTTTCAACGCCGTAAAGGGAATTGACTACTGTTCATTTGTAAAGTATCAGATCGGGGTATAAAGTCTCAGATCGCCCTCAGTGTATGAAGTATTAGATCGCCCTCGGGGGGTAAAAACAACGTAACTATCTGGCCTTTGGTCCTTTCATCCCCGTGCTAGATATCAAACGATATGTGTACCCGATCATTTTTATTTTCATTCACCTAATCTCATGCGCCACACAGTCCAATATATGCTGTTATGTAATTTCGTCGCATTTTTGGGTACATTTTTCAAAAGTATATTCTTTTGGGAAGCATATATCATAATCAAACTAAAAATATGGTTGGCATATTTTTGGCGGCCATCTTGGACTATAAGGGGCCATTTGTAATTTTGACATATAAATATCCATTTTTAACCCAATAATGAATAAATTTTCACTTTTTTCATGTCTAAATATATGTTTTGGTAGGCTGGGAATCGATTGGAATATACCGAACATAACTAAATCAGATTCAGAAAATGCACCAGCAAATTTAATGAACCCCAAAAAACGATACATAAGAGCATATGTAAGTAAACGTGATCCATCTGTCAGTTTACATAGTACGTGAGTCTAAATCACCAGAATCGCGATCACATATCTTAACTCTTTAAACGCCGGTGCCGCATTTTTATTAGCACATTAAGTACCACATTTTAATTTTGTTAAAGGGACTGGCCCAGGCTAAAATCATAAAAAAATCGGTGATTTTTTATGGCTTTTTAATATGATCATATGATGTAAACATGTCCATAGACTAGAACTGCTAAATTTTTATAATTTTTGTGCTGCGCATTCACCAGTTAGGCTAGATATAGAGACGAAATTCCTGATTTCTAATTGTTGACAACCATGTCAAAAATTAGAAATACGGGAATTTCGACTCTATATCTAATCTAACTGGTGAATGCGCAGCAGAAAAATTAAAAAAAATTAGCAGTTCTAGTCTATGGACATGTTTACATCATATGGTCATATTAAAAAGCCAAAAAAAATCACCGATTTTTTAATGATTTTAGTCTGGGCCAGTCCCTTTAAAGATAATATTCGACATCAATCAGCAATATTTGAAAACAGTTGACCTACATTTTATCAAATCTGAATAATTTTCACTCACTTGAAGTTGTGGATCGCGTCAGCGAGACACAACTTTAAGTGAGTGAAAATTCAAATTGAATAATTTGGCGGTTGAAGGGTTAATGATTATAAGAGAGGATTATAAGAACGTTTGATCGCATTAGGCGCATTATCGCATTAAACATTACAAAGCGCGACGTGATAATAGGCTATATGCATACGGCATCGTTGGGAAGGCGAGATGGGCTCATCTCAGCACAAGCCACCACCTCAAGCCCGAGCCTTCAGGCGAGTTCTGAATCAGAGACATTGTAGTCTGTGAGCTTGATGTGGTGACGAGTGCTGAGATCAGCCCATATAGCCGTACCCAACGACGCAGTGTGTATTTCATCGTAGAAAGTGCGAGAAACAGCATTATCGAGCAATAATTTCAGATTGAACACAGGCATTTTTTACTGAAATATTGTCTAATGAAAACATTAACGACACTGACCCAAATTAAAACCAGCGCGACTTATCGCGGGTTGTGTGAATGGGCTCAATATCGCGCCAATCGCGCGGTATGCCCTTATCGCGAACTGTGTCAGATAGCCTTAAAAACGACTGTCACCATATCTTAATCGGATATCGCGATGCACTGTTATTATCACTATGTTATCCGGTGCTGACTGTGGCGCATGTGTTTTGTCATCATATTTATGTATTACTCGCATCATTTTCCAATATCGTATACTTCGTGTCACTGCGGTATCTAATATCGTGCGACGAGAACTCCCCACGGCTGATCCACACAACACATAATCCCAATGCTGGTTTAATGTTGGCCCATCGTCTACGACGTTGGCCAACATTAAATCAGCATTTCGGTGAACGTCTAATGTTGTTCGTGGACTGTCCGGAATGACGGTTGACAAGTTGAAAGGGGTCAGTCATAATAAAATGTACTTATCACGTTTCCATGGTAACTCCACACCCACCAATCAAATGCCAATAAACTTACCTACAACAGAAAAACAAAGAAAATTGTTAAGATATTAAATACGCTGATGTTATCATAAATAAGATTAGATAAAATGACAATTAATATGTAGGTACACTTAATCATATCTTTGTTATGAATGATGATAAAATACTATCTGTTGACGGGGTTACCCATAGATAAAGCTGTGGTGAAAAGGTTGAGTAGTGTTTGTATTGGCAGTGAAAACAATACCGGTAGTTTTGTTGGCCTGATTAGATGAATTCTGCATTGAATGGGATAGATCGACGATTAAAACACCCCACTACATTATTTGCTTTGTCCGACGACTACATTCTAAGCCGGGAATGGAGTTATTGTTGATCAAGTACAGGCCAATTATCATGGTAGGCCTATGGTACTATAATCAGCCAGGTTTGACTGAGCTGTTTCTTATGAGGATCCTCATCATGATCGTATGTGTTTTAAGTCAGTTAAAAACCCTCGGGGCTCTACATTCTTAGCCGTGGCCACAGCTAAGAATGTAGAGCTCCTCGGACTTTATCCTATACTGAAAACGTGGGTTATATCAACGAGGTATATATATAGCATTCCACGATGACTGTTCAGTTAAGCTGTGGGACCCAGGTTGGGTGATTATACATGTAGAGAGCTACAAAGTCTTCAAAGTCCTGGAGTATGCAGTGCTTGTAACAGTAGGCTGTTGCATGTGTACTGTAAAGAGTTATTCACAGTCTGCACCCATCAAACATAAGACGTTGGCCCAACATTAGTTTACTGTTGGGCCAACGTCGTAGACGGTGGGCCAACAGTAAACTAGCGTTGGGCCAACGTCTCATGTTTGCTGGGCAGCGATCATGCAAGGAAAGCTGCAGCCTCCACGTGTCTGTCCATAATATTCGAGCTTATAAATTGCCAGCGGTGTACCCTAGTTTCTCCGCTCAACAGCGGTGCCAATGCAACTCCTGCATCAGTGCGGGTACTGGCGTTGGTCGTGGTAGGGTCTTAAACTACCGGAAATAACGTGTTCGACATTAGGTTTATCACGTGGAATGAATGGAGTTACCCTCAACTATGATTACTTTGAGGACTATCCGAGCCTAGGATAGCATAGCAGAGCTGTGTGAAAGGCCACGACGTTTCGGGCGTGGGCCCTAGGGTAGTGGTGAGCACCACTGCCTTTCACGCTAGAGTTCGGGATTCGTTTCCCGGTCTCGGTGGCTTGAGAGAAACAAAAATGTTTCTTCCCACTCAACTAAAAAAACTCAGTATTGTGGGGAGCCTGCGTGACCGAGGTAGCGTGCTCGGCCCTCAGACCTCAGGATTCGAATTTCGAATCCTGTATCTGGAGGGCAGTGTCATCTCACTGATCTCATCATACTCAAGAGGTTCTCCTGTCCCAATTTAGCCTGTGTGTTCACAAAAGTTGCCTAAAGCCCGATTCATTTCATTTTTGCCACCACGTTTCAGCATTGAATTGAATAGCGAAAAGCCAAGTCTCCAACCGTCTGGGCAAGTATGGAGGTTATTCCCGCAGTATAGGTGGTGATATCATAGATTATTGAACTTTTCAAGTGAAACGGATCACAATGACGTCACGTCGGAATGCCCTTTAACCTTACACCCATGTCGGTATTACTATCTTGTTCTCTTGGTGAACTCGTCACTTTATGATCGTGATAATAGGACTGTGGGTTTTATGACCTATCGGCTTACCATAGAGTTGGCGGGAAATGAGCAATAATCATTGATCCGGCGCCATGCCGATAGCCTCGTTTTCACCCGGCGCCATGACGATAACTTCGCTCGCCACCCGGAAATGAAACATTGACAATGAGGCGCTGCGCACAGGCGCAGTCACGTGATGGAAAACAATGAGAAGTGAGCGTGAATGTGCGTGATCCCAACTCACTTCGCACGAATAAACCCATAAATATATATAGACCTAAGCCGTGTGAATAGTGTGAGTGAGTGAGTGAGTGAGTGAGTGAGTGAGTGAGTGAGTGAGTGAGTGAGTGAGTGAGTGAGTGAGTGAGTGAGTGAGTGAGTGAGTGAGTCGGTCGGTCGGTCGGTCGGTCGGTCGGTCGGTCGGTCGGTCGGTCGGTCGGTCGGTCGGTCGGTCGGTCGGTCGGTCGGTCGGTCGGTCGGTCGGTCGGTCGGTCGGTCGGTCGGTCGGTCGGTCGGTCGGTCGGTCGGTCGGTCGGTCGGTCGGTCGGTCGGTCGGTCGGTCGGTCGGTCGGTCGGTCGGTCGGTCGGTCGGTCGGTCGGTCGGTCGGTCGGTCGGTCGGTCGGTCGGTCGGTCGGTCGGTCGGTCGGTCGGTCGGTCGGTCGGTCAGTCAGTCAGTCAGTCAGTCAGTCAGTCAGTCAATTAATCAATCAATCAATCAATCAATCAATCAATCAATCAATCAATCAATTAATCAATCAATCAATCAATCAATCAATCAATCAATCAATCAATCAATCAATCAATCAATCAAAAAAACAATCAATCAATCAATCAATCAATCAATCAATCAATCAATCAATCAATCAATCGATCAATCAATCAATCAATCAATCGAACAATCAATCAAATAATCAATCAAATAATCAAATAATCAATCAATCAATCAATCAATCAATCAATCAATCAATCAATCAATCAATCAATCAATCAATCAATTAATCAATCAATCAATCAATCAATCAATCAATCAATCAATCAATCAATCAATCAATCAATCAATCAATCGAACAATCGAACAATCAATCAAATAATCAATCAAATAATCAAATAATCAATCAATCAATCAATCAATCAATCAATCGATCAATCAATCAATCAATCAATCAATCAATCAATCAATCAATTAATCAATCAATCAATCAATCAATCAATCAATCAATCAATCGATCAATCAATCAATCAAACAATGAATCAATCAATCAATCAATCAATCAATAGGTCATTCAGTCAGTCACTGTGTCAGTGAGTAAGTGATTTTTAGGAACAGGCCGGTGATAAAAACCCAATTTTCAGTCATTTCAAGTTGTGCGATAGCGAGGCACAAATATTATTGATTTGAATTTTGAGTGAGAAAAATCATGTTTGTCATTCATGCACACATCACTATAAAGACGGGTAATAAACAGAGCAGAATAAGAAGCTGACGATTCCCGTACAGGTTCACTAGATCCAGCGTGATTCTCCAGCCGCCTCCGCGATATCTTGTCTACCGCTACGATTCCTCCGGGATGTCTCCGCCCTATTTTATCCTATCTTATTGATGCCCGTGTTAAGAAGCAAGCAGGCTCTATATAAAACCTTCTTGGACCAGCAGGAGATCCCCACATTGGTCACATTCAAACATTGAACAACTGGATTCGCTCAATATATATTTATTCATTTTTCTCATACATTGACAGCGCGAAACTGTGTCACATGAGGGAATCTGTGAATCAATGATCGTCACGCCATTGTTATATAAACAGCAGTGAAAAAAAATCTCACTTTCGACTTCTCTTGCCTTTATGTGTTGTCTACTGATAGCCCTCAATAGACCCCCAGCATTGCTCTTTCAATGCAGGGATCGGATTTAGACGTCAGAAACTGACGTCTAAAATCGATCCCCGCACTCAAAGAGTAAAAGATTTATAATGGCCGTAAACCAATAAAAAAGGTATTCAAATGAAGCAGAAAGAGATGACTAAAACAATTGTGACGATTTCAAAGTGAAAAAAAAGCTTTTGTCTCTATGGTCAGTTTATTCAGCGCTTTAGGAGTTAACACTTTAACCTTTTAAGCCCTCACGATGCATTAAAGCCTCATTTTATATTCCTGAAAATAGACCTAATTTTCCTACAACTAAGGGTTTTAGAACAAAAATTTCCATGAAACTGGTTAATCAATACGTGGTAATTTTCTTTAATTTTTAAACCACATCATGTCATCTTCATCCACTACAAGTCGAGAATTGCGGCAGCAATTCGCGGCTTGTAGTGGATGAAGATGACTATGGTGAATTCAGGATTGAAAAGGTTAATTTCAATGGTGGCCTCATGGATTATGGTTCTCCACGGTCTATAAGTGAACGTCTACACCATTTGATACAAAATCACCCTGGTGTTATATAGCTATATAGCTAAAGGGGGGAGGTATAATTCGGGACCTC
This sequence comes from Flabesymbios commensalis, assembly GCA_964017125.1. Lineage (NCBI taxonomy): Eukaryota > Metazoa > Annelida > Polychaeta > Terebellida > Flabelligeridae > Flabesymbios > Flabesymbios commensalis. The sequence goes on from OZ024917.1 coordinate 7,872,978, forward strand.
AATAGACCAAGCTCTGTGTTTTATGACGACCTCAATAGACCAAGTCCTGTGTTTTATTATGACCTCAATAAACCAGGTCCTGTGTCTTTATCACGACCTCAAAAAACCAAGTCCTGTGTTTTTATCACGACCTCGATAGACTAAGTCTTGTGTTTTTATCATGGTCACCTCCACGAGGACAGCCCGCCAGACAGGGGCGTAATAAGACAGGATCGATGCTCGCCGCCAAAGATCCAGAGATGAGTTCAGAGACTGCAGATATCCCTACCTCCGCCGCAACAGAATACCCTCTTGGAACCTTCCATCATAACTACACGCAAAAAACCAGAAATAAATAGTTCTTGCTATGATATATGTTTGACTTGGACTTTGCTCAAGCAAAAATGTATCCCTATAGATTCCTAGATTCAGTAAGTGTATGTTGCTTGCCTTTATGATGCAGTAGGCCGCCTATTAGGTCACATTATCGCCTTAATGCTCCAGTATTAGGCCATAATAATTATGACCTTTATACTGCAGTATTAGGTCGCAATATGGCCTTTATACTGCAGTATTACGTAACAATGTGACCTTTATACCGCAATATTAGGTATATATATATATATATATATATAGCGAAATGTCACTCATATCTATAACGTGTTTTAACCCTGAAAGCGCGAATTATTTTTGTATAAAACATGGAGACCAAAGATGTTTTATTTCTTAAGTGTCTTAGTTAGCTGTTTCCGCTTCATTTGAATATGAATATTTATGTTATAGGTCTACGGCATTAATAATATGTTAATTCTCTCAGTGCAGGGATTGTCTTTATACGTCAGAATCTGACGTCTACAGACGTCAGATTCTGACGTATAAAGACAATCCCTGCACTGTAAGTGTTAAGATAACATATCAAACCAAATAATCTGCAAATATAATTGCTACACGGTTCTTCAAGGCATAATCGAACCTTTTCTATACCCTGCCACGAGGAATTACAGATCATTTCCTTATTTAATCGGGCGGGGGCCCTAGTGTAGTGGTTAGCACCGCTGCCTTTCACGCCAGAGTTCGGGGTTCGGTTCCCGGTCTCGGCTGTTTGAAAGAAACAAAAAATGTTTCTTCCCCATCCACGTGTAAAAGTCAGTATTGTGGGGAGCCTCCGTGACCGAGAGGTAGCGTGCTCGGCCTCAGACCGCCAGGACTCGAATTTCGAATCCTGTGTCTGGAGGACAGTGTCATCTCAATCATCTCACCATCCTCAGGAGGTTCTCCTGGCCCAGTTTAGCCTATATGTGCACAAAGGTGGCCTAAAGCCCGATTCATTTCATTTTTTTTCCTTATTTAGTCATGGGGCTTATTCTTCATGATTCCAAGAAAAGTAATCACATTGGGATTGATTGACAAAGAAGACGAAAAAAAAATGGCCGTGCTCGGCCTGGCTCAAGATCTAAACCACAAATCTCACATTGAATGCCTGGGTAAACGTCCGTGTATTATAGAGAGCTAAGGTCCATGGTATGCATGCATGGATATCCAGAAGATAAGAAATGCAATAAAACCTATACAGGAGGAAATCTGCAAACTGGACGATTCGGAAAATGATACCTATTGTGGTAATTCTATCAAGAACTTGATTCTATAAACTATATTCAGATAGTAGACCAATACCGATAATATTTTACCAGCGAATTCAAGATAGTTACAAGTTATTGTTGAATAATTCCAACTAAATTATTTAATTCCAAGTGAATCGGTCACTAATACATCTAAGAGGAGAAAAAAATTATTTCTATACAAAACCTTGTTGGATGCAAATAAAATGCCGAAAACTAACATGACTAAAAACTAGCATGACTAAATATTTGGACTAAAAAGCGAACTTCAAGAATCAATACAACAAGTAGCACAACCAACTATGCAATCACGTAACGACAAATATTGATCGATCGATCAATTGGTCGATTGATTGACTCCAATAAATCATCAGCAGTATTCACACTGTGACTAGTGAAGCGGCGTTGAGGACAAATCAATCCATAATAACTGTATACTATTGTGACCTGCTCGAACATAATCAGTCGGAAGTCGCACTCATGAGAAATCGTACTAATGTACTCTTAGTTCTTATGTGAACAGATCTAATCAAAATGATACACAAACTGGGTGTTTGCGGTCAATATTCACCTGACATTTTATAGTTGAAAAGTCTGGAAAACAAAAGTTTTAGCTATTTCATTGTTTTTTTTTCAAATTAGCTGATTTTCAAACATACTAATTAAGTACTAATTCGTGGATCAGTGGGCATAAACAATGCATTTCTACCATTATCTAACCCCAGAATGCATAAAAAATCGTGTTTTTTTATTTTTTTTAAAAACTCTCTTATATCCTTCACATAGGATCCGCGAATTTTGCTTTTCTTCTTCAACCTGAAGTGGAAAAGATAACTTGCAGCTATGCATCGAGTGTATCTGAATATTGATTCAAATTCGCCATTTTGCCTGCGTCGTGTAACAGAAAATGAGAGATTTTCCAGTCAACTGCAGACTCTGAGTCAAACAACTGACTAAGAAGAGACCATCTCAACAAGCGAGATAAGTTGACCCAATGCTGGCTTAATGTCGGGCCACCGTCTTCGACGCTGGCCCGACATTAAGCCAGCATTAGGTCCATTCCTTGTGATAGCAGGGACAGACAGGGATGGATGAGTATGGTGTGGTAGACTTCTCGCGGCGCTTCTTCCCCCGCCCCACTCGCCCGTCCCGCCCTCGGCCTCCTCGCCCTCACTCGTCCACCCGCCCTGTCCCCCTTGCAGGTCCTCCTAGATTTTTTGTTTATCACAGCCGATCAGAAAGACACAGTTGCTGCTTCACCCGGACGTGGAGCCACTGGACAAGAAATCAATCCCTGGCGACCCCCGGTAAACGTCAGGTCACGTGGGCTGTCTCCATAGATACGCAGATATCTATGTATATGTACTCCGCTCTGTGAAGGAAAACAGCGGTAACTGCTTACTAGAAAAGTGAGCAGTTACCACTACTTGCCTTTACATAGAGAGCAAAGGCAAACAGCAGTAACTGCTTTCTAAAAAAGTATAGTTGGCAGTTACCACTGTTTGTCTTTACATAGAGAGCAAACGCAAACAGAAGTAACTGCTTACTAGAAAAGTGAGCAGTTACCACTATTTGTCTTTACATAGAGAGCTAAGGTAAACAACGGTAATTACTTACTAGAAAAGTAAGCAGTTACCACTATTAGCCTTTACATAGAGAGCAAAGGCAAACTGCAGTAACTACTCACTTTTCAAGTGAGCAGTTTACTGTTGTTAGATTTGCACGGCAGTAGTTCGCTCTGGAAAGCCAAAAGGCAGTATCTGTTTACTTGTATAGTAAGCAGCTACTGCCTTTTGGCTTTCCCCGACAGTACTGTTATACCTAAACTGTGGGACGTAACGGTGTCATTAAATAGAAAAACTACGATGGATATCTTTTATTACAGTGAATAGAAAAGAGTTCCAGATTATGACGTCTAAAGTCGATCCCCGCGCTGAAAGAGTAAAATATTTTTAATGGCCGTAGACCCATAACATAGGTATTCAAATAATGCAGAAAGAGCTAAATAAGACATGTGCAAATTGAAAAAAAAACTTCGGTTCCAGAAACAGAAGGGCTGTATCAGCTTGTGGATCCTGTAGCGATTAGAGGGTGTTGGAGTGACATGTTGATCCTGTAGCGATCAGATGGTGTGGGGGTGACCTGTAGCGACCAGAGGGTATAGGGGGTGACCTGTTGATCCTGTAGCGATCAGAAGGTGTGGGGGTGACCTGTAGAGACCTGAAGGTCTAGGGGGTGACCTGTACATCCTGTAGCGATCAGAAGGTGTGTGAGTGACCTGTAACGAGCAGAGGGTGCAAGGATGACCCTGGACATTAACACGGGTGACACTGGATCACCTGAACCCAATGATATAACGCCTCTAAGGCAAATAAATCTACAGCACCTATGACAATGGTGGTTTAATGTTGGGCCAGCGTCGCAGACGACGCTGGCCCAACATTAAACCAATATTGTGTCTCGTGTTTCCAGGGAGGCGGGATCATGTCGTTATTGATAATAACTACACAGTGGGGAGCGTGCAGTTATTGGTGTTTCGGCCATAGAGGTGTCGGGAACAATTGATATGTTGATCCCTATGATCCCTCCCGGATTTATTTTATCACCCTGTCAGGAGATGCTGCAGTCTCTGTGATACTCCCTGGTCCAGGTGACGTAAAAATGACGTAAACATGACGTCAATATTAGACAGTTACTAATAAGTGATACTGCTTGGGTCGGTATGGCGTAAAAGGTGACACACAGCCAAGCTAGAGTTAGTTTACTCCAATTAGAAGTATTTTTATCACTTTTAAAAGTTGTTTAACTTCTTGGACATAACTTATTAAACTCTTTTGTATCGCCACAATTCCCTTTGTCGCCATTATGTGTGTATTATTAATTATGTATGTAACAATTCAATACACGCATTACATATTCAAGGATATTCTTTCTTAGAAGTTATACATTGTGGACATATACTACTGTCTTATGTACCAATAGGATATGAAACATGTATTAATTCTAGAGGAACTACGTTTTATGTATGTTCCACATAAAAAGGTTCCATACGTATATGGAACGTTTCTTTGCTGTGACATACAGTTTGAAACATTCAAAGATATTTTGTTCTAAGAATTTAAACCACGTAAACACAATGTAATACTTTCCACAATTCTCTGGTAAAACAAGTGTCATTATCAACTGCCAAAATTTCAGAACCTGTAAATATCATTCCCCCGAGTCCTAGGTTCCTATTTCTACCATTGCCCACTTGTAATATGTTCCTATTTCTATCATTGCCTAGATGTAATATGTTCCTATTCCTACCATAGCCTCCATGTAATATGTTCCAATTTCTACCATTGCCCACTTGTAATATGTTCCTATTTCTATCATTGCCTAGATGTAATATGTTCCTATTCCTACCATAGCTTACATGTAATATGTTCCAATTTTTACCATTGCCCACTTGTAATATGTTCCTATTTCTACCATTGTCTACGTGTAATATGTTCCTATTTCTACCATTGTCTACGTGTAATATGTTACTATTTCTACCATTGCCTACGTGTATTATGTTCCTATTTCTACCATTGCCTACGTGTAATATGTTCCTATTTCTACTATTGCCTATATCTAATATTTTCTTTTTCTACCATTGCCCACTTGTAATATGTTCCCATTTCTACCATTGCCTACGAGTAATATGTTCCTATTTCTACCATTGCCTACGTACAATATGTTCCTATATCCACCATTGCCTACATGTAAAATTTTCTTATTTCTACCATTGCCTATGTGTAATATATTCCTATTTTGACCATTGCCTACGTACAATATGTTCCTATTTCTACCATTGGCTACGTGTAATATGTTCCTATTTCTACCATTGCCTACGTGTAATATGTTCGTGTCTCTACTATTGCCTACGTGTAATATGTTCCTATTTTTACCATTGACTACATGTATTATTTCCTATTTCCACCATTGCCTACGTGTAATACTTTCCTATTTCTTCTCGTTTCCTGCATTGTCATTTTAGTCCCAGCATATTTACGGCCTGTCATGACCTATAAAGATTTACAAAGTGTGTCATGTCATGCGCGGTGACATCCTCTTCCCGCTCCATTAATAGCGATGGCCTCTTTCTGAGTGATCGCCCCCAGGGATTCCTCTTTTAGACCTGACCGACTGCACGAAAGGAGACAAGCAAATCCAGGATTAATAAAAGGTTTGTTGAAGGTGGTGGTGGCAATTAACATTGGCTCTATGCTCGCAATAAAACAGCACAAACCATGCTCGTTACTTTATACTAGATTAATTTATCGTTATTTCATAACAGATTAATTCATCGTTATTTTATAACAGAAAAATTCATCGTTACTTTATTACAGATTGATTGAACGTTATTTTATAACAGATTAATTCATCGTTCTTTTATTACAAATTAATTGATCTTACTTTATTACATATTAACGATTATTAACCATTTCAACCAAGAACTTGAACAAAACGAATTATTACCCACTTGTTAATAATTCGCAGCCACGTTTTGAATCACTTTGGTGAGATACAATAGTAAGTGAGCGAAATGTAAATTATAATTGGGAGACAAAAATCCAGATTTATACATTTTTCAGAACTTAGAAATAGAGATACAAGAACAGGTAAAGAATTTTAAATTTTGCAAAAAAATCCCTATATAATCCCAGATTGTTCCTTCTAACAGTTAAAGAAAAAACAATTGAAAAAAAAACAATAGTAGGGTCACCACCGATCTGTTACTGGGCCGGTCACAAACCAAACTGGACTGTAGCTTGTACGAGAATACGGGCCATTGGGTGTAACCTGTAAATGGTTTATCATACCATACAAAATTAACCCTTAAAGCGCTGAATTCTTTTTGTAGAATCCATGGAGACCAAAGAGTTTTTTCCTTTTTAAACCATATTAAATGTCTTAGTTAGCTCTTTCTGATTCATTTGAATACCTATGTACTGAAACCTTGATTATCTGATCAGGCTATATGCTAGCGAACCAATTACTTCCAACAGCGCACGAAATGATGATATTGCTTTTTTTGCAGCCTGTAGCGATCAAAGTGATAATATTTCTACCACATGAACATATTATGGCTGCCTGTAGCGATCAAAGTGTTAATATTTCCACCTCATGAACATAATAAGACTGCCTGTAGCGATCAAAGTGCTAATATTTCCACCTCATGAACATATTATGGCTGCCTGTAGCGATCAAAGTGTTAATATTTCCACCTCATGAACATATTATGGCTGCCTGTAGCGATCAAAGTGTTAATATTTCAACCTCATGAACATATTATGGCTGCCTGTAGCGATCAAGTGGTAATTTTTTAAATTTTCTAGCACAGACACAGACAGACAGACAGATATTTTATTGACAGAAATAAAAGTCATTACAGACTTATTTGTCATAGTAATAAGAGAGATATATGTACATGTATATACAAGAATGTTAGTTTGTTAAAATCATATAACATAAACATAATATATATGAACATAATATCATGATTATGGCTGCCTGTAGCGAAAAAAGTGTTAATATTTATACCTCATGAACATGTTATGGCTGCCTGTGGATATCAAAGTGTTTATATTTCCACCACATAAACATATTATGGCTGCCTTCAGCGAGCAAAGTGTTAATATTTAGCGTTGTAGGAATGTCCATGTTGTTCATCAGACCGTGAACGATAGATAACATTCACTGCTCATGTATATACCATGGCAAGACAAAGTTGGCGTAATGTTGGGCAGACGATTGCCTAACATTCAACATTTTTATCGTGCGGACTTGGTAGGCTAGTTATGTGTAGGAGAAAGAACGAAATTCAATAGATTAGTAGATCCGAATGTACGAGGCGCGCAATCGTAATTGAGTACTTTATTTGACTTAAAATATACAAAATAGGTACATGTGTTCCAAGATTTTATATAGAAAAGATCGATTTCAAAAATAAATAAAAAAATAACAGTAGACTCGTAGACCCGAATCTACTGACGTCACTAGAACCCTGTCATGTATAAAAACACGTGACATCGAGCCAATGCTAGGTTAAAGTATGCCCGACCGTGGGACCAGCATTAGCCTAACATTGGTTCAATGTCACGTGCTCGATGAATACAACGTGGCTTCAATGTCCATACTGAATATGACAAAGAAATACCAAACGTAATTCAAGTACCAAACCCAATATTCCCTGAAATGTCATAAGAAGACACGACAAGCTGGGCTATGGGTAGTTTGCTTCTGGGCCAGGGTCTTTGACATTGGGCCAACACCATTCCAATGAGAGCCGCATGAGTTAGGAGGGGTATATAATTGAGCATAACTCCTACCTGTAATAGTTATGTTTCAGGTAACTTTATTAATTAAAAAAAAACCCATACGTCTAATGGTTAGTTAAAACATATTTTATTTACCAATTGAAGCAATACAGGATTGTAATACACAGGCTTCGCCAATAGTTGTAGCTTTTATGTCAATTAACCAGCAATGTCAAAAAGGAAATCAGTGAACAAATATTCGATACTTTTTTTTAGATCCAATCACTAGAAATATAACTCATTATTTAGCAAACTCACACCTGTATTATTTTACATTTTTAGATATGCAGGCCAGTGACCGTGGAGTATTGGAGATAGCCCCCCCCCAGGCGATAACTTCCTTCTAAAACAGATCACCTGGCTCCATACAAAAATGAGGTTCTAGGACAAATCTCTAGACGCCAATGGCGCCTAACGTATCAATGTAAATATTCTAAACCCTCATTCTGCTATGTTGTAATATATTTAAATTTTCAACCACTTGAAGTTGTGTCTCGCTTCCGCGATCCACAACTTCAAGTGGTTGAAAATTACTCATATTTGTTTGATTTGACACCAAACCTTTTTAAATGTTGATGTTTAAACACACATTTCATTCCCAATAACAGTGATTTAATCGGCTAATAAAACGGATTAAAAACGACAATAGTCGTGATCAGCAGGGAAAGAGTTGAGTTGGTAAAACAGTTGTAATAGCCTACAAATCGTGTATATGTTTTTGATATATAATTATTTATTGTGAACGAAACGACCCCTAGAGCTATAAATCTAATTTTTTAGTCACTTGAAGTTGTGTCTCGCTACCGCGATCCCTCAGCAGAGAAAGAGGTGCAGTTGATGAATGGAGGTGATAATTCTACAGTAAACATGTATGAATGATGTTTTGATCTGAGTGGCAGGTGTTTGATACTTCACTTACTCGGTTCATTGACCCTGTATCACACATACTAGCTTGGTAATAAATAAAACGACCCTTCAATACCGATATGACCATATAGTGTATTGTGTGCTGCCAACACACTTTTAGGATGGTTCAGTTACTCGGTTCATTGAATCTGAATCATATCATATTTGTATTAAAGATATGCATATATCATATTGGTTTTAAAACGTCGTATCCACCAGTTTACAAAGTGACAGGTACGATCCTTTAACCTTTACAGTGCAGGGATCGACATTAGACGTCAGAATCTGACGCATATAGACGTCAGATTCTGACGTCTACAGCGGATCCCCGCACTGAAAGAGTACAATCTTACTAATGGTCGTAGACCCATAACATAGGTATCCATATGAATCACAAAGAGCTAGCTAAGACATTTATGATGATTTCAAATTTTTGGTCTCTTGGGTTAGATATTTACTACTTCAACGCTTTAACCTTCATCCTGCTTAGCAAATTTATTTAAATTTTCAAACACTTGAAAATTACTCATATTTCTTTAATTTGAGACGAAACATTTACAAATCTTGAAGTTTAGACACACATTGCATTCCCAATCACAGTGATTTGGTCGACTAATAAAACAGATTAAAAAACGACAATAGTCGTGATCAGCAGGAAAAGTGTTAAGGGTCAAGGGTTAATAGTCAGATGACCTTGTGACCTATAGCTGGCTGTCACAACACTCACGGAGTCTTCGGCCGGATTCTCATCTGGATGGCCGGGGATTATATTCTCTGGCTGTGTACAAATCCGAAAGACACCCACTTCTGATTGAGCTCTTACCCTACTAGACCCCCATATAATACGTCTGTTAGGCCCTCTATACTTGCGAACCCTTTAAGCCCTCACGATACATTAAAGCATCATTTTACATCCCTGGAAACACACTTAATTTTCCTCCAACTTGGAGTTTGAAAAAGAAAACTTTCATGAAACTGGTTCACTAATACATAATAATTTTCTTTAATTTTTCAGCAACTTCAAGTCATCTTTATCCACTACAAGTCGAGAATTGCGACAGCAATTCGCGGCTTGTAGTGGATGAAGATGACTTGAAGTAGGTGAAAAATTAAAGAAATGGTAAATTCAGGCTTGCAAGAGTTGGAACCGAATGTGAGCTGCTGAAGTTCTTGACATAACGCGATTCCACTTGGGATATTTTCGGGGTTTATGTAACATATTTCTTTTCTCGTGTAAAGCTAGAAATATCGTTAAAGAAACTTTGTGATTCTTTAATTTAAGACCCCTAAGGCATCAGATAATTGGTCGCGAATACTGATGCGAATTTATTTATATGTAGCCTCTGCTATCCTTATATCCTTATATCAAAATGGGTTCATGAAGGTTCTATACCGCTGGAGCAGAGAAAGGCTGTATTAATCTGTTTCTGTTGGGGCGGGGGCCCTGGTGCAGTGGTTAAAACTGCCTGCTTGGAAAGTCGGAGATCGCGGGATCGAGCCCCACTCTGGCGTTCAAGTTTCACTGGTGATGATTCAATATCGGGGAGCATCCGTGACCGAGAGGTAGCGTGATTGGTCTCAGATCACCAGGGCTCGAATTTCGAATCCTGTGTCTGGAGGGCAGTGTCATCTGATTCATCTCCCCATCCTCAGGAGGTTCTCTTGACTCAGTTTAGCCTATATGTGCACAGAGGTGGACTAAAGCCCCATTCATTCATTCCTTCATTTAATATCTGTCTCTGTTAGACCATACACAACACACTGTTTTATGTTTGTAGTACCCCAATCTCTGATCACTGTGGCCAATACTACGATAATCGGATTATGCAGAGTCTGTTTTGGCCATCCCAATACAAATATCAATTGTTTCTCATAATGTCCATCAGAAAAGAAAACCCTTACAGCGCGGGGATCGACTTTAGACGTCAAAAGCTGACGTCTGTAGACGTCAGATTCTGACATCTAAAGTCGATCCCCGCGCTGTAAGAGTAAAACTATTTATACTTGCCGTAGGCTCATAACATAGGTATCCAAATGAAGCGGAAAGAGCTTAAACATCTATGATGATTTCAAATTGAAAAAAAACCTTTGGTTTTCATGCTTTGCTTATACAAAAGTATTTCAGCGCTTTTAGAGTTGACAGCATCTTTACTTGTCTAAGATATTTTTAATAAAGTTGGATGATCCCTGGAGCTCAGAACGTCAATCATTTTGAAGCAGGATTACAGCAAAGTGGTCTGGTCATCATTGCAGACATTGCTAGATTAGCTGTAACACAGACAGTATGATGGCCCGTCTGGGACTAATCGATTTCGCCGCCTGGGCGTCTTCATTGTAACCAGTGGCTGTCTGGCCCCAGACAGTACAGGCCCAATGTGGGCGTTATGTACTAAAAGTGCTTCTACATTTGATAGTACAGGCCCAATGTGGATGTCATGTTCTAAATATGTGTACATTTGAGAGCACAGGCACAATGTGGATGTGATGTTCTAAATGGTCGTACATTTGAGAGCATGGGTCCAATGTGGATGTCATGTTCTACGTGACTGTACATTTGAGGCAATCAGGCCCAATGTGGATGTCAGCCTAAAGTATATCTCGGTAAACGAAACAAAAATTTTGGGGTCTTGGCCGCTAGACTACTAAATGTATTTCTACATTTGACAGTACAGGCCCAATGTGGATGTCGTGTTCTAAATGTGTGTACATTTGAGAGCACTGGCCCAATGTGAATGTCATGTACTAAATGTGTTTATACATTTGACAGTAGAGGCCCAATGTGGATGTCATGCTTTAAATATTCGTAAATTTCACAGTACATGCTCAATGTGGATGTCAGATTCTAAATGTTTGTATATTTGACAGTACAGGCCCAATGTGGATGTCATGTTCTAAATGAGTTCACATTCGAGCGAACATGTCCAATGTGGATGTCATGTTTAAAATGTGTGTACATTTGACAGTACATGTCCAATGTGGATGTCTTGTTCTAAATGTGTGTACATTTGATAATACAGGCCTAATGTGGATTTTGTGCTCTAAGGGTTTGTACATTGGACAGTACAGACCCCCAAAAAATATCATTACCTTCAGTACTATATGTAATTTCCATTCACTATGAGATGTAAATTGCTACAATTCACACCTCACAGTGAATGCAAATTATCCGATAGTATAAAACACCAAATTTTATTATATCAAAATTAAACGGACAGGCAGAACTCCATTGCATGGCTGGGAGACCCTCGCTAAGATTAAAAAAATAAACGCTGTCGAGAGGGCCACCAGAGATTCACGTGCCAGGATTTCAACGGGTAAGGGGATTTTCGATGAAATTATTATTAACCCGTACAACGCTGAGTTATTCGTGTATAAACCATGGATACCAAAGGGATTATTTCAATTTGAAATCTACAGATTCTGACGTACAAAGACGGCTGAAAGGGTTAATTGTTTTTTTAAGTACACATTTCAGGAGATTTTCCTGGCACTGCTTAGCATATATGTGCACCGAGGTGGCATAAAACCCATTCATGCATGCATTAATTTTATTCATTCATTTATTCATTCATTCATTCATTCATTCATTCATTCATTCATTCATTCATTCATTCATTTATTCATTCATTTATTCATTCATTCTTTCGTCCATCTTAAGTACATAGTCGTGGAAGGTCAAAAGCTATGATCAAGTGGATAATCGTTCATTCCTTAATTCATTCATTCGCTTGTTCGTTCGTTCGTTCGTTCGTTCGTTCGTTCGTTCGTTCGTTCGTTCGTTCATTTATTCATTCATTCATTCATTCATTCATTCATTCATTCATTTATTCATTCATTCATTCATTCATCTATGAATTCATCCATTTATTCATTCATTCGTTCTTTCACGTATGTACTCATTCTTAATTAATTAATTAATTAATTAATTAATTAATTAATTAATTAATTAATTAATTAATTAATTAATTAATTAATTAATTAATTAATTAATTAATTAATTAATTAATTAATTAATTAATTAATTAATTAATTAATTAATTAATTAATTAATTAATTAATTAATTAATTGATTAATTAATTAATTAATTGATTAATTAATTAATTAATTAATTAATTAATTAATTAATTAATTAATTGATTAATTAATTAATTAATTCATTCTTCATTCATCTATCAATTCATCCATTTATTCATTCATTCATTCATTCATTTATACATTCTTTCATGTATGTACTCATTCTTCATTAACTCATTAATTCATTAATTCATTAATTCAAAAATTAATTCATTCATTCATTCATTCATTCATTCATTCATTCATTCATCCATTCATTTATTTTAAGTACATAATCGTTGAAGGTCAAGAGCTATGATCAAGTTGATAATTGTAATACATCTCTATAACTGTAAGTGATTTACACCAGTAATTACATGAACCAAATGCTCCACCATTCCATGGAGATGATTATATAAACGAGGCGACGCTGGCCTCAAATTACAGCTACATTTGCTCGGTGTCTCCTGTCCAATTGATTCAAGTATTTGACTCAAGTGAGGAAAACTGGTCGATCTGTTGAAAAGAGTAGATCAAGTCTTTTTCAGTAAGGATGCTTAATATAATAGTTCTTTTTAAATGAAATAGTCGTTAACGTTCCTACAATAACATATCGCATCTAACAAGGTTAGTTTATTACATTTATTTTCGGAATTTGGGCTGAATTCACCTGGAGCTCCCAAAGTGTTGTTTCATGGACATTGCACAGGGGTATTGTTCACAGAGATGAACCCATTGTTCAGTCTATACAACGAATCAATAAAAAAATGATGTTCAAAAACACAGACAATCCCAGAATGGTGTGAGGCGATCGGTACGGAGACCAATCTAAAAGGTTATCACTTAAGATTATTATGTCTTTTGCTGTAGCTAGCAAATTTCAGACGTTGATACAATTATAATTTAATGTTCGTTCGACGTCTTCGACACTGGGCCAACATTTAATCAGCATTGAATCAACGTCTAGTGTTTGGTTTGCAGTGTCGTCCTATCCGAGGCTGTGGATAGATGTATTTGCTTAACCCGAAAAATCCAACATGGTGGTGACTGAGAGCGATCCCGACCCCAAGGTCCGAAAAATGTCCATAACTTTTTAATGACTGTTCGACCTCTGAGCTGTGCATGCGGGCCATTCTGACCTCAGAGATTATCTCTCTGAAACCACATACGGAACTATTTTCATATAAGTTAGCACGGGTGGTTGATTTAAGTGAGAAAACAGGCCTCGTGTTTTTCCATTTTAAGACGCATGCGCAGACGTTTTGTTTATTCTTGATTACACCTCATTATCGCCCACAATAACAAAATGAAATTGCTCAGTCTTCAAAATGAACCTAATTATGCTTTTTAACAATATTTTCGTCAGGAAAACACTGTCATCATGATTTAGTTAATCCATAATTCCTACTGACATATTTTATATTTATATTTCAACGTTGAAAAAGCTGTTTTTCACAATTTCACGATGGCGTTGCATGCGATGTCTGATCGCCACGGCCCACGCCAGTTACAACGGATTTTACCATCAGTAAACCCCAGTCTGTGTACAACTGGAACATTTTATATTTAGATGTTTTAAACGACGAAGAAGATGATTTCATAATTTTTCCACCATCACGCTCTTCACTTCACATGCTTCACCATACATGGCATGTCTGTTCGCTACGGCCCACGTCAGTTACAATGGATGTTACCGTCAGTGAACCCCAGTCTGTGTACTACTGTAACATTTTATATTTAACGTTAGATGTCTTAAACAACGAAGAAGATGATTTCATAATTTTTTCACCATAATTTTTTTCATCACGCTCTTCAATTCACCATACACATGATACATGGCATGTCTGTTCGCCACGGCCCACGTCAGTTACAACGGATGTTACCGTCAGTGAACCCCAGTCTGTGTACTACTGGAACATTTCATATTTAACGTAAGATGTCTTAAACAACGAAGAAGATGATTTCATAATTTTTTCACCATAATTTTTTTTCATCACGGACTTCATTTCACCATACATGGCATGTCTGTTCGCCACGGCCCACGTCAGTTACAACGGATGTTACCGTCAGTGAACCCCAGTCTGTGTACTACTGGAACATTTTATATTTAACGTAAGATGTCTTAAACAACGAAGAAGATGATTTCATAATTTTTTCATCATAATTTTTTTCATCACGCTCTTCAATTCACCATACACATGATACATGGCATGTCTGTTCGCCACGGCCCACGTCAGTTACAACGGATGTTACCGTCAGTGAACCCCAGTCTGTGTACTACTGGAATTTTTTATATTTAGATGTTTTAAATAACGAAGAAAATGCTTTCATAATTTTTTCACTATAATTTCTTGCATCACGCTCTTCACTTCACCATACATGGCATGTCTGTTCGCCAGTGTACGGTGTAGCTCAACAGGTGTTGACGTCACCGAACACTTCATCTAATTTAGCATGTTAACGTGACATGCAAATATGGCGGGTAAAGAAAACATTGCCCCTGACACACCAAAGAAATATGCTGATGTTTTATGTTTTTTGTGTCTAAATGTTTCACCCAATAAACAACATTTGATAGACGGTTTCAAGGCAAGGAAGGAAGGTTTTGTAGATGCTCTTGGTAAGCTATTTCCAAAGAGTATTATAAGTGATATCAGACTTTTAAACAGGAGAAATATTGTTTGTGGGCCCTGTTTTAATACTGTGATAAAACTGAAAGATTTTACTGACTTCGCTACTAAATGTGTTGATGATTACAAAACAAAATTTCAACATACTAAACGCTTGCTGAAGAGTGCTGAGAAAGCCATGAACACTCCTAAAAAAAGTAAAAGACGTATGAGAAGGTTAAATCTAGACTGTCCTCAACCAGGTGAAGACGTGGACTCCATTCTAGCACCATCACTCATGCCTATTACATCAACCCCTATTTGTACAGTAAGTCAGCCTACAGATGTCTCACCTTGTGACACTTCAGACTGTTTGGCTACACCTTAACCATCAACCCATAATACAAGTATTTTAGCACATGATCATGGATATTCCCGTCCTATTACATTACCTGACAAACATATTATTCCTGTACAGACATCTTCACTGTCCATTTTGAAAACCACAGGATTAAAGAATAATGCTGATTACAAAACTGTTTCTACAGAAAAATCTGAAATATTGGCTGGTTTATGTGAAGCAACCAGTTATGTCCATAAGTCTACTAATCGTGAATTAGCACATACTGGTACAATATTGATGGACAATAAATCAATATCAGCTATTGTGAGAAGAACCATACTAAATGATATTCATGTCCAGTGTGTTGAGCTGTGCTCGAAGCTGACGCCTAGTGTATTAAGGTCATGTACAAGAGTACACGACTTGACACAGCGAGATTTATTCCTCCTCATCTTTGAAGAGATGAAACTAAGGTAATAGTAAACTCTTTTCATGCACCATAAGCAATGGTAATGTTTTTAAATTACAATATTAACATTGAGAAAATGTATTTAAAATTGTTAATTCGGAAATGAATCTTTTCTATTAATAATTTCAATACAGACAACTGCTTATACAGTTTTCAGAAGGTAGTTAATATCTGATTTATCATTTATATGGGTCAAAAGTTTTTTGTTTTTGTGACATCACTGTCTATTATTCTTACATCTGATTATTTCTATCAAATACATAGTGTGAGGGTTTACTTCTTAGTATCAAACGCAAACATGCAATTGATAGGAGTGATAATCAATGATAATATTTCATGTCTAGTTATATGATGGAGCATTATTGATAATTGATAAATAATATTTTGAAAAATATATCACTGTAAATAAAATCTCTTAAAATCCTTTTCTTCATCTCATTCGAGAATGTAACAATCTTCAATCACTAAAATAATATTATAAATCCTTCTTTATATATTTACAGATGTCCTTATCTACTTGACATAATGATGACAGTGTCAACAGGACAGACATCAGAACCAGATGAAAAATGGATTGGACCTGTGGCATCCTCATACGCTATGTTATTACACCAGCGGAATAATCAGCTGTCTGCATTTCAGAGGATGTTTACCTTGCTGACATCATTCGGTCACATCAACACCATGGTAAAAAATCAAACAATAAATTTCTTGTTTTACTTGCATGTTAGAGTAAGCATTGTCATGACAGAATGTGCTGGCACGCTATCATTTTTCTCTTTATTTGACCCTTTAATTAAGCCCTCACGATACATTAAATCATCATTTTACTTCTTCAAAAACATATTTAATTTTAATACAACCAAGGGTTTTAGAACAAAAAATTCCATGAAATTGGTTTACAAATACATGGCAATTTCCTCTAATTTTTAAACCACATCATTCACTACAAGTCGAGAATTGCGACAGCAAGTCGAGAATTGCGACAGCAATTTGCGGCTTGTAGTGGATGAAGATGACAATGGTAAATTCAGCCTCGAAAGGGTTAAAATGTTTTCACTATGATCATTTACTGTGTTTATATTCTTGACCATTAACATGATCAATCGCGCTCCTCTGCACATTCAAGAGCTTGATTGATTATGGAGGTAATTTATTTCCTGTATGGCAAGATTAACTGTTTATTTTACATGTTAAATCCTTGATTAAGTGTTATGTTTTAGTCTAGATACAAATCCCTGGTTGTCCTCTATCTGCAAAACACCATATGTGAATAATTATGTAACAAAATGACTTATTTCAATATAAACTAAAACATCAATTGAGATAAAATTATCTTGTTCCTCAATTTTATAAAATGATTTATAATTATTATTATAATGGTATCATACCATGTGGTATACAAAGACTGAGCAGGAACAAGCTCCGTTTATTTTTTTTCTATTTAGACTATTTCCCATTCTTTTTCTCAGAGGACAACCAGCAGTAATGATTAACATCTGTTCAGTTAACCTTTTATTTCTGTTACATTTCTACATCTGTTGTTTTTCTGTTACAGTTTTTTACAGTTATACAGATATAAGCTTGATTATTTTGCAGGAATCATTTGCAAAGTTGATAATAATATGTAGCACACAATATATGAATTTCAATCAATTCATGTGTAAGTGTACTGCTTAGTTTACTTAACACGGCAATGAAGAGGTATGATTATGTTTTTGTATATTTTCCATTTCAATATACCTTATTTATATACATTTTTTTAGCACCATAAAAAAATATGTAACCGTGTTGGCAATTCCTAAATTCTCAATTGGCTTATTTCTATAAATTTTGCTTTAGCACCAACAAAAATATGTAAAAATGAAATGAATCGGGCTTTAGGCCACCTTTGTGCACATATAGGCTAAACTGGGCCAGGAGAACCTCCTGAGGATGGTGAGATGAATGAGATGACACTGTCCTCCAGACACAGGATTCGAAATTCGAGCCCTGGCGGTCTGAGGCCGAGCACGCTACCTCTCGGTCACGGAGGCTCCCCACAATACTGACTTTCACACGTGGATGGGGAAAAAACACTTTTGTTTCTTTCAAACCGCCGAGTCCGGGAACCGAACCCCTAACTCTGGCGTGAAAGGCAGCGGTGCTAACCACTACCCTAGGGCCCCCGCCCACAAAATTATGTAACAGTGTTGGCAATTCCCAATTACTAGTAATTCATATTTACAAAAATATTATATTTACATATATGCAAGCTAGCACCCACTACATAGTCACCTCAAAGCTAATAATAGTCTATTAAATAATAATTAATTATACCTATATCTGGTCAGCTACTTAAAAAAACATTTTGATGCAAAATCACATTTGATTATGAATTAATTAAATTTGAAATAACAGGCTATTAAATATATTTCAGCCATTTAAGTATAAACATTAGAAGGTTTAAAAGTTGTGTGCAAACAGGTTATCTCTCCCCAAATCTGAGAAATCAGCCTTTATTCATTTAATAGAATTTGTAAATGATAATTACAAAATGTATTTTACAAGGTTAGACAAATTTGGGGGCAGTGATTAAAGCCAAGAAAAATACATTTATATCATACAGATTACAATCATATCACTAATATAAACAGGACATATGAAATAAAATAACACTTAATTGGACATACAAATTATAATATGTATTATAACCGATGTGGCCTCATTTATTTTAGGGCTTGATTCGTCTCAACAGGATTAACTTGACACTCTCACCGTCCAGCAAGATTCGACTGATAGAGGAGGCATCATCAGATTCGAAGTGCAGATTGGTAAAAGAGCTAAAGAACAACCCCCTTATTGGTGTCCTTGGAGATAATTTGAACATTTCGCAAAAGAGCAGTAAGCAGTTGAAGGACAGGACAGATTCTGCAAAAGATTACTACACTAGTCTAGTCTTGTTCTCAAGAGCAGCCACCACTGACATGATAGACACGAAACCAGTTCATGTATTGAATGAGCTTGATACTGAATCAATACTTCTCACAACTGAAGACACATCTAAGCTCTATGATGTATACACAGTCTTATTGGGACGAATATTAGTTAAGGGAAGCCCTAAGTTTGCATGGATGAAAAAATATCTGCCACATCACATCCCCCATGCACACCAAGATTCTATGTCCACCAAATCGAAGATATTTCCTTTACCACTTCTTTTCAAGAATGAGATAAAACACGATGATTGCATCGACATTCTGGACTCGACCGTGAAAGACCTTACTGAAATTTACAATTCAGCTTATGGTGAGCTATACAGTAAAATGCAATTTCAAATTTACAATATATGGTAGACCCTTTTTTATATGATAATAATTAATGAAATATTCCGGTGTAATCATGGTAAGTGCCATGATTGCACTGGAATATTTCATAAATAATGTAAATTTTGTGAGAGTATGAAAATGTCAATGCATACCTGGATCATGTGGATAGCTCAATGTTCAATATTAATTTAAGCAAATTTAGCAGAACATCTACATCAACTTAAACTGCATAAAACTAGCAACATTTTAATTCATGTACATGTTTATTCATTTATTTTTCAGGTAGTACTGAGCTCTTGTCTAAATGGAAGGTACCATACGGAGGGGATCAGTTGACCAGAGTACGCATGACTTCATCAAAACTACTTAGATCATTCGGCATGACGGCTGAGTCAAGATTTGATGACATAACCCCTCTCTTCAGTGTACAGTGGCACAACAAGCAAGATTTCGTTCATGTGAGTTACTCTCTCAAATATTCCGTTTACAGCTGATTACAAAGACAATGACTAAACATAATAAGACGTGTCGGTGAAAACAAAACAAGTGATATTTCAATGCCGTTTTAGCTTTTAAAATGACTTGAACATGTTGAAGACACTGACTCTAATTTTTTTTTAGTCTGACCTTATTTTAGCCCAATCTTCGAACTCATCTGAACATTTAATTCGTGTAGTTTTCCAAGTAACGGATTGAAAACAAACTAAGTCTAGCAAAAATAGGATAAAAATATCACGTTTTCCACAAAATTTAAAATAACCAGTAATAAGTCATATATACAAGTATGTAGATATTATCCAGCTTTTTTCCACACCTTTCTTGGGTCTTAGGTACACATTTTAGCATTGTAAACTAAATTGTCAACACTGACCGACTTAAAATTCCCGTAAATTAATTTCATGTCAGAAAAATTTACAAAAGTTGGTTGTGCACTACTCGGTCAACCTCTTGGTAGATATTGATTGTCCGCAACAAATTCTGGTTGTCTTTGACAAGCGGAACAAGGCCCTCCGCAACGATGGAATTAAGCCTCACGTCTCACATTTTTTTTTACAGAAAATTGCAGAGTGAATAACTGAAATGTTTCTTCCCTGCTCACTTATAAAAATTCAACATTGTGGGGAGCCTCGGTGACCGAGAAGTAGTGAGCCCAGCCTCAGACCGCCAGGGTTCGATTTTTGAATCCTCAGGGGTGGATATAGCTTTTCAGTGGGGGGGGGTTAAAATTTGACAAAATATTTCACTATAAAGCGGTCGAAGGGCCCGCCCCTCGGGGAATTTTTTTATTGCAAAGGCTTTCTCGTGCCATCAAAGGCATATTGGTAACTGTTTCTCACTCAGTATATCACCAAATCCTAAGGAAACCCCTAAATAAGGTGATGATTTTTTTTCTGAGGGGGCCAACCCCCCTCCTTGGATCTGCTACTGATCCTGGCAGTGTCCTCTCACCTGAGGTTAAATTAGAAAAAAATTTCCTTCGTAAAAAAAAAGAAGCATATGAAAGGTGACATATAAACTCCTATATAGCGGGAAATCGGTTGGATGTTGACTAATAATTGCAAAAAAATTATAGTATGTGATTTATAGCGCAATTTCCATGAAACAAAATTAAAATGAATAATTATAAACATTTTATTGAATAAACTTTATAATGTACAACTGTTTATTGCGAGTAATCATGGTAATACATATTGTGTACACAGGTATACAATAACCTAATCATGCAAGACATCTGAATTTCATATACTGTATGTTATCCAATGTACAATTTTTTTTAAACAGGGGTTCCATTGAGATAAAGTGATTTTTTTTTAAAACAGACATTTACTAAAACGTTAAACCTTTGTACTGTTACGCTAGTACATTTCTACTAGTTACAGAACATGTTTTCAAGCAGGTGAAGTGTAATGGAATTTGATGGCATAAATTGTCAAAAAAAATTCTCAATCCATCAAATAATTAGACCAATAAAGTAATATGGTTATTTTTGAACCAACTTCACCTTGTAATTGAGGATCTCCCTTGCAAACAAAATTTCAAGTGGATTAAAATTCGAACTGAATTTAAAGCGACACAATCAGGCTAAGGGTTTTTGAAAAGTTAAAAAAAATCCAAAAATCTGAGAAAAAACTATGAAGTGGGTGGGTCAAACCCCAACTTGGATTTTGATTTTTTTTTTGAAATTTTGCGTTTTTGGTGTTGTTTTATTGTTTCCAAAAAAAAAATAAAAAATTGGATAGTGTGGTGGGTGGGTGGGGTCTTACCAATCCGAGTTTTTCTCGGATTTTTTTAAACTTGACAAGACCCCTAAAATCATTAACAAATCAAAAATTTTATTTCGGCTTCTTAATACGTCATAGTCAACTTTCCCATAGACTAGAATTGCGTCTGTTTTTTTAATGCAGGAATAACTGATAAACGGGGCTTTCGGCACACTTGCTACATTGCCACAGCAAAACAAAATTTTAAAAACTTCCGTGATTCTAGTCCATGGACATGTTCACATATCATGGACATATTAAGAATCCAAAATACATTTTGATTGTGTCGCTTTAGGATTGCTGCATCTTTATTTCAGAAAGCATACAAAGAGCTTTTTAATCGCCAATCTGCGACAGAAAAAGGGACTTTGTATTACTTCAAATGCATCCTGCGACGCAAGGATATCAATGGACAAGTGAAGAATGGTGGATATCGGGAACATTCCGACCTACTTCTGGTTAGACAATTTTTTTAATCCACATGACTTCAATTAGTAAATAGTAAAAATGATAAATGTAGCAATAAAGGCTACCAGTACTGTTTTGAAACATGTGCTCACATATGAGAATTTAGTAATAATGGGAAAAAAAAAGCCATTTAAGTGCTTTATTTTCAAATAAAATTGTTCACCCATTCAAAAAAAGGAGGATAATTTTTTTTTTAATTTCAGACACAACAAATCGTGGTTTTTCAAGTGGGTTTTTTTCATTTCTTCACAATCACAATGACTTCACATATTCAGATAAAAAAAATTAGGAACGACTACAGTTACACTTAGACTGAGCACTAAATAGCGAGTAATACTATATTAGTCAATCAATTTCAAACAATTTTTTTAAATATGTTATTATACAATTGGACATTATTATTTTGAATATAAAAATAATTTAGCGAAAAAACCTCTGTTCCCTACTAGTAGGTAGGTAATTTTTTTTGTGCACTCAGTCCAAAATGGGGATTTTATTTTAATAACACTGTAAAAAAAAAGGGAAAATTATCATAAAAGGGCTGTTGACACAAAAATACAGGCTGATGAAAAATAACATGGAGGGATGTTCTGAATTGTATTCTTTAAAATTTCCATAAATAAAATAAGGGATGGGGGATTCAAATGGGGTCGGTCAGGTAATCGGAAACAAAGATATTTACTTTGGCTTCACACGAATTAATCGAGTAAAATTTTAATCATACCCTTAATTTTTTCATTCCAGATGGTGGGCAAAGCCATGATACTTGAGCAAGCATTGGAATTTTTTGGTATGGAAAGCACTGATCAAGAGCCGACTAAAAATGTACCCGAAGAAGAAGATAGCCTACAAAAAATGAAAGCTATGCTTCGTCCTTTTATTACATATTATGGCTATTTAAAGTTTTCTATATCTGCGGAGACTGAAACATCGGTTAATACACTACCTGTGGATGAGTTCTTTAATTACGCAAACAATCTATGTCAATGGGCTATGGTACTTGACAATATGAATGATACAGCAAAGGAAGCTGATTTGGAGCGTATGGTCTTGAACTGCAAACAATTAGTTCCTTTCTTTTATAGTCACTCCCACCTTTCAAAATACCTGAGAGAAAATGTAGATTTACTTATAAAAACTGAATATCTCTTGTCTCCGGTACAGCGTCTCAGGACATTAGAGTACAGTTATGTAAATACAAATGGAAAGAAAGGTCAAAGCAAAGAGAGTGATTTAGCAATTGAAAATTCAGTAAAGAATCGCAAAGTATTAATTAAAAGCCTTGGCGCTAACAAAA
Organism: Flabesymbios commensalis; assembly: GCA_964017125.1. Classification (NCBI taxonomy): domain Eukaryota; kingdom Metazoa; phylum Annelida; class Polychaeta; order Terebellida; family Flabelligeridae; genus Flabesymbios; species Flabesymbios commensalis. Next base: position 7,896,638 of record OZ024917.1, read on the forward strand.
CAGAACAAGGTATTACCAGAGTCACAGATGCTGCTGATGCAATATCCTGAGTGGTAGATAAAGTGGATACTAGTTTGAATATTCAAAGGAAAAGTGGTTGGCATAGTAGGCCCACCACAGAGGATGATGTAGCCAAAGTGAAAAGCATATTAAGGGATATACGGCCATTTAAATTCACAGAAGGAAGAAAATGTAGAGGTTTTTCAAAGATAAAGAAATCACCATTAGATAAAATAGACAGGGTGAAAATGCGTAAGCACATTGATAATATTGTGCAGAGACATGTAGCAACAAATGGTGCATATGATGTAGCAGCCACCGAGTCTGATGATGAATGAGTGGCTTTAGAATCATCAGAATTTGGTTTATGACGATGTGAATATGGTGTAGGCATATAGACTGGACTCCTGTTATTGTTTCAAAAATCTGAAGGTGTGTACTACACTCCTTAAATTAAACCCTTCTTTGTCAATTTGATTTATTTGAAGTTTCACCCTCTTGAAATGATGTTGCAATACAAAAATATATCACTTGAAGTCAAGTGGGTAAATGTGATAAAACAATTAAAATCGATTCTATTTGTTATTGGCAATCACAGGGTTAAATGACAATGAAACCTTGGATGATACCTTTTGTGCCTTCATGAATGTAGTTACCATGGTTACACAGAAATAGTTTCAGCAGTTGATAAGAGTATTCCATGGCATAAAAAGTACCATAATATACCACAACAAATGATTAACCATAATTTTCATGATTAAATGTAGAATGAGGATTTTCAAGTAATTTTTACATTTTAATAACTGCAACTGTCCTGAATGCTGTTTAAAATAATTTTGGTACATAACATCATGCATGTTATAATTGTAAACAATAAATTTACATTATAAACATAGCTGTGCCTGACTACCAAAAATTCAAAATTTCAAATGGTTAAAAAATATGCACACTTGGTTAAATTTCAGACCCAACATTTCCGGCAGTAGCATAACATTTAACTCATTGTTTGTTCAATCACAAGTGATATCGAACAAATTTACACATTGCCGTGCTTACTCTTAGAATTATAAACTTACTGGTCCTATACATTATTGATTATATTATATAATACTGTATATATATCAGTATATATATAATAAAATAAATAATATATCAAGTACATGAGAAAAGATTTTAAATGAAAAAGTATAGGTGGAACCAAATTGTTTATGACTTGTTGTCTTACATTATAAATACAACATTCGATTATACATAAATGATGACATTGAAAGAATTATGCTGAAAAGTTATCAGCACATTTCATTTCATTTGGTAATGCTTATATTTTAACCATAATCCTTTGTGCTGCTAAAATACTTGTTTCTATTTTTCATTCATTTGAAGCTGGAATTGTTATTAACGCAATTTTCAGCTTCAAATGATGAAAATGACTAATATTTATGAAAAAATATATCTCCAATATTAAATTATTGGATCAACATGATTAACTAAACATCTACCAAAACTATTGTATTAAATTTAGTAATATTTCTCTTGATCTGAAACATCTGTGAAACTGTATACTGGTATATATATGGACGGTTTCACAGATGTTTCAGATGTATAGATCTACGTATTACAGTATACGGTTCAAACAACACAAGGGTTAAACTGCTAAATTAGCTATCCACCCATTTTGGTTGACCAGACATGGTATGTATGCTTAAATTGTATGCTGCAAATTTCATGCTGCAGTGTATGGGTTAATGTTGAATACATTAGATACCCTATTTACATGATAATCGAACAATTCACATTAACAACTGAGTTCTTACCAATTAACGTTTGATGAAATGTTTTTTTAATACTGTAGTCATTTATAAAAGGGTTTTTAAATAACTCAGATTTGTTTAGAGAAAAACATTTCTGTTTTAAATGCCGTCATTTTAATTAGAATAGCATCTTGGACATTATATAGAAAGGTTGATAGGTAATTTTGAAATAATTTTACTGAAAAGTTCAGCATATATTTAATAGTAGTTGATAAAATACATACGGTACATACGGTACATATAACTATTGGCATTGTAATACAACTTAACCTCTGATAAAGGGTTATTTGTAATCCATGAACATTTGATGAAGGGGTTTTAAGACACAGAGAATTCGGGTTTAAAAGCACTTTTAAAAACCCAAGTGCAGATTCTAATTCAATGTTGCTGTTCTCAGCCAATTAATAGAGGTATACCGGTATAACATTACATGTAACAAATTGAACAAATTATTTGACTGTTACAATGTACATATAACAGGTTAAGAATGTGTTTAATTCACTTTCGAAATGTACATGTATGTCATTATATCTATGTGCATGATATATGACTATCACTATCAGAGAAATAACTTCACAACATCAGCAAACGTGTAAGTTTGAAATTCATTTGACATCTGCATTATCCATCTTGTGTGTAAAAAACAATATCTCAAATATTCAGTCTTAAGGTAAAAAGTGAGTAATTTTCAACCACTTGAATTATGGGTAGCTGTATTGTACTGGTACATATATGTGGTAATGATATGGAAATAAAAATTCAGCAACACTAGTCGACTCATGTTAGTTTTGGGTCTGACTAATATTTTCAAATGTTCTGACATAACAACAATCTAAATTAACAATCGTCATACTGTAAGTGTAACACATTGCCTTCAACTCGAAATATCATACTGTAGAAATGACCTGTTATGTTAGAATGTTGAGTGATTTTGTCTACTTTACAGATACAGAACTTTGTAAATTATATTGTAAATCAGTACTGGTATGTAAACTTCAGACATGACATTTTAATTTCCACTCTCATGTTTATTTTTATACATCGATTGGCATATATATATCATATAGTATATGATATAATTATTTATTCTTAATATCAATAAATTCAAAATTGTGAAAACCAGTTTGAAAGCTGAAAAAAATGATCCTATCAAAAATAAGTTTTAGATATTAATACACGTTCATGAAATAAAGTAATCCAGTTGGTACATATATCATATGTAGGCATGCACAATAAACTGCACATGTTCAGTGATCAAAGTTGGTTTTGGTTTGTAAATTATTTTTATTTTTTTTAGAAATAAACAGCAAGTTGTCAAGCAGTAGAACACACATGTATTGATCATTATAATAATAAATTGCATAGCACAATATAAATGTGTCAAATAAACATGATAAATGCGAGTCAACTTTTACCAATTTTCCTTCTAATTTTTTAGTTAGTATCAATATCATTTATCTAATTATTGAATTGCCAACATGATTTCCAGAAACATGCCAGATTATGTGAAACAAATCAAATTGAAATATTCAACTTTAATATCCGTTATATTTTATTTGAAAACATGGTTGTCTTTGAAATCATATGCCCAGAATTTCAAGGTTTATGTCAAACCCTAAACATGCTAAACTGACATTGTAGATTATTTTTGCTCTTTGCATTTTGTAGTGGAGCTATAAATAGGCATTTCTTAAATTTTGTTGTTGATAAATTTAACCAACATAACCTGATAACCTGATAACATTAAGTAATTTCCAATCACTTAACACACTACATGTCTAAAATAGTGAATGAGACTGTTGGTTTATATGTATAATTATTTTTTTTAATTGGATTGAGCTATTTTTTCAAATGTAAAATATACATTAAGATTGATTGATGATATGGAGAATATTCTCATAGATCTGTAATTTAATTGAGTGATTGCAATAAGCATACAACATTGGTTCATTCTGTGAATATACATGATATATCACATCTGTTTTATTTTTATAAAATATGGTAAAATTCTTCATCCAGCAATATGTATCTAACAAGTTTACAACATGTACAAGGTGAATAAGAATAAAATAAATATATGGATGTGAGGGGTCTTGTCAAGTTAAAAAAAATCTAAAAACCAGAGAAAAAAATTGGATTGGCCAGACCGCATACCACCCACCCCCACTGTACCATTTTTTTTAATATGTACAGAAACAAACACACAAAAATCCGAGTTGGGGCTTGAACCACCCACCAATTCGTGAGTTTTACTTGGATTTTTATTAACGTGACAACACCCCTAAAGAGGGTTGAGATACCGTACATACTGAATTATTACCACATGTGTTGTAATGAGCATTTATGAAAAATAGATAATGATTAGCAACTTTGAAAAAATATATGTCTGGTAATGTGCTGTTTCATACTGATATGAAAGGTTGAACATTGTTTAACATGTTTAATGTAATTATTAAGCCTACAGTGAAGTGCTAGAAATATTGAAAATGCATGTTTTTTCGCTTTGTTATTGAACATTAGCACCAACATAAACATGATTGCATGTGTATACATCATATTATGCAGCCAGCACTTTTGAGGATTCTGTTTCATAATAAAAAAATTGAATAACTTCTTCAACAAAAAAGGAGTGTTTTGTGTTTCTTACTTTAAATATCCAATAAAAATGCCTCCCCCCCCCCCCGCGGATAAAATATTGGTACATTCGCAAGAAGTATATATAAATATTATAAATATTCTTGGAATTGCATTGCAAATATTCAGTATGCATATTAAGGAGATGAAAAAATATTTTTCCATTTTTTTTCAAATGTACTGCACAGAACAAACAATGTTATTCATTGCACATGCCACTTATGGCAATGCATTTATTTGTCTACAGCATTGCTAATGTTTTGCTGTTAAAACCATGGATCCATGTGAAATTTAATAAACAATCTAAGCTGATGTAACTGATGTCCACAGACACAGCTGAACAGTGGCTTATAAATACATATATTTGTTAAATTGCCACATGATACTAACTTAATAGTAATCTATAATCAATTCGTGACAAAATAAAATTACCTGCCTTCTAGTAAGTTAATTAGGAGGCAAATTGAAAAAAAAAAATTTAAAGTATGAATCAACCAGCTATAATCAGTATGGATGTAGGAATAAAGGACAACATCTTGTCGAAATAAGTATAGGCCTACATGTGTTTTTTTAACAACACCGAGCAGACTGTTTTGAACACAGTGCAAGACAGATATCTTGTCTAACTCAATGCTATAAAAACGGCTATTAACATCCACAATCACAAATTAATGCACATCTACAACAGCACTTACAGCCTTTTGGAGATGATAAATCTTTGCTAAATCCAAAATTATTCAGAATGCACTCTCTGAGACAGTCTTCAGTTTTACAATAGCTCACAATATCATCTTTAATCCCTGGTAGATTGGCAGCAATATCCGATGCATTAAAATGAAGCAATGCAGTGGCTTCTTGACCACTTCTTCCTGCTCTGCCTATCTGTTGGAAATAGTCGGAAAGATTCCTGGGTGGTGCAGCATGCACAACCCTTCCAACACCTGGCGGATTGAACCCCATACCAATTGTTGATGTGCAAAGTAGAAGACGAAGTGTAGAGTGCTTCATCTTCAGGGCTGTGAGAAAAATATCTTTTGTGGCACGATCTTGATTTGAATATATGACACCATAAAGAGTGGTCTCCGCAGACTGCTTCCCAAAAATAGTCTGTCCATAGCTGACAGCCTCCGCCATTCGTTCCATTGGCAAGAACAAGAGTGTTACAGGAAAATTTGCGGTATCATTTTTAAGTGTGTCAAATAATGGAACATAGATAGTCTCGTAAGTACTCCAAATATCCACATTTGAGCCCTTCACTTTACGATCTAAAAAAAGATTAGGTCGATCCGGGGTTTCTTCGATGATCTTCGGTTCAAACAAGCCAAGCACACATGGGAGTCGTTTCTTCAAATCTGAAGTGAGGGTGCCACTCATAGCAACATGACTGACACCAGGAAAAAAGGCGGGGAGTGTGTGTAGTTCACCGAACGCACGTCTGAACTCCCTTGACCAATCATCAACTTTGTGAGCCTCATCAACTACTGTCGCCAGTACGTTTTCACTGAATGCCAGACGCTTCGGCCCTTTTCCAACTCGGCCCCCTTACCAACTCCGCCCCCTTACCAACTCGGCCCCTTAGGGTTTACCAACTCGGCCCATTGGTTTGCCAGCTCGGCCCCTTCCCACGATAATATATTCACCAGCCAGGGTGAATAAATTTCGCGCATTCCTCAGTCAATTCTCAACCAGTTTTCATAAAATTTTACATCCACCGTTTTCCTTTCCATTCACGTCGCGATTACTAGGCCCACCCTGCGTATGTATTTAGAACTATTTTAGAAGTTAGACCATTTGACAAGTAATGAGATTCTGTGTCAAAGCAGTAATGGGCTTATAGAGGGCGACATTTTTTTTTTTATCACATGGTAAATAGATTAACTATTAAACCATAGCGGACACAATTTTTAAATGAAATTTTCAGGGTAGTCGCGACGTGAATGGAAAATAATGCTTGTAAAATTTCATGACAGTTGATTGGAGATTGACTAAGAAACTGGTAAAAAAAAATTTCACCACGGTAGGCCCTAAATGTGAATCCGACTATCATGACTATAGATAAAAACGTAGGCCTATATTTAATGACAATTTGAATGTCAATAGTAATAAATCACAAACAAGCATTCAGTATTTATCAATGTTATATTTCATTCAATGAATAAATAGGCTATGTATTTGAATTTTATAATTCTAGCACATCTTGTATGCATGTTATTAGGCATGTATGCTATTATGCATGTTATTATGCATGTATGTACAATGGGAACATGCCACAGTATTTGTGCAATATAATCAGTCTTAAATGAAATGTAATTGTTTTTCACATAGCACAGGAGAGAAATGGCATAGGCATACTGGTGACATTCATAATATCTATATCACAATGTTCTCATGACGTTTCGTCAGGTGATTCTGTGATGCTGGTGTAGTAGATGGCAGCACAGGCTCTCAGGAGAGCTAAGGCAGATATACCGCGTCCATCAGCGTATTTCTCCAATTGGCTGAATATCTTCCCTTGTACTTGTCTGTATTTCTTTCGCTGGTATCGTGAAAGTGTTGATCCAATGGTTAACACTATTACTACCAGATAAACATGATAAACAGCCGGCCGTGGATCAATCTATTTCTTAATCACACCTACTAACATAGTCCTGTTAACCTGTTTACGCCCTACCACCATCTAAGTCACACTTTCTGCGTACTAGCAAACACCTACTAGTGTCGGATACCTAGTCACACATTACTTGCGCAGTAGATCATTAGAAGTACTTCAAACACTAAAAATAACCACCAAAAATGCAAAATAAAACTGAAACAGACCTTCGTTTTTATTCTTTTACTTTTTTACTTTTGATTTGTCGGTGGTTGGTAAATAATGTTCCGCTTATTTTATTTATCCAAGTATATTGTCAATAGAATATTTGGCATTATTTAAAAAAAATATCTAATAATTTTGTTATCTTTGAAGTTGTTCCAAACCGCCCGCTATTCACCTCTTAATTGGATGATCACACCTTCATTCACTCACACTTTATAGTAGGATCAGATCATTATAATTATCGCACACTTATAACGTGGCGCCACTAACAAATACATTGTAGTTCAATTAGCTGACTTTGTTTTTGTAGAGGATATCGTTGAAATTACTGAAGCGAAGTTCAAATAAACCAACAAATTAAACATGCAGATCCGAAGAGGCCGTGTTTTAATAATAAGTCATGGATTAAACGTATTTTGCATTTTTATTTGAAATATTAACCAATAAAGGCACGAAATGACAGAAACTCAGTATATATCGTTATAGAAATAATTAAAACTGTGCTTAGACAAAAAACATCTCGATTATTCAATGTGGCAGTGTGTAATAACTTCCATTATACTCACAAATACTGAATACGTTACTTTTAATTCTGATAGTGATTTTGTGCCTGGTGAAGTATAGTGAAATAGTAGATACAATAAATCTGGTAACAATGATACACACAATTTATTTTATGGTCTAGGTTTTTTATTTAATAATTTATCTATGTCTATATATATAAGTATTTTGTTTTTATTATTCAAGAAATTAATTTTCAATGTGTGTTCAATAAAAAAAACTGAACTTCGTTTCGGTACACATCGTGCCTCTTAATTCAGAGGTGGTGATTTAACATAGCTGTACTTCGTATCAGTGCAAGTTAACACCATGCCGCCACTAACATTATATCTTTGTGTATATATAAACCCTTAGTAATAATCAGATAGTGTGACAAAACTAAAAACAATATGTACACTTGCAGTCGAAGATAATTAGCTAACCAAGCCGTTGAGAGGTGTGTCTTTCGTGTTGTTGGCGTGACAAGGGTGTGTCTACACAGGCGTAACGGTGAGACAATTAGCGGCAACACTTCAACACCATTAAAGCACATTTTGCATGCTACCGTTCATCTATTGGACGTGCCGATTATTACATTTTAAAGTAAATGTGATTTTGTCGTATACTAACACATCATAACCATGATAACTGGTAAGAACAATAAAATAATAAATAAGAATTTCCTATATTTATATCCACATAGACTATAGGCCTAATGTATATCAATACAATCAACTGGCCGGGACTTCAAGATTCAGGGACAAGATATTATTAATAGGCCTATACATGTATTAAAATCTATTTATTATGTTTGTAGCACGATATCGTAGCCTATATATAATATTTCGAACAGACCGCATATATTTTAAATGAAAATTTGTTTGTGGACTTAATATGTCTTGTTTTATACAAATCGGCGGAAGGGTTAATTCACTGTGGATTAACATAACACATTCTCTCGTAAAGTATTACATGACGAGATTATACGAGAGTATATTTAGCTGTCAATCACCTGCCCTTGACATGAGAGGAGTCGGAGAAAGAGGGGGGATCTGAACCAATCAGCGTAAGCACAAAGCTGTCAATCATGAACTCACGGGAAAGCAGTGACATATTAAATTAAATCATTAAATACTTTAAATATATGTAATTACACATTGCGCACAATGACCTTAATGTTATTTCTTACAGTTCAATAAGTGATGGCATCGCTCCTAACTTTTGTGTTATTTCGAATTACTCATGGATATTCACGGTTATATCATGTAATTAATGTTCTAAAAGCAATGTAAAAATTGTATTTATTTTCCAATTTTTTCACTTACATTGTCACTACTATTTTAAGTTAAGGAAACTAATATTTAATATGCAAACTTCACTACTTCACTTCTTATCCTTGTTACTTTTTATGTCTTTCACACAGGGATAAGACAATTGTACTATACAAATTGAATTAAACCGTTAGTTTACTACTTATCTATTATTTTTTATCCTTGTGTCGTTGAGGAAAATAATATATAATGTACAAACTGAATAATTGTACTATTACCTCACAAATTTTAATCAACTGATACTTTTGATCCTTGTTACTCTTAGATCGCGTTTTTTTACTGTTACTTTTATCTCTCTTACACAGTTTGGGAGGGACATAATATATCCGTTATTGTACTAATTTTATGTTACTTGTTATCCTTGTTACGTCTCGTCCGTGTTCTATTTTATCCAGTTAGTTTCTAACTTACTATTTTAAAATACCGGTATACGTAGATATGTCTGTATTTGAACAGGATTATTACTATTAACTGAACAGTAAATGTATATTTAATCATCAACTGTAGGGCCTATTATTATTGTGCATTAAATATAAAATGTCTTTATAGTAATTACGTCCTGTTTTTGTCTGTTACTTTTTATCTCTGCAACATTTTATCTACATTTTTATCTACATTTCATCCGCACACATTTTTGTTTTAGTAATTCACCAAAGCATTTAAATACTTTAGGCCCCCCTTTATGCATATCACAGTTGGTAAGCTGTATAACAGAGAATGTGAATATTCACTAACCTGTATGTCTACAAGTACGGTGCTGCCGAGTTGGAAAACCAAAGGCAAGATATGTGTCTACAGTACAGGGGGCCGAGTTGTTAGGAGGCCGAGCTGGTATACTGTAAGGGGGCCGAGTTGGGAGGGGCCGAGTTGGCAAAGGGCCGAAGCGTCCTGATACCGTTTTCACTAAATGTGCTGTCAGATAAGAGTCTCACACCTTGCCTTGTGCAGAACAATGCCTCGGGATGACAGGTGACAATATCAAACTTTCCTTCTTTTATATCCTGGAGTGGTACATCACTCCACAGTGTCAGTGACAGATCATCGCCAGGGTGAACAGAATCACTGCAGTCGTCACTATCACTAACGTTAGCATCTTCAAGACATTCTCCTCTACCTGTGACGTCTATTCTGCATGCCTTAAGTCCGATTTCTTTAAGTTGTTTCACCTGATCTGTCTGTATTGCGGTGAGTGGGCTGATCACTAAAACACATCCAGCAGTGCGACCATTTCTCAGACGAAGTAGCGGTGCCAAAACCTGATATATAAGCGATTTTCCGTAGCCTGTCGGCAAATTTACAATTAAATCACAGTTTGTATCGTAAACTAACTGTAAACTCTCTCTTTGTTTGACTTTTAACGTCTTCAAATCCCCAAAATGTTGATATAACGATGAAAGTTTGTCAAGTTGTAAATCAATCTCACTGGCATAACTGGGCGCCGCCATTTTTAGAAACCACATCACAGCAGACTATTGAGACGGCGGAGGAAGAGAAAAAAGTACTTCATTAATATATCCAAATTAACCATCAAAATTCATATTTTTTGGCGGAGTAATGAACTAATTTGTTTGTTTTTATTTTTCAAAGGTAACCATTGCCTATTTCAACATTTCACACATCCAATAAAAAAACTTCCCATTTTGAGCAGTTTTGAACATAAAATGGCGCCTGATTACAGAGATGCAGTGGTGGGTGACCTGAGCGACATCTATGTGTGGAGAATGCATGCGGGCATGAAACTGAAATGTTACTGATTCTAAAAAAACTATTTTTGACCTGATTAATACCCGATATTTTACGATATGACAGTCCAAAGACATGTCCAACGATTGTGTACGCGGTCAATCTGTGGCTGAAACCTGTTTCAGTCACTGGGGCTAGGATATGGTATGGTATGGTATGGTATGGTATGGTATGGTATGGTATGGTATGGTATGGTATGGTATGGTATGGTATGGTATGGTATGGTATGGTATGGTATGGTATGGTATGGTATGGTATGCGATGGTATGGTATGGTATGGTATGGTATGGTATGGTATGGTATGGTATGGTATGGTATGGTATGGTATGGTATGGTATGGTATGGTATGGTATGGTATGGTATGGTGTGGTGTGGTGTGGTGTGGTGTGGTGTGGTGTGGTGTGGTGTGGTGTGGTGTGGTGTGGTGTGGTGTGGTGTGGTGTGGTGTGGTGTGGTGTGGTGTGGTGTGGTGTGGTGTGGTGTGGTGTGGTGTGGTGTGGTGTGGTGTGGTGTGGTGTGGTGTGGTGTGGTGTGGTGTGGTGTGGTGTGGTGTGGTGTGGTGTGGTGTGGTGTGGTGTGGTGTGGTGTGGTGTGGTGTGGTGTGGTGTGGTGTGGTGTGGTGTGGTGTGGTGTGGTGTGGTGTGGTGTGGTGTGGTGTGGTGTGGTGTGGTGTGGTATGGTATGGTATGGTATGGTATGGTATGGTATGGTATGGTATGGTATGGTATGGTATGGTATGGTATGGTATGGTATGGTATGGTATGGTATGGTATGGTATGGTATGGTATGGTATGGTATGGTATGGTATGGTATGGTATGGTATGGTATGGTATGGTATGGTATGGTATGGTATGGTATGGTATGGTATGGTATGGTATGGTATGGTATGGTATGGTATGGTATGGTATGGTATGGTATGGTATGGTATGGTATGGTATGGTATGGTATGGTATGGTATGGTATGGTATGGTATGGTATGGTATGGTATGGTATGGTATGGTATGGTATGGTATGGTATGATATGGATCACACCTTATGAATTTGACGAGCGTTGTATTTTCCCATATCACAATCAAATGAACACCGTTTGCATATCTAATTTGATTCTTTAACTCAGATAATAAGACATGGTTATATTACACTCTTTCAGCAGTGTCATCTGACCATGAGAGCGGGCTGTCTTTCAGTCTAGGTTATAGTGGTGTTTGGGGCTGAAGGGGTTAACCCTTTTAGCGCAGGTAAGATGTTTAATGGCCGTAGACCCATAACATAGGTATTCAAATGAAGCGGAAAGAGCTAACTGGGACATTTATGATGGCTTCTAATTGAAAAAACCCTTTGGTCTCCATGGTTTAAACAATAGCGTTGTAAGAGTGAACTGTCAGATTTAACATCAACCTTTTTTCGTTTACGGCGCGGGGATCGACTTTAGTCGTCAGAATCTGACGTCTACAGACGTCAGATTCTGACGACTAAAGTTGATCCCCGCACTGTATAAGTGAAACTATTTATAATGGCCGTAGATGCATAACATAGGTATTCATATAAGTTAGAAAGACCTAAATAAGATATTTATGATGATTTCAAATTGGAAAAAAAACTTTGGTCTCAATGGTTTAAACTAAAAAAATATTTCGGTGTTGTAGGAGTGGACTGTCAGATTTAACAGCAGCCTCAACCATTATCCTGCTAAGGTAATTTATTTAAATTTTCTGCCACTTGGAGTTGTGTCTCGCTACCGCGACCCATAAATTGAAGTGTCAGAAAATTACACACATTTGTCTAATTTGAGTACAAATATTTGCAAATCTATATGTTTAGACGCACATTTCTTTCCCAATAACAGTGATTCGGACGACTAATAAAACATAATTAAAACGTGATCAGCGCTCTAACCCTTACAGCGCGGGGATCAACTTTACTCGTCAGAATTTGACGTCTGTAGACGTCAGATTCTTACGACTAAAGTCGATCCTCGCGCTGCAGTGATGTGAGAGTAAAAATATTTATAAGAACAGTAGACGCATAAACATAGGCATTCAAATAAATCAGAAAGAGCTATCTAAGACATTTGTGATGATTTCAAATTGAAAAAAACATTTGGTCTCCATGGTTTATACGAAAGTAGTTAAGCGCTGTAATCCTTTGAAGCCTAAATTTACCATTGTAATCTTCATCCCCTACAAGCCGCGAATTTCTGCCGCAATTCTCGACTTGCAGCGAATGAAGATGACTTAAAGTGCATAAGTGGCAAATGAAAAAATATATTGTTATTATTGAAATAGCTCCATGGAAATTGTAGTTCCAAAATCCCTAGGTGTAGGAAATCAAGTCATTTTTCACTGATACAAATGATGATTTGATGCATCGTGAGGCCTAAAAGGGTAAGGGTTGATACAGACTGTATTATATCGATCTCCTCTTTGATCTTTTTGGCGGCATAATCAGCTGCTCCGTCAGACGTATCCACGTGGAAAGACACCAAGATGGCAGCTGATAAAACTAAAAAAAACCCCTCAGATCCCGGTCTCTACAGTCAATATATGAAGCCACACTCTGTGTCCCCTGCTCTCTGCAGATGGTCGCGGTTACACATTCGGTTCGGTTTTGCCTCATAACCTGAATGTACAAGGTTCAAATCCCGGCCGGGTCAAATATTTGTCATCTTGGTTGTGCATATACAGGGTTACAAAATGTTCCAAGGCCTGTGGCGTCTTCACACACATATATTTATACTTTCTTTTCATTCATCGTGAATTGCCATGACAAAATAAACTCTTTGACCCTTTAAGCCATCACGATGCTTTAAAGCATCATTTCGCATCTCTGAAGAATGACTCAATTTCCTGAAACCTAGGGCTTTTAGAACGATTTTTTTCTATTGAACTGTTCTAAAAATAACATTATATTTTTTTCATTTGTCACCCACTTCAAGTCATTTATATCCACTACAAGTCGAGAATTGCGCCAGCAATTCGCGGCCAATCCATTTTAAAATACGCCACTACATTATTTTCGTTGTCCGACCACAACACTCTAAGCCGGGAATGTAGAGTTATTGTTTATCAAGTACAGACCAATCATATATGGTACTATAACCAGCCAGGTGTGACAGATCTGTTGATTATGAGGGATTCTCGTTATGATCGGATGTGTTTTAAGTCAGTTAAAACCCTCGGGGCTCTACATTCTTAGCTGTGGAAAAAGCCACGGCCTCGGCCTTTCCCACAGCTAAGAATGTAGAGCTCCTGGGGCTTTATCCGATACATATTCCTGTCCAAACTATGCCAAATCCTGTACCTACGTATTCAGCGTTCGCCTAATGTTGAGCAGGCATTGTGCCAAAGATGTGTTGATTGCGAGTATATCACTATTCAGCAAGCACAAAAAGATAGACCAATGCTGGGTTAATGTTGGGCCAGCGTCGAAGACGGTGGGCCAACAATAAACCAGCATTGGGTAGATACCTTGTTTTTGCTGTGGATAGGCACACAGAATTTATCACAATTCCCACAGATATGTCATTCTAATGTAAGAGTCCCACGAGAGGCCTGCCATTATCCACAGCAATGGCTGAGTAAATATTACCCCAGCAAACTAACAATTCCAGTCGCCAAACCGAGTGTCGTGTAAACGCTCGGTTTCTGATAAATCGACCCAGTTTGCAGCTGTCTCATTGGCTGGGACTGGTGTCGCAACTAATGAGAGAGCCGCTAATTATGACGGGCTGCTAATTCCACAAGGCTGAGAGCGGGACCAACATGGTTTATTGGATGCCATTGTGTAAAGATAACTGTGATTTTTCAGGAATAACAAATAGCAATGCATGATACGAATGTGTACTCTGACAGCTGAGGCGAACGGCAGTAACTGCTTTTTTTCCAAGTATGTAGTTACTGCTGTTTCACTTTGATACGTGCAAAGACAAACAGCAGTAACTGCTTATTTAAGAAGTAAGCAGTTACCGCTGTTCGTTTTTGCACAGCAGTACTGACCAAACACCGTGTCCACGCTGTGATTGATACTTAACACAAGGGGATGACACTGGATAATAATAAACCACGAGAAACTTGATGAGTCTGGAATAGATTGGCTATCACACTACGAAGAAAGTCTGGGATAGATTGGTTATCACACTGTGAAGAGTCTGGGATAGATTGGTTATCACATTATGAAGATTCTGGATAGATTGGGTATTACACAGTGAAGAGTCTGGATAGATTGGTTATCACATCGTGAAGAGTCTGTATAGATTAGTTATCACACCGTGAAGAGTCTGGGATTGATTGGTTAATACACTATGGAGAGTCCAGGATAGATTGGTTACCACACTGTGAAGAGTCTGGCATACAATGGTTATCGCACCGGGAAGAGTCTGGGATAGATTGGTTATCACACTGTGAAGAGTCTGGGATAGATTGGTTATCACACTGTGAAGAGTCTGGATAGATTGGTTATCACACTGGGAATAGTCTGGGATAGATTGGTTATCACACTGTGAATAGTCTGGGATAGATTGGTTATCACACCGGGAAGAGTCTGAGATAGATTGGTTATCACACTGTGAAAAGTCTGGACAGATTGGGCATCACACCGGGAAGAGTCTGGGATAGATTAGTTATCACACCATGAAGAGTCTGGATAGATTGGTTATCACACTGTGAAGAGTCTGGATTGATTGGTTATCTGGATAGATTGGTTATCACAACATGAAGAGTCTGGGATAGATGGGTTATCACACTGTGAAGAGTCTGGATAGATTGGTTATCACACTGTAAAGAGTCTAGGATAGATTGGTCATCGCACTGTGAATTGTCCGGATAGATTGGTTATCTCACTGTCTAGAATCTGGGATATATTGGTTATCACACTGTGAAGAGTCTTGATAGATTGTTTATCACATTGTGAAGAGTCTGGGATAGATTGGTTATCACACTGTGAAGAGTCTGGATTGATTGGTTATCACACCGTGAATAGTCTGGGATAGATTGGTTATCACACCGTGAAGAGTCGGGATAGATTAGTTATCACACTGTGAAGAGTCTGGATAGATTGGTTATCACACAGTGAAGAGTATTGGATAGATTGGTTATCACAATGTGAGGAGTCTGGATAGATTGGTTATCACACTGTGAATAGTCTGGGATAGATTGGTTATCACACTGTGAAGAGTCTGGATAGATTGGTTATCACACTGTAAAAGTCTGGGATAGATTGGTTATCACACTGTGAAGAGTCTGGGATAGATTGGTTATCACACTGTAAAAGTCTGGGATAGATTGGTTATCACACTGTGAAGAGTCTGGGATAGATTGGTTATCACACTGTGAAGAGTCTGGGATAGATTTTTGGTTATCACACTGTCAAGAGTCTGGGATAGATTGGTTATCACACTGTGAAAAGTGGATAGATTGGTTATCACACTGTGAAGTGTCTGGGATAGATTGGTTATCACACTGTGAAGAGTCTGTAATAGATTGGTTATCACACTACGAAGAAAATCGGGGATAGATTGGTTATCACACCGTCAATTCCCCACATAACAACATACACGTGGTGAAAGGTAATTCCCCACAGAACAACATTTACGTCACGAAAGGGAATTCCCCACAGAACAACATGTACGTCACGAAGAGGAATTCCCCACATAACAACATGAACGTCATGAATGGGAATTCCGCACAATAGAACATGTACATCACGAAAAGGAATTATCCACAGAACAACATGTACGTCGGTAAAGGGAATTCCCACAGAAGCATCTTAATCTGGTCACTATTCGCTAGGTGTCAGGTTTAGCTTGATGGGATTACCACACTAAGCCCACGACTCCGTTTTCTAACACGCTGTGCACCCTCTAAAGTCAACAGCAGTCGTGAAATGTGTAGTCAACCCTAGAGCACTGAGCTGTTCAATTAAAGTTTTCAGTCATTTGAAGTTGTGTCTCGCTACCGCGATGCACAACTTCAAGTGACTGAAAATGTACGTGATTTGTAAAATTTAGATCCCAACATATATCAGTGTCTAAAGATTTAAGACATTTTTTTATGTTTAACAACAGCTTAAATACAGGTGCTAGTAAAAACACAGAATGTCTACTGTAGTCGCGTCAATTATCTAGAGTTAAGCCCCCAAACACACTACAGGATTCAAACTGTGAACCCAGACGGTCTGATGTGAATCACGCTACCTCTCGGTCACGAAATATCATCATGGTTGATTATAAAGACAACAGAGACACGCCTGCCTGTTGGCCTAAACATTATTGATAGCCAGTAAGGGTGCAGTGTCTGTTACGCCCTGTGAATGGTGTGAGAGCAGTGCAACCTAGTGTAAGATTTATATCTGATTATTAGTATATATATTATTAGTATATTCCGTTATATTCAGAGAGTATCGCTTGCGTGGTTAGCGTAGTCAGGAGACACCGGCTCATGACAACCCAGCAAACACAAAACATTTGTATAACATTTATACAATGTTGGCTCAACGGCTTCGACGATGGGCCAACATTGTATAAATGTTATACAAATGTTTTTTGTTTGATGGGAATGCACTCACATTTACCCTCTTCGGACCGATTTTACACGTCAGATTCTGACGTCTAAAGTCGGTCTCCACACTGGAAGAGTAAAATATTTATAATGGCTGTAGAGCCAAAACAGAGGTATTCAAATGAAGCACATGCTTTATGAAATTTAGTATTACATATTAGATGGAAGCGCAGGAGTCCATCCCACTAAAAATTAAGATCATCTTAACTTTCTCATATTTGCATTAGAGAAGTTAAGATGATCCTAACTTTTCTAATGCAAATAAGAGAAAGTTAAGATGATCCTAACTTTTCTAATGAAAATAAGAAAAAGTTAAGATGATTTTAACTTTTCTAATGAAAATAAGAGAAAGGTAAGATGATCTTAACTTTTATAATGAAAATAAGATAAAGTTGAGATGATCTTAACTTTTCTAATGGAAAAAAGAGAAAGTTAGGATATCTTTCATTTTTAGCGGGATGGACCCACATCATCTCAATCACAGTCATATCAAGATGATTATACCTGAGTTTATGTATAGGATAAAGCCCGAGGAGCTCTACATTCTTAGCTGTGAAAAAGGTCCGAGGCCGAAGGCGGAGGCCTTTTTCGCAGCTAAGAATGGAGAACCCCGAGGGTTTTAACTGACTTAAAACACATCCGACCATAATCAGTGATAATGAGGATCCCTCATAATCAACAGCTCGGTCACACCTGACTGATTATAGCACCATAGGCCTACCATGATAACTGGTCTGTACTTGATCAACAATAACTCTCCATTCCCGGCTAAGAATGTAGTGGTCAGACAACAAAAATAACGTAGTGGTGTGTTTTAAGAGAATATTAAATAAGAGTTATTGGAATGAATCATGAATCAAGACTTGTAAATGTTTGATCTGAAATTAAACAAATATACGTCACTTATTGTGGTTATGTTTTATTCAATGATTTATCTTCACAATATGTGATCTAATTCTGGTAAGTGAATATGGGAGGGCTACTTGAAGGGTGTTGTAGGGTCCAAGACGTAGGAATGCAATTTGGGGGTGACGGTACCTGAAGGGTCAGTGGTCAAATCCAGCCCCAAATATTTGCTGTAGCCTGACCAGTGTCCACTAGAGGCCGCAGGGATGTTATGAATACGCGGGGACTTATTCACCGTGTGTATTTGACCGGGCGGACATCAACACAGACTCAACAGTGAACAAAAGTAAACGACACAACGCAGGTTTAAATCTGGGCCACCGTCGGCGACGGTGGGCCAGATTTGAAGCTGCGTTGGGTCAATATCTGCTGTGTTTTCACCGGTGAGATTGTGAGTGAATTTGGACTACTGAGTCAGCGGAGTCAGGGGCGGAGTCGGAGAAGTCAGCACCAGATGTCAATATTTATTGTTTGTAACTAGGCCACCATCCCTCCACCGGGGGGGGGGGGGGTTCACAATCTCCCCACGCACGCGCAACTCTCATTAAACTCTGTGTAAAAACTTGGATCTGATGTCGAAATATAATTATTGTGATATTTATTAAAGATAGAATTCCGAGTAAACGCGGATAATTTTATTGATTCTCTGAAATTATATTAATTTGACATGTGAATGTAAGGGTGTGTATAACATATATATATATTAAGTAAATAATTCGCACGCATATAACATTAATTCATTTGACGGTCATTTGACACTTTATTCATTTAATTGTAAACTAACGCAAATTGAAATTTGATTTATTCGTCAAGTAGCATCACCTTGGAGTATTGTCCCAAATCATTCATGACGGGAAATAAGTGCTACTTTACTTACTACTATGATACCTCTGACCTGAAAATCTATGAAATCAAGCAGTCCCCAGGGGTGTAGGTGCTCTACAAATAAATGCTCGTTTCGTAGGTTTAAGGTTACTAGATAGTCAATCAGAGACTGCAAATCTCCGCCAAAATTAATGGATTGTTTCTTGTAATTTCAGACTGAAATGATATAGAATAAAAACCAAAAATACATCTCTACAAATCAATGATCTTGTAATTCCCTTCATTTATGTCAAGGAGAAAGAACGAAATTCGATAGATTCGTAAATCCGAATGTACGAGGCGCGAAGCACCGAGTATATTCAGATCTAAGAATCTATTGTAATTGGGTTCTTTCTCGACTTAAAATACACGGAATATGTGCACATTTTCCTAGATTTGATATAAAAAACCTCAATTTCATTGTCAGTATGGCTAAACCCTGAAATATTAGACATGCACTTTCATGGTTAAACACGTGTGCCCGACCTGACCAGTACAAGATAACATTAGATTCGTGGATCCAAATCGACCTGATTGGTCGAGATGGCCATCTCGACCAATCCCAAGCCTACGATATATCGTGACTTGTACGAGACTAATGGTCCCTGGTAACTTCAATACGTGTGGCCCCTATTTAATATTAATTAACTGAACAGCTTTTACAATTCTATTAATTACATCCACACAAAGAACACGTGTATAGATGTACCTCTGCCGTATTCTCGTACAAGTCACGATATTTCGTAGGCTTCGGATTGGTCGAGATGGCCATCTCGACCAATCCGAATCCTACGATATATCGCAACTTGTACGAGAACACGGGCCCAGGCTGTATGAGAGGCTGAGCACAATGTTGGCCAACATAGTAAACGTTGGCCCAGCATTGTACCATGATTGGGTAAATGTCGCCTGTTATCTGGGGGTATATGTCAGTTTAATCATCGCCCGGGGTCAAAACGCCAAAAATCACTGTCCATTTCGCCCCGGCCTAGGGTGACATCTGGTGGCCACGTGTCGTATTAATTACACACTGGAGTAAATACACGCTCTTCCTCACTACCCACCCCCCGCCCACGGGCGTTATGATATCATCTGACAGATAGTGATGTGATTTTGACCTCCAGAGTGACCGGTCTTTTAATTAGTGAGTGTTCTTCGTTGACCTTTTCTGTTTAAGGTCACGAGGTCAAGCGTGTGCGCATCACTGCATTCAGGCAGAGATCGCCTTACGGCCTTTAATGTGCTTATCTATGATATTTACGAGCTTCATGCTAAGGATCATATTTCAAAACTCATTATCTATTACACCATAGAGTAATGAGCCTTTATGTTGAAGCTTTATCTATTATACCACAGAATAAAAACTTTCTCTATTATAGCATAGAGTAAAGAACCTTTATCCATTATACCATATAGAAAAGAACCTTTATCTATTATACCATAGAGAAAAGAACCTTTATCTACTATATCATAGATCAGGAATCTTCATCTAGTATACCATAGAGTAAAGAACCTTTATCTATTATACCATAGAGTAAAGAACTTTTCTTTATCTATTATACCATAGAGTAAAGAACTTTTCTTTATCTATTATACCATAGAGTAAATAATTTTTCTTTATCTATTATACCATAGAGTACAGAATCTTTCTTTATCGAATCTACCATAGAGTAAATAACTTTTTTTTTTCTGAAGTTTATCATTGGAATTATTGTTGCAGATAGACATCTATTTATTTCAGAGTTCAAACTATTAGATAAAATATCTCTAATAACATACAGAGAGATCATCATGCTACCTCGCAAAAAGAGGCAAAATGGCGACACATCTCAACAAATATCCTGCTAATATCGCTCACTATGAACCGGAAGCTGTGGCTAGTATTGACACGCTCATCCAGAGGAGTTCTGGGTAAACATCACCGTGCTTTACCGGGGACTGCGCATGCGTCGACATGAAACGACCTGGTTCTCATCAGAATTCATGGGAATAATAATTTAATGAGAAATATCGGCCCTCCTGGGTACCATACTCGGTCGTGTGTGATTTCGTCCTGATTTCTAAAAACTTGTCGCGTTGGTCGATTAGTATGATTGGGTTATTAAGGCCGAGCTGTAAGCCAAAGCTAGAGCTGCTACTACGATAATTTCTAATTTTTAATTGCTACAACATTATCCCAATTAATTGAAAAGTGTGTCTCATTAACTCATTAACCCTTTAAGCGCTGATTTAGTTATGAAAACAATCGGAGGCCAAAGGGTTTTTAAAATTTGAAATCATCATAACTGTCTTAGTTAGCTCTTTTCGATTCATTTGAATACCTATGTTATGGATTATAGATATTTTAAAATCTTACAGTGCGGGAATCGACTTTAGTCGTCAGAATCTGACGTCTACAGACGTCAGATTCTGACGACTCAAGGGTTAAAGGTGTAAGGGTTAAGAGGCATATAGGACATTTATATGTATCAATACTTACACATTTATTTTGCTTAAAGGGACTGGCCCAGGTCTATAATCATAAAAAAATCGGTGATTTTATTTTAGTTTAATAATATGATCATATAATGTAAACATATCCATAGACTAGAACTGCAAAAAAAAAAAAATTATGCTGCGCATTCACCAGTTAGGCTAGATATAGAGATGGAATTCCCGTATTTCTTATTTTTGACATGGTTGTCAATAATTAGAAATCAGGAATTTCGTCTCCATATCTAGCCTAACTGGTGAATGCGCAGCACAAAAATTAAAAACTTTTGCAGTTCTAGTCTATGTACATGTTTACATCATATGGTCATATTAAGAAGCCAAAATAAAATCACCGATTTTTTGATGATTTTAGCCTGGGCCAGTCCCTTTAACACTTTCAAGCCTGAATTTACCATTGTCATCGCTCATTCACTACAAGCCGCGAGTTGCTGTCGCAATTCTCGACTTGTAGTGAATAAAGATGATTTGAAGTCGGTGAAAATTAAAGAAAATTGCCATGTATTGGTAAATCAGTTTCAAGGAAATTTTCAGCATAAAACCCTTAGTTGTAGGAAAATTAAGTGAAATTGTGTTGGCCAACGCATGTTCAAAATCCATGGAGAGAAAAAAGTGAAATATAATGTAAATATTCACATCATTTTTATGTACTAATATTTACGTATTTTTTATGGGTTTGGAAATTGCAATGCCAATAGTTTGACTATCACAGTTAACACTTGACTTCTGGTAAACTCACAATGTTGGACCAGCATCTTGGACGTTGTCACAGCGCTGAGACAACGTTGTATATGACAGTGATACCATGACGCAGCAAACACGACACATTGAAACAGTGTTGGTTTAACGTTGGCCCACCGTTTGTGACGCTAAACCAACAATAAAGCAACATTGTTTCAATGTGTGATATTCGCTGGGAATGATGGATCTGTGGACACTATTATTTATAGTAGGCATGAAAACCGGTATTTGTATTCGGCACGTGCCAACCAGCTCTCCAGTTCTCACGGTGCGGTCAGTCCATCCGCTGCTGATTAACTCCACG
Source organism: Flabesymbios commensalis (assembly GCA_964017125.1). Lineage (NCBI taxonomy): Eukaryota > Metazoa > Annelida > Polychaeta > Terebellida > Flabelligeridae > Flabesymbios > Flabesymbios commensalis. The sequence goes on from OZ024917.1 coordinate 7,919,371, forward strand.
GCGACTGTTAATCATCCACATACAAAGATAATAATCCCAAAAAGCAGTTAAATATAATGATAGTATCAATATTTTGAAATATTTTTTACCGATAATAATCCCAAAAAGCAGTTAAATATAATGATAGTATCAATATTTTGAAATATTAATTACCGATATTATCATATATTTTAACTGCTTAGTGTAATGAGTGTGCTTAGTGTAATGAAGTGCAAGGTATTTACGAATTAGACAGTGTGGGATGAATGGACCAACTTCTGCGACGCCAGCCCAACATTAAGCCAGCATCATGAACATATGAGAACTCAACATTAATCCAGGGTTATAAACATATGATAAATGAACATTAAGCCAGCCTCATGAACATATGATAAATGAACATTAAGCCAGCCTCATGAACATATGATAACTGTACATTAAGCCAGGGTCATGAACATATGATAACTGAACATTAAGCCAGCGTCATGAACATATGATAACTGAACATTAAGCCAGCATCATGAACATATGATAACTGAGCATTAAGACAGCGTTATGAACATATGATAACTGAACATTAAGCCAGCGCCATGAACATATGATAAATGAACATTAAGCCAGCCTCATGAACATATGATAAATGAACATTAAGCCAGCCTCATGAACATATGATAACTGTACATTAAGCCAGGGTCATGAACATATGATAACTGAACATTAAGCCAGCATCATGAACATATGATAACTGAGCATTAAGACAGCGTCATGAACATATGATAACTGAACATTAAGACAGCGTCATGAACATATGATAACTGAACATTAAGACAGCATCATGAACATATGATAACTCAACATTAAGACAGCGTCATGAACATATGATAACTGAACATTAAGACAGCGTCATGAACATATGACAACTGAACATTAAGACAGCGTCATGAACATATGATAACTGAACATTAAGACAGCATCATGAGCATATGATAACTGAACATTAAGACAGCATCATGAACATATGATAACTGAACATTAGGCCAGCATCATGAACATATCACAACTGAACATTAAGACAGCATCATGAACATATGATAACTGAACATTAAGACAGCGTCATGAACATATGATAACTGAACATTAAGCCAGCATCATGAACATATGATAACTGAACATTAAGACAGCATCATGAACATATCATAACTGAACATTAGGCCAGCATCATGAACATATCACAACTAAACTTTGAGTCAGCGTCATGAACATAATGACCATGCTCAACAGTAACCATGATATGTTGGCCCTGTACTGTGTTGTTTTGGATTTACCCTTTCAGCGCGGGGACCGTCTTTATACGTCAGAATCCGACGTCTGTAGACGTCAGATTATGACGTATAAAGACGGTCTCCACACGGAAAGAATTAAAACATTTATAACGGCCGTAGACCCATGACATAGGTATTCAAATGAAGCGGAAAGAGTTAACTAAGACATACATGTCTTAAGCCAGCCTTCAAATTGAAAAAACCTTTTGGTCTCAATGGTGTTAACAAAAATATTTCAGCTTTGAAGGCGTTAATGTTGGGCAAAATTGAAACAACACATAACGAGCATATTTTGTTTGCTGAATCATTTTTGGCTGGGGCGCTGAAAACATTCCATCTCTAGCACTGTTTGGCTGGCCAATGCTGGTTTATGTTGGGCCAGCGACGCAGACGGTGGTCCAACAGTAAACCAGCATATGTGGCTCTGAAAACATTCCATCTCTAGCACTGGATCCGCGACAAGCTGCCGAGTTATACGAGAATATAATTGGCACTGTCTTCTTCCAACACGATCAAATTGTACCAGCATCACTACACTTCTTACTGGGATGAAAACGCTACATAACCTATATATGATAATGTGCTTTAAGAAATATACTTTCTTTATACACTAATTATGTTTATACAATTAAATAAGAAGCGTGTTCAAAACACGAAGGCGATTTCAGATTCTGGTGGTATATTTCCTGGATGTAGTGATTAAGGATGCTGGGGGACATAAGTGGTTGATGGACTATTGTTGCTGAAGCAGAGGTAGATTTGTTACACATACAGAGTGTAGGTCACCTGGTGCACAGCGTGTATCTCCACTAGAGATACTCCATCCAGACAGGTCAAATAGTGCAAAAAGTGATAAGTCAAACATTGATATTTGTATAAATGAAAAACAACAACAAGAACGGGTGACATTCTAAAGGTCAGCACGATCACGAAGGTAGTCTATTGTTTTAAAATACACCGGCGACGTCAGTCTATTGTTAAAACAGTAGATTCGGATCTACTAATCTACTCTTATTTTTACATTGGCCCGGTCGCGCACAATATAAATATTTTAGCATGACACTGCATGGCTAATGTTTCATAGTTAACCATGCTGACTATAAAAACGAGATCAAATATTGAAACACATGTACATATGCTGTGTATTTCAAGTCGAAGAAAGAACTCAATTACGATAGATTCGTAGATCCGAATATCCTCGACACTTCGCGCCTCGTACATTCGGATCCACGAATCTATCGAATTTCGTTCTTTCTCTTTGACATAACAATGGATTCAAATATATGAATATACATTTAATCTAGTAATCGCTGTCCATGAAAAGGGGTTGGTCTGTCAAAACGTGGATCCCATCTCATCAAACACTTGACCAGCGACTGAGCGTCACAGACAGTGGTCCAGCTATAAACTTCTATTATAGTCACGTGTCTGTTGAGATGTGCATATTATGTGTATTTTAGGTCGAAGAAAGAACTCAATTGCGGTGGATTCGTAGATACGAATGTGCTCGTACATTTGGATCTACGAATCTATCTGATTTCGTCCTTCACATATATAAATGATACCCGGTATGACCGGGCCGCCTAGCTCATTTACTTCACCGTAGGCCCGGTCTCACTGGCCGCCATTTTGTTTCCACAGCTGTGTAAAAACGACACTCGCGCCGCCTCTCTCGGATGCCATGAAATTGAGATGAATAATTCAAGTGCCTGGGAAAACTAAACCATTTTCAGCAGGCGTAAACTTGTGATCGTATTAGAACTGTTACATTTAAGAATGGAGGTCACTGTGTCAGAGCCTTGCGATGTTATCAGGGTATATAAATGCTAGACAAAAAAACATTGACGTGCTCATAAACATGGCTGCGCGGCATTGGCTTTTAACCCAGTTTATATCTGAGTATTTCCTCCCATGTGTATTCATTCAACTCCATTCATCATTCATTGAAAATAAATGAAAAAAAAAGTTTTGTAACATATAATACTAATCGATGAAATCCCAACAAACCCGAGTCTATATATAATACACAACTGGAAAATTCACCCTTTCAGCGCGGGGATCGTCTTTATACGTCAGAATCTGCCGTCTGTAGACGTCAGATTCTGACGTATAAAGACAATCCCCGAGCTGAAAGAATTAAACTATTTCTAATGGCCGTGTATCCATAAAATAGGTATTCAAACGAACCAGAGAGAGCTAACTAGGATATTTATAATGATTTAAATTGAAAAAACCCTTTGGTCTCCATGTTTATACTAAAAGAATTCATCATTCTATTAATTAAATGTCTGGTTACTGTGATTATATATTTGTATGAAGACTAACACAAACTGGCATCAGTCGGAGTGATGAGAAATCGCTGTGGTTCTAAATATCTTCACATTAAAATACAATAAATACTAAACGATATAGTCCGTCCAAATCGGTACGCCCAATCCTGCAGTCTTCAAAAGTATTTGTTTTCACTAGTGGGAACTACACCTGCCAATGACAGTATGGGACGCCCTCACCTGATAGTACACATGTTACATTTGGTATTCTATGAAATGAATTTGTATTCACCTTATGACGAATACAAATTAGACATAATATCTGGGTGCTAAACCTCTAAAGTGCTGACATATTTGTATATAAACCAAGAGACTTTAGGAGACTTCAGATTTTTTATTAAGTTGGGATCATCACAGTTATCTCTTTCTGGTTCATTTGAATACCTATGTTATGGGTCTACGCCCATTATAAGTATTCTTCTCTTTCAGAGCGGGGATGGACTTTAAACGTTAGATTCTGAGGTCTATATAATAGAGAATCTGACGTCTAACGTTGATCCTCGCACTGAAAGGGTTTTAAACCGATGCTGCGTGATTTTTATAACCACGCGAACGCGCCCCAGCAGGCACGATACGTTGAGCCATGTCGTCTAAATGTTGGTCCATCGTCTACGACGCTGGCCCAACATTGAGACAACATTAGCTCATCGTCTCGTGCCTGCTGTGTTCGCTCCAGCGCTGACCCACACATAACACCCTCCTTGTCCTATGGCCCCCATTTGACAACTTGAAAAGGATACTATGACAGAAAATTTGTGACTGCGAATAAAAGTACGGGTAAATACCTGGGTATACATTGTATAGAGTGCATATACTCATACAGGCAGTATATGGTGATGGGGTGGTATATATAACATTTATACAATGATGGATCAACGAGAAGACATTGGACCGACGTTGTATAAATGTTATACAAATGTTTTGTGTTTACTGGGTATATATTTAATTCTGTCGCACATATCGTAAGATTCCATTTTTTTAAATATGGCTAGTGTTGAATTGGAATTTTTTTTAATGTAAAATAGTTTCCTGCGCATATACATGTATATGTCCATAGCAAATAAAGGGCTAAATAGGTCATGTTTGGGGAGGGTCCGTGAGGAGCGGGTGAGACATATAATATATGCATGAGGTAATCACAGGCTGGTGACGGCATGCGTCTGTCAGTGTCACTGTGACACTAGACACTGTCACCAGTGTCTGACATCACTGACACTGCCAGCTGATGACGAATGGCGACAAACGGTGCAGTAATTACTGAGAACTCAACAAGAGCAATGTGTAATTAGAGATGGAGTGAGTGCTGCTCAATTCAGTATCAAGTCATCTCAGAATAACTCCAGTCGGGGAAGGTGTCTCAAGCAATATATATATATAATATTTAACCATTAAAGCGATAAATTATTTTAGCATAAACCATGGAGACCAAAGAATCTGACGTCTGTAGACGTCAGATTCTGTGGGTCGTTGACCCATAGCATAGGTATTCGAATGAATCGGAAAGAGTTGACTAAGACATTTATGATGATTTAAAATAGAAAAATACCCTTTGATCTCCATGTATTATACAAAAATATTTCAGTGTTGTAAGGGTTAACCCTTAAAGCGCTGAATATTTTTAAAATAAACCATGGAGACCAAAGGGTTTTATCCAATTCGAAATCGTCATAAATGTCTTAGTCAGTTCTTTCTGATTCCTTTTAATACCTATGTTATGGGTCTACAGCCATTGGAAAAAATTTTTACTATCTAAACGGTTCGGGGATCGACTTTAGTCGTCAAAACCTGACGTCTACAGACGTCAGATTCTGACGACTAAAGTTGATCCCCGCGCTGTAAGGGTCAAACACACGCGAGCAGCACATTCCGTCCAGAGAGAGTGCACCTGTAATATATCACTATGAACCCAGTGTGTACTGCCACACAAAGCCAAAAGACAGTAACTGCTTACTCTACAGGTAAGCAGATATCGCCTTTTGTGTTTCTAAATCAGTGTAGTGGACTGGTGGTGTGACAATGGATGAAGTTACAGCCACACCGCACCTGTGATTAAAACACCAGCAATTTACGTTGATTTACATTCATAGTGTATTGCATTCACTCTAATATTGCATACAATGTAACAATAGGTCGAGTTACATCGAGTGATATCACCAACGAGATTAAAGTACAGTTATTAGTTTAAACGTGGTTTATTTTTCTCAAAAGGTAAGGTTATTCGATATTAGAACTTGATCACAGATAAGTATAATATCTGACATTGTAGATTTTACTCGAGAAGATTTTTTAAGTTCATAAAACTTTACTTATTCGTTAAATTTGATTTGATTTGATTTATATTAAATAAAGATCAGAAAGTCCTTAAACCTTAAGAATCTAACGTCCTTAAACCTTATATTCAAAGATGTGATCTTTCTTATAAATGAATTACATTAGAAATATATCATTTGGATCACACATGCGACATTACTCACAATAGACATGAAAGACATAATAGAGATAAAAGGGTTTTTAATCTAAGATAATGTATTCAATTTCATAGATATTTTGTGGAATGTAGATTGCGCTATTTTGTCTGTATGTGACAAACACGTACAGATAACAGAAAACATATAGTGCTCTGAAAAGCCAAGAGGCAGTAACTGCTCACTTTACAAGTGAGCAGATAGTGCCTTTTGGCCCTTTATGTCAGTACGGTAAAGGTATGTCTATATACCCCTCCCCCCTGTTGCTTCTCTTCTCAGAGCCATAGGAGGTCCTCTGCTAACATTGGCACTGTTGTAAATTTTCTCGCAGTTGTAAAACTCTCATCAAGCTGACTTAAGTGAGCAATTACTGGTCACACTCAACCCAACTACCCCCCCCCCCCCCGAGAAGCACTCTGATCTTTAAAGACCACTGGGGACATTGGTGCAGTGGTTAAAGCTGCCTGCTTGGAAAGTCGGAGATCACGGGTTCGAACCCCACTCTGATCTTCAAGTGTCAAAGAAACAAAATGTTTCTTCCCCACTCACTCGTAAAGATTCAATATTGTGGGGAGACTCCGTGACCGAAAGGTAGCGTGCTCGGCCTCAGACCGCCAGGGTACGAATTTCGAATCATGTGTCTGGAGGGCAGTGTCATCTCATTCATCTCGCAATCCTTATGGGGTCCTCATAGCCCGGTTTAGCCTATATGTGCACAAAGGTAACCTAAAACCCTATTCGTTTCATTTCATTTAAAGGTACCACATAGACCACACTGTCCAAGCAGACAAGGGGACGTGGCGTTTTGGTAGAGCGGCTGACTGCATCGCCAGTCATGCACGCGTCCCGGGCTCGAACCCCGCTGGTCGTGCGTAGGGTTTTCAGAGGCATATCCTTGTTTCTCCCTTCTCACTGTGACTATGCGATCACGTTAATGACGGCCTCATCGGGTTAACCCTTACAGTGCGGGGATCGACTTTAGATGTCAGATTCTGACGTGATTCTGACGTCTAAAGTCGTTCCCCGCACTGTAAGAGTAAACATTTTAATAATGGCCGTAGACCCATAACGTAGGTATTCAAATGAAGACGAAGAGATAACTAGAACATTTATGGTGATTAAAATTGAAAGAAACCCTTTGGTCTCCATGGTTTACATAAAACATTCAGCGCTTTAACCCTTTAACCGCCAAATTATTCAATTTGAATTTTTACCCACTTGCAGTTGTGTCTCTCTGACGCGATCCACAACTTCAAGTGAGTGAAAATTATTCAGATTTGACAAAATGGAGGTCAACTCTTTTCAAATCTTGGTTGATGACACATTTTATCTCTAACATATTTAAAATGTGGTGCTAAAAAAAAAGAAGAAAATTCGAATATATGCGGCACCGGCGGTTAAAGGGCTAAGAGTTAATAAAGATGTTTACTTATCAAGGCGGCAGGGTGATGACAGCTGCACTGGATGTAAACAGGTGGAGACACTTACCTAAAACAGACAAAAACATGAAATATTAAAAAAATAAACACAAATTAATGTACATTAGAGATGATGGGTCAACATTAGAACAGCATTAGGTTGACTTATTTATAATGTCTGTTGGGAAACACAGAAACTACTGCTTACATCATGATGATATTTTTTAGTTATTCAGGAGGCCACTATTCCTAAAGACAAAGTAGCGGGTGGTCGTTACCCAGAGGTGGCCGCGAGGTGGTCGTGGGACGGAGTAGCGGGTGGTAGGAAACCAGAGGTAGCCACAGGACGGAATAGCGAGAGGTCGTTAACCAGAGGTGGTCGCAGGACGGAAAAGCGAGAGGTCGGTAACCAAAGGTAGTCGCAGGACGGAGTAGCGACTGGTCGTTAACCAGAGGTGGTCGCAGCACGGAGTAGCGACTGGTCGTTAACCAGAGGTGGTCTCAGGACGGAGTGGAGGGTGGTCGTTAAACAGAGGTGGTCGCAGGACGGAGTAGAGGGTGGTCGTTAACCAGAGGTGGTCGCAGGACGGAGTGTAGGGTGGACGTTAACCAGAGGTGGTCGCAGGACGGAAAAGCGAGAGGTCGGTAACCAAAGGTAGTCGCAGGACGGAGTAGCGACTGGTCGTTAACCAGAGGTGGTCGCAGCACGGAGTAGCGACTGGTCGTTAACCAGAGGTGGTCTCAGGACGGAGTGGAGGGTGGTCGTTAAACAGAGGTGGTCGAAGGACGGAGTAGAGGGTGGTCGTTAACCAGAGGTGGTCGCAGGACGGAGTGTAGGGTGGACGTTAACCAGAGGTGGTCGCAGGATGGAGTGTGGGGTGGTCGTTAACCAGAGGTGATCGCAGGACGGAGTGTAGGGTGGTCGTTAACCAGAGGTGGTCGCAGGACAGAATAGCGGGTGGACGTTAACCAGAGGTGGTCGCAGGACGGATTCGCGGGTGGTCGTTCACCAGAGGTAGCCACAGGACGTAGTAGTGGGTGGTCGTTACCCAGAGGAGGTCGCAGGACGGAGTCGCCGGTGGTCGTTAACCAGAGGTGGTCGCAGGACGAAGTGTAGGGTGTCGTTACCCAGAGGTGGTCGCAGGACAGAGTCGCGGGTGGTCGTTAACCAGAGGTGGTCGCAGGACGGAGTCGCGGGTGGTCGTTCACCAGAGGTAGCCACAGGACGTAGTAGTGGGTGGTCGTTACCCAGAGGTGGTCGCAGGACGGAGTCGCGGGTAGTCGTTAACCAGAAGTGGTCGCAGGATGGAGTCGCGGGTGGTCGTTACCCAGAGGTGGCTGCAGGACGGAGTGTAGGCTGGTCGTTAACCAGAGTTGGTCGCAGGAGGGAGTGTAGGGTGGACGTTAACCAGAGGTGGTCGCAGGTCGGAGTAGAGGGTGGTCGTTAAACAGAGGTGGCTGTAGGGCGGAGTGTAGTGTGGTCGTCAACCAGAAGTGGTCGCAGGACGGAGTAGCGGCTGGTCGTTCACCAGAGGTGGTCGTAGGACGGAGTGTACGGTGGTCGTTAAACAGAGGTGGTCGCAGTACGGAGTATGGGGGAGTCGCAGGATGGAGTAGCGAGTGGTCGTTAACCAGAGGTAGCCACAGGACGTAGTAGCGGGCGGTCGTTAACCAGAGGTGGTCGCAGGACGGATTGTAGGGTGGTCGTTAATCAGAAGTGACCCCAGAATAATATTATACCGTATATATCCAATTTAGGATCAAACAGATCTCCCCCACACAAAACTAAGTAGACATATATGGTGTGACTTTGTACCAACGTTACACCAGCATTGTAACAGTACAGGGTGACCTCTCGTCAGAGCCTGCTGGATGCTTTGTCCTTGCTTTGTCCAACATTGACGTTTGTTTAATTGATTTACAAGGCCGTCGTCTCTGGTGATTTCTTTATGACTCCGACTGAAAGGTATCTGACAGCAACGACAGACATTGAAACAAAATAGGATCAAAGTTGGGCCCTCACTTCTAATCTTCTCCCAGCATGTAACATGCGTATGATAATGCTTTAACCTTTAAGCCCCCCACGATGCATTAAAGCATCATTTTATATCCCTGAAAACAGACTTAATTTTCCAACAACTGAGGGTTTTAGAATGAAAATTTCCATGAAACTGCTTTATCAATACGTGGTAATTTTCTTTAATTTTTAAACCACGTCAAATCACCTTCATCCACTCAAATCGAGAATTGTGGCAGCAATTCGCGGCTTGTAGTGGATGAAGATGACAATGGTAAAATCAGGATTGAAAGGGTTAATTAGTGTTGCTGGATATTTTTGTGGTTCGCGACAAACATTAGAGACCCCCCTAGTGGCTGTTTATTGAACTGTTGTACCTGCGATGAGCCATTTTTACAATGCCTCGCCAATAGGGGTCATAAAAGAACTGTAAAATCAAAGGTAAATCTTACACCTATTGTGGTAGCATAGTAACGAGGGACCGCAACTATTTACATACACAGGCTATGATATATATAAGCGATATATATTGGGTTATAATAAATATATATATAAATACTTCGGGAGAGGATATAGAGCATGAAGAGCAGATGGTGGCGCGGGTTTTATGCAAATTAAAAAACACCACTACATTTAGAAAGTGATTAAATTGAACTTTGTGCGAAGCGATTGCGACGTTTCGACCCGCCTTCAGCAGATCTTCATCACGCAATCGTTTCACACAAAGTTCCAAACTGAGTAAAATTCAAACACTTTCTATATCAATCTTGGAACCATGAAAAACATATTCTCTACACCACTACACTATTTTCTTTGTCCGACCACTACATTCTAAGCCGGGAATGGAGAGTTATTGTTGATCAAGTATAGACCAATGATCATAGTAGTCATATGGTATTATAATCATTCAGGTGTGACCGAGCTGTTTCTTGATGGATCCTCATTATGTTCGGATGTGTTTTAAGTCGGAGCACTACATTCTTAGCTGTGAAAAAGGCCTCGGTCTTCGGCCTCGAGCTTTTTCAAAGCTAAGAATGCAGAGCTCTTCTGGCTTTATCCTATACCACTGGGTCATCTGCCTTGTTTGCTGATATTGCTACAAAAGATTATGTCATGGTTTGACTTGTATCTTCTGGTTTAATACACATTCCTTGACAACTATCCAACGAACGGTGAATTGCAATAAGTAACTGAATGTCTTATATTGCCCTCACTTTATTTTTGAAATTCAATAGATTGACTTTGCAGTAGTCAGTATACGTATTATGTACCTTAGTTTCTTGGTATTCTGTGAAACGTAGTGAGGTCACTCGATGAAAACAAGGTTATATAACACCCCTCCCACATACTTCTTTCTGTGTAACGCAGTGACGTCACTCGGTGAAAACAAGGTTTTATAAGAATCCTCCCCCATACTTCATTGTATTAGCCAGCTCGGTCAAAACAGAGGAGGTCGAGGTCATTGAGTTTCACAGAATACCAGAAAAAAATAAAAAAAATAGCTCATTTTTATAATAGTTGTTAGCTCCCATTTCACTATTATGTGCATGTTTCTATGCCAATTTAATGACAACCTCTCCAAACAGCTTAAATACTTTTAGAGTGAAGTGCTGTCTAAAATGTTGTGCGCTATAAAGAACCTTATAGATACGGTTATGAATAGTCCCGATTTCAGTTTTTTGTCGCGATATTGCCATACTGCGCGGAAACAATTAAAACCATATTCATTCAATTGACAAATATTTCACCCCCTTGGATATGAGAGGGTGTATCTGCCACTTGGTAAAGTGGCAGATACACCCTTTCATATCCAAGGCGGCGATTTGTTCTCAGAGAGATCAATATGTCAAAATCGTCAACGTAAAGATTATTTTAGCCTGTATTCATCAGAGGCACTGGAGGTCACTGCTCACTGGCGGAGAGCAATTAGAGCTCACTGCGCGTGATGAACACAATCAAAATAGACCCCAACGATTTCTTAATGCTGGGACAGCATTGGAGATGTTGGCCCAGCATTGATACAACCCCGGGACGACGTCAAGTGTTGGCTTGGTCCAGTTGACCAGACACTCCGTTCTTGGCCATTATGATCTGCAGTCAATGATGCCACAGAGGGGGTGGGGTGTCAAACAAAGCCCTGAAGCCCCTAAATGTACCCCCGGGAGGCCTTTAAGGGGTTTCTGCCTTATTGCCCCCCATTAGGCTCTCCCGGGACAAACGTTTGCCATTTACAGTGAACAAGTGATCTCCATTCCTCAGTCAAGTATGAGGGATTATTTAGGAACTGTTGGCTTTATTCGACGATGAATCCAATTACAAAGAATGATTGATTGGGTTTTCTTAGGCCACCTTTGTGCACATATAGGCTAAACTGGGCCAGGAGAACCTCCTGGGGATGTTGAGATGAATGTCTACGGCCATTTTAAATATGGGTACTCTTACTGTGCGGGGATAGATTCTAATGTCTATCCCGCAATGAAAGGGTTAGAGTCAGCTTCATTGGTTGGATCACCACAGTCGCAGCCAGACTGTTGTGTTGACGACTGTGAAGAAGCAAGTAATTATTTCTATTCCTTGGAGCGAGGATGGATTATTAATCCTGCAAAGTTAATTGCTTTGAATTTTCAGCCACTTGAACTTGTGTTTCGCTTTCGCGACCCACAACTTCAAGTGGCTGACAATTACTCATATTTGTTTAATATAAGCATAAATATTTGTAAATCTTGATGTTTAGACACCATTTAATTCCCAATAACAGTGATTTAGTCAACTAATATAACAGATTGAAAACGATAAAAGCATGACAAAGTATGACAAAGGTTAAGATCGCAGGGCAACTGTTACAGAGCGGTGATGGCTACATCTTATGATGAATGGCTGAGGAGATATGAAGGAGACAATGAAAGCATTCAGCCAGAGACTGCAGCCTTCAGAGAGGACAGGGTATAAATAGACTACTTTAACGCTCCATGTAACCAGACTGCGGCTAAGTCTTATACTGGGGATATACGGTAGGATATAAAATACATCACAGTCCAGTGCTGGTTCAATGCCGGGTCACTGTCGTGAACGGTGGCCCGGCATTGGACCAGCACTGAGGAGTATATTGTTTTTCTTTTGTATGACGTTGTCCAGCGTGTTGTTCTGGACGGACACAGGATCTTGGGGATTAACCCCTAAAGCGCTAAAATATTTTTGTATGACAAAAGGGTTTTTTCAATTTGAAATCATCATAAATGTGTTAGTTATTTCTTACTGATTCATATGAATACCTATATTATGGGTCTACGGCTATTATAAATATTTTATTTCCTCCAGTGCGGGGACCGTCTGTATGCGTCAGAATCTGCCGTCTACAGACGGCAGATTCTGACGTATACACACGGTCCCCGCGCTGAAAGGGTTACGCGAGGATCTGGGGATTAAGCTAAGGATCGTCTGACCGGATGTAAGTGTCCTATGGATGGATCACTCCATGTGAACCAAGATAGCTCAGTCAACAGGAGAGAAGACATGGTGTGCACTCACTCACTCACTCACTCACTGACTCACTCACTCACTCACTCACTCACTCACTGACTCACTCACTCACTCACTCACTCACTCACTCACTCACTCACTCACTCACTCACTCACTCACTCACTCACTCACTCACTCACTCACTCACTCACTCACTCACTCACTCACTCACTCACTCACTCACTCACTCACTCACTCACTCACTCACTCACTCACTCACTCACTCACTCACTCACTCACTCACTCACTCACTCACTCACTCACTCACTCACTCACTCACTCACTCACTCACTCACTCACTCACTCAATCACTCAATCACTCACTCACTCACTCACTCACTCACTCACTCACTCACTCACTCACTCACTCACTCACTCACTCACTCACTCACTCACTCACTCACTCACTCACTCACTCACTCACTCACTCACTCACTCGCTCGCTCGCTCGCTCGCTCGCTCACTCACTCACTCACTCACTCACTCACTCACTCACTCACTCACTCACTCACTCACTCACTCACTCACTCACTCACTACTCACCCACCTATATTTCATTTATATACGTGCTGTTTTGAAATCATTTATATACGTGCTGTTTTGAAAAGATTCTATGATAAAGGCAAGTCTAGTAGCAGTGGATCTATCATAAGATACGAGAATGAGTTGATATAAATTTGCTTCTCAAGGTCAACTTTTCCAGAAAGCCCAATCAATAGTGTATATGTGAGCTTTATGGCCAACAAGGCGTATGAAGGACCTACACAGATATGAAACAAATTGTAGAAGGATCTAAAGAAGCAGATAAAACCAGATAAACCCATTTCGATCCCCGCTGGCTAATAGCCACGCGTCGTCCACGGGCTGCCGGCCAGTATCCAATATCAATATTTGTCCCTGATATCTAATATTTGGGGTCTGTCTAATCTAACAGGGACTTATCCAGAAAGCTGGGGGTACTGGTCAACCTTTGGTTCAATGCTGGGCCAACGTTGGAATCGCTTGCCCAGCATTGAGCTGAAGTTGTGCCAATTTGTGGATTCGTTTTGTACCTATTGGTTGATTCCATGGATCTTGATGAACCCTTTGGCACCGTGGGCGATTTGACTGATAGCTAACCTTCTTAATGCTAAGGAGTTTATTCTAGTTTTTATTCATCCCGGACTGTAAATTGCTGTCGCAATTCACAACCCGCGATGAATGAAAACTACTTGACTCAGACTCAGACTTCATTTATTTGACCATAAACTCAGAGTTCATGACCGGGAGAAATGAAATGAAATGAATCGGGCTTTAGGCCACCTTTGTGCACATATAGGCTAAACTGGGCTAGGGGAACCTCCTGAGGATGGTGAGATGATTGAGATGACACTGTCCCCCAGACACAGGATTCGAAATTCGAATCCTGGCGGTCTGAGGCCGAGCACGCTACATCTCGGTCACGGAGGCTCCCCACAATACTGACTCATGACCGGGAGACTCGCACTAAGTCCTACAAGGACGCTGGCGTGCGTGCCACCCAGATGAAAAATACAAAATAATACATTTACAGTACATAATATATTATACATAGTCTGATAACATATGATTTATCACAGGTACCATCTTTCTACACCCACCGCTTGGTTTATAAAATAATTGTAATTAATGAAATCAAAGTTCTGGAAATCATTATTTTACATTCTTTATCTTGCATAAATTCAACCAAAATATAAGATGTTGTGTATAAATATGATATGCGCACATATAGCGTAAACTGGGTCAAGAGAAACACTCAGGCTCACCACGCTACCTCTCGATCACCAAGGCTCCTCGCAATATTACAAATATTCAGCCCATTTGAAACCAGAAAAGTACGAACGGGCCCGAACCGAGAGCCCCGGCTTGACAGGCGGTAGTGTTAACTCTTGTCCTGCTGAATTTATTGTGAATATTTGTGAAAAAAATATTATTTATTTATTTCCAAATTGAATTATTTGATTAACTGAGCATCTACCACAAAAATGAAATGAATGAATGAGCGGGGGGTTTAGCCACTAATCTGCACGTATAGCATAGGCTAAACTGGGCTATGAGAACCTCCAGAGGATGGTGAGATAAATCATATGACACTGCCCTCCAGACACGGCACTAGAAATTCTAGCCCTGGTGGTCTAATGGAATTTCGACAGCAATTCACATCTCAAATGAATGAAATGAATGGGGTCTTAGACCACCTTTGTGCACATATAGGCTAAACTGGGCCAAGAGAACCTCCTGGTGAGATGAATGAGATGACACTGCCCTCCAGACACTGGAATCGAAATTCGAATCCTGGTGGTCTGAGGCTGAGCACGCTACCTCTCGGTCGCGGAGGCTCCCTATAATATTCAATCTGTGCGAGTGAGCAGAGAAGAAATATTTTGTTTCTTTGAAACTTGAATGCAATAGTGGGGTTCGAACTCGCAATCTCCGACTTTCAAACAAGCAGTTTCCACCACTGCACCAGGGCCCCCGCCCCACACGGTGAATAAAAACGAGAATGACTATCCGGATAGATAGTTTAGGCGGGGCTGTATACACTGCAATAAGAGTGAATATCTGATACCAGGACAGTTAACATGGAGATTTCCAGGTCGAAAATCATAAAAAAATCGGTGATTTTATTTCAGCTTAATAATATGAACATATGATGTAAACATGTCCATAGACTAAAATGTCAAAAGTTTTTTTTAATTTTTGTGCTGCATACTCACCAGTTAGGCTAGATATAGAGACGAAATTCCCGTATTTCTTATTTTTGACATGTTTGTCAATAATTAGAAGTCAGGAATTTCGTCTCTATATCTGGCCTAACTGGCAAATGCGCAGCACAAAAAATTAAAAAAATTTGCAGTTCTAGTCTATGGACATGTTTACATCATATGGTCATATTAAGAAGCTAAAATAAAATCACCGATCTTTTTATGATTGTAGACCTGGAGTTTGCCGGAGGCTGCATATTCTCCAATATTCACTAATTTGATCTACGGCTATCAGGACCACTATTTGGCAGTTAATGTGGCGCAGTTAATGATAAGAGACGTGCATCCCCGGCACTCCCTGCCAGCTGTGCGAGAAGATTGACCCTTACAGCGCGGGGATCGACTTTAGCTGTCAGAATCTGACTTCTGTAGACGTCAGATTCTGACGTATAAATTCGATCCCCGCGCTGTAAGAGTAAAATTATTTCTAATCGCCGTAGACCCATAACATAGGTATTCAAATGAATCGAAAAGAGCTAACTAAGACATTTATGATGATGTGAAATTGAAAAACCCTTTGGTCTCCATGGCTTATACAAAAGTCAGCGTTGTCAGGGATAATGAAATCATATCTCTCAATATTTTCTATTTGTGTCAACGATTTTGAGCGTTTTATTAAGAACGAAATTGACATAAATTAATCAAATACGAACATACATATTTAGTACACGTATATTGCATACCAATTTCAAACAACCTTGATACTGTAAGTATATAGAGCTATTACTCATTGTTTAAAACCTAGCAATTTCCGCACGAACTCTTGCTTGTAATGAGAGCAAAATGTACAGAAAGCATAGCAAATCATTAGTTGAATATTGAAAATATTATAGAAAATCGAAATCGTGATACATGTGTGAAGTATCAAATGGATATTAACATTGCCAATAGTTTTTTTCTATTTGAAGATTCTAGAAGAGAAAAGCAAATTGATAGTCATTATAAAAATGGTCATCCAATCTAAATCATGGCAGATATGCAGCCAAGCAAAAAACGAAACCAACCAGCGATACGATATTAGATACATATGCAAATTTAGCTTGATTGGACCCAACCTAATTAGCCAGTCAGCCATCCATCCATCCTCATACTCATCCATCCTCATATCCAGCCATCCGGCCAGCCATCCAGCCAGCCAGCAAGCCAGCCAGCAAGCCAGCCAGCCAACCAACCAACCAGCCAACCAGCCAGCCAGCCAACCAGCCAACCAGCCAGCCAGCCAGCCAGCCAGCCATCCATCCAGCCAGCCATCCATCAAACCATCCATCCATCCATCCATCCATCCATCCATCCATCCATCCATCCATCCATCTTGTCAGCCAGCCAGCCAGCCAGCCAGCCAGCCAGCCAGCCAGCCAGCCAGCCAGCCAGTCAGCCAGCCAGCCAGTCAGCCATCAAGCCACCCAGCCATCAAGCCACCCATCCATCCATCCATCCATCCATCCATCCATCCATCCATCCATCCATCCATCCATCCACCCACCCACCCACCCATCCATCCATCCATCCATCCATCCATCCATCCATCTTGTCAGCCAGCCAGCCAGCCGGCCGGCCAGCCAGCCAGCCAGCCAGCCAGCCAGCCAGCCAGCCAGCCAGCCAGCCAGCCAGCCAGCCATCCATCCATCCATACATCCATCCATCCATCCATTCATCTTGTCAGCCATCCATCCATCCATCCATCCATCCATCCATCCATCCATCCATCCATCCATCTTGTCAGCCAGCCAGCCAGCCAGCCAGCCAGCCAGCCAGCCAGCCAGCCAGCCAGCCAGACATACATACATACATACATACATACATCCACTCATGCATCCATTGATATCTCATTAAAAACAAAACGTTCATATCGCGCCATCTAAATTAGCAGACAAAAATATTAGCTTATTTTGGAGTTGATAGTCATGTTAGAAATCGGCCCAACGTTAGTAGCGTGGGTGAGTGTTAGCACGGGTGGCTGTTTTCGGCCCAATTTCTGAATAAAAATATTGACAGAAAGTTATCAAATGCCAAACAGCACATAAAAAACGATATATTTTGTCTACAGACGTGTATTTCGCTCATTATTCTGACAATAGCGTTAACGTGTCAATTTCAAAATAATGTAAAATAATATTTGAGAATAATGCCCCACGCAAAGTTAGACCACATCTTGGGAAAATGAGAATGAGTGGTGGAAGATATACTTGAAGTAGTATATTTTATAGCTACAAGTAGGATCCAGCTTATGTTTATCCATGACGGATTATATTCTATAGCTACACGTGGAATTCAGACTGTGTTTATCTTGGTATTCAGCACAAATGGCCGTCACCTGCGGTTGACAGGGACACATATTGCAGACAATCAGCCTCAGAAAAAAGGTCATTCCTGGATCTACGTGAACACCTTCAACAAAACACCCTGTAGATGCACTAACTAAACACGGTGTTAGTCAAATGCTGGGCCAACGTCGCAGACGGTGGCCAGCATTAGATCAACATTGTGCCAACGTCTGGTGGACAGTGGGCTGCTGCTCTGAGGTAGTCCCGATACAGAGAGGGACGTGGCGTATTGGTTAGAGCGTGGCGCTTTGCCGGTGTCGCTGCCTGCCGTGCGGTTTCGAACCCCGCTTGGTGCAGGATTTTCAGAGAAATAGCCCCTCTCAATCTTGGGAATTGTTCCGATGGTGTGTCCTCGGCAAGGCACTTCACCCTGAAATGCTTCACTTGTTTCAGGTGAAAATGAGTACATGGTAGGACAGAGATGGCAATGTGTACTATAAGTTCAATGCGCCAAAAATGGCTGCAGGACTGTATGCTCTCCGTTGAAGTTGAAATGGCACACGAATGAACAGCCCAGTAAACACAAAAGATGTGTATATCATTTGTACAACATCGGCGACGATAGTCCAACATTGCATTGTACAAATGTTATACAGATGTTTTGTGTTTGCTTGGATGTCTAGTGGCCATGCGGTAAAATGTAAAGTCGGATGATGTGTCTTCAGACTTGATATCAGACTATAAACCTGCATCTTTACCTATTACGTGCTGTCCTCATTGACATATATCATAACACTTGCGATGAAAGGATGTAATACTATCTGTCAGCTCGTCCTTTTGGGGATAAGCGCTGAAGTGGCAGATAACCCTTTCTGCAACTATTGTGATAAAGAAGATACACCCTTGTATGCAAATGTCATTGCAAGCTTGGACCCCTTACACACAACACGAAGTGCATCACAAATCACATCGCTGTGAACGGACTTTCTTCCAAGGGATCCCAACTCAACAAAGCTGCTATGCTTGATAAAGGTGACCATTGTCTTGTGGGCATGGCCTGCCTCACGTACGTGGAATCATTCTGTATTATATCAGAAAGGTTCTTTGTGCTGCTTTCCTGTATGGTATAATAGTGAAAGGTTCTACATACAGACATACATACAGACAGACAGATATTTTATTGACATAAAGAAAAGTCATTACAGATTTATTTGTCATAAAAATGATAAAAATGTATGTACATGTATATATACTAGACGGTTAATTTGCTAAAATCATACGACAATTTATATGGTATCACATACAGAATTAATATCATGTAAAATGCCATTGTCATTATAAAATACTGCATATTCCTTTAGCTCCGAGGCGACGATGTGCTCTCACAGAATATCCCCCCCCCCAGTCCCCACACACACACACCTGAGGCAGATCACGGGGACACAACACCTCTGGACAGTGTCACATTGCCACATTGCCAGAGTGCCGCAGACATCCAGACGGACAGCCGTGGAATAACTGGACAAATAGACCTGGCTCGAATGAGATGGACAGGTCGAGTGCTGTAGTAGTGAATCGTTGCTTCACGTCACTTTGCGACACAAATGGTCTTTTAAGGGACATTGTAATACAATAAAAACGCTGTAGTCAATTGATGAGATAAATGATGTACAGATGATGATGTGAGCGTGGGAGTGATAGGGCATAGTGGGTTATTGAGAGCGTTTTCTTTCGCTCGCCCGATAAGGGGTTCTGGGCATGTCCAGGGGATCTACTCCCAGACATGCCAAGACGGCCGGAGACTTGGGTGTCGCTGTGCAATTTAATGCTGAAACTCTGTGGCATTTCGCGCAGCTCCGCTATCCTCGGGTCGGATAGTCCCCAGAGTAACAATAGGAAGGGTAACTCCATTCATTCCCCGTGAGAGACCGTGAGAGGTCGAGTGTTCATCCAAGGTTGGCCCAGCGTCACGGACGCTGGGCCAACCTTGGGGCAACACTCGGCCAGTGCACTGGATCTATGCAGAGATATGTTTCACGTCGTTATGACAGTGACTGCACTTTTTTCTATAAATGATCCATTCCTCATTTAGCAAATTCAACTAATGTTTGTGTCACTTCAAGTTTTTGATCGCGGTAGCGAGGCACAACTTCAAGTGACTAAAAAATAAATTTCTTAGCTCAGGGGTCTAGGGTTCACACCCTTAACCCTTAAAGCGCTGAATTCTTTTAGTAAAATCCATGGAGACTAAAGGTTTTTATTATTTTGAATTCATCATAAATGGCTTAGTTAGTTCTTCCTGATTCATTTGAATACCTATGTTATGGGTCCACGGCCGCTAGAAATATTTTTACTCATACAGTGCGGGAATCGACTTTAGTCGTCAGAATCTGACGTCTATAGACGTCAGATGCTGACGATTAAAGTCGATCCGCGCGCTGTAAGACTTAAGTGAAAAAATCTACCCCTTGAAACGAGTAGGATAGGCTGAGTGTTTTCGCGAGGCTGGCCCAACGTCACGGAAGCTGGGCCAACCTTGGGAAAACACTCAGCCAACGCTGTGGGGCTCTACAGCTTTTCTGTGCATATTTTTCATTAGCATGGATTGGGGACGTTTAATTAAATTATACAGCAGTGATCAGTGAATTTCACAAAAAAAACACAGTACTGTCTGCAGATGTGTGTGGAAAATTTCTTAGAAATACAGAGAGCCAATATCAAAGTAGCAGGAAAGTATAATTGACATTGTATTATGCATTTATATTTTAGTTATGCCATTTTTTTTATATAATTTTGTACTTACAGCTGATATATTAATTGACTGTTTTGTGGTTCAATAAGCGATCTAATATTGTTACAACATCCCAGCAGATACAATACGTTAAATCAATATTAGTTAAACGTTGGTCCGCCGTCTACGACGTTAGAGCAACATTAAACCGACATTGATTTAACGTCTTGCGTCTGCTGGGATGGCTTTTTCATCCACTCCTGTCTATTCAACAAGACTTATACCCAATTTAGCGGAATCAAGAGATGAACGATTTACCGTCAGAGCTTTGTCCCTGGTGAATGCTATGAATGAGGCAAATACAGCCACAAATACGTTCATTACGCAGTAGATTTAGTCAGATCCTGGGGGGGGGGGGGCAAAAGGTCACACAACGGGGAATAAGGGATCTATAGGGCGCAGAGGGGCACACAGCGGGGAATACCGGGATCTATAGAGCAAGCTCGGTCAAATCCCTAAGAAAGATAGAAGGAAATGAGTTAGAAGGAGCAGGTGAAGCGGATAGGCAGCGTTAGGCCGATGTTCTGGACAACGGTACAAAATTTAACCCTTTCAGTGCGGGGATCGTCTTTAGACGTCAGAATCTGGAGTCTATGTAATCAGATTCTGACGTCTAAAGTCGGTTCCCGTGCTGAAAGAGTGCAATATTTATAATGACCGTCGACGCATAACATTGATATTCAAATGTTATGTTTTATTGTCCTTATATAGCGAACTATAAGAGAATAAAAATAACCCAAATCTGTTACAATCATATTCATTTCTACATAGATTTAGCAAATTCAACTACTTGTTGTCACTTGAAGTTGTGAATCGCGGTAGCGAGGCACAACTTCAAGTGACTAAAAATTAAATGTCTTAGCTCAAAGATCTAGGGGTTAAACGACCGCATGAACATGATGATTTCGCCTAAATAATTCTACCAAGTTGGTTATATTTAATTAATTTTTTCGTGAAGAAATAAATTATTTTTTTGAACTATAAACAGTTCAACCGCTTTTTATTTTCAAAATAACATGTACACAAAAACATTGCTATTTTAAACACTAAATCTGACGTTGATAAGTATACCAACACCTATCACTGGTGAATAGTTGGTTTTATATTATACTATTATATATTACTTTATTATATAATTTTAATTCTCTAATATATGGTTGACAGGCCTCGTGGAGGTCGTCTCGACCTGTTCCGGCCAACCAAAGTTGAAGACATGTTACTCAATTGATAATAATGATATTGTACTATTTTTTACATGTTTGGAACTGGAAAGTCAAATAAAATTGAAATAAACAAACACAACAGCTCGCAGGACGTGGTCATTTCTGGAAGCTGGCAAATGGCTCCTGATCCTATAAATGATTAAATGCTCCATTCTTATCAATATCTCAGGCGGAGTGGGCTCTATGGTCAGCAGTGCAGACTCCTGTCTAGACACTCATATATGAAAAAACACGTCACAGACATCCTGTCTGCATCGTGGCATTATGGGATGTCTCCCGGCTTGATCACGTGACCACGAAGCCTAAAAAAACGAGGCTTGATCCCAATGTAATTTTAATGTTGGCCCGCCGTCTTCGACGTCAGCCTAACATTAAAATAACATTGGGTCAACGCCTCGTGTTTGCTGGGATTCGGGAGGTCAATATCGTTTTGATCCACTGTCTTTCACGCGGATATTGGTGCGTGACTGAATACCCTACATTAGACACACCACGACCTTGAGTACACAGATCACTGTGTAGCCTGGAGGCACCACCACCAGCATCTAAGATGGAACCAATACCTGGAGTCACCACCACCAGCATCTAAGATGGAACCACAACCTGGAGTCACCACCACCAGCATCTAAGATGGAAACACGACCTGAAGGCACCAACATCTAAGATGGAACCACGACCTGGACTCACCACCACCAACATGTGAGATGGAACCAGGACATGGAGTCACCACCACCAGCATCTAAGATGGAAACACGACCTGGAGTCACTACCACCAGCATCTAAAATGGAAACACGATCTAGAGGCACCACCACCAACATCTAAGATGGAACCACGACCTGGATGTACCACTATCAGCATCTAAGATGGAACCATGACCTGGAGTCACCACCACCAGCATCTAAGATGGAACTACGACCTGGAGTCACCACCATCAGCATCTAAGATGGAACCGCGACAAGGAGTCACCACCACCAGCATCTAAGATGGAACCACGACATGGGGTCACCACCACCAGCATCTAAGGTGGAATCACGACATGGGGTCACCACCACCAGCATCTAAGATGGAATCACGACATGGGGTCACCACCACCAGCATCTAAGATGGAATCACGACAAGGAGTCACCACCACCAGCATCTAAGGTGGAATCACGACATGGGGTCACCGCCACCAGCATCTAAGATGGAACCACGACATGGCGTAACCACCATCCGCATCTAATATGGAATCACGACATGGGGTCACCACCACCAGCATCTAAGATGGAACTCAATGCAATATTTGATCCTAATACAGGCTTTGTGCCGGAGGCCATCCCCGCCCGGCACATGGCATATTTTTCACAACACTTCTTGGCTAAAAACAGGCCTATATATCACATATAATTTTATAATTAAACATGTATGTCATATAATAGAAGAAAGGCATAGTACATAGGTGGATTTACGTAATATATCTGATGACGAAATACCAATGTACGTTGTTCATTTGAGTATGATATGCGATATTCATTGGACGGGTGCTGTATTTTTCCATATCGTAAGAAAAATTAACAACATTTTTATTTTACCCTCATTTTTTCCATGGAATTGGTGATCTCAGCATTTTCAACCTCCTTGATCTCAGTATAATCACAGCTTTAGCTATGCTGTCCATCTCTAACGCTAGCCCACTTTGTGATGTAGCAGATAAACCCTTTCAATTGTTAGTGTCAAACTCAGACTAACACCCGTCTGACTCTTTAGTATATACTGTAGATCTGGTAATTTTCGCGTGTTTAAATTTTCGTGAATTTCTGATTTTGTGACTTTTCACGAAGTTTAGAATTCGCGAATTTTCATTTTTCTTAGTAGCGCTATTAGAAAAATGATTTTTGCGAGATTCTTGAATTCGCGAATTTGTCTTCCTCGCGAAATTCGCGAAAATTAAAACTTCGCGAGCATTATCTGATTCACAGTATACAGAATTAGGCACTCTATGTCATAATCAGCTATCAGGCCGGCTAACGTACGTGTACATCGGCTGACATGGCTACTTTATAAGTGTCCACACTTCACAGTCCATCGCCAGAACTCAACACAAGGGCCGAGATTCTCAGTACAGGTGACCCAGATCTGAAATCTGAAGCTTGTGATTGGTCGAGATGGCCATCTCGACCAATCACAAGCTTCAGATCCGGTTTAATCGCTTTAAAATTGCCTGCTCAGAAATGACGGAATGTGTGATACTGGTAATTATAATCTCATCGAACTGATTCCAAGGGCCAGACTATGAATGACGGAATGTGAGATATTTATGATCCGCTCTGCCGTGTCCTTTCCTTTTATACAGAATCTTGCAGTAATTGTTAATCAGGTGCTCTGTATTGTATAATTTAATAGTTCTTGGAGTTGATTTTCCGTGTGCTATAATAGTGTGTTTTACATACATAGAATAATATACCATACAGATATATATATATATATGACCTTGTAAAACACCAAGTTATTAAATTCGAAGTTTGACTTACTCGAGGTAGTGAAAGATAGTGCCAATTGACTCTATCCACAACCTCTAGTGAGTGTCACTTAGAATAGTGAACCATGGACTCGATGTACAACCCCAAGTGAGTGTCACTTGAGGTAGTGAAACACCGACTCGATCCACAACCCAAGTAAATGTCACTTGAGGTAGTGAACCATTGACTCGATCTACAACCCAAGTGGGTGTTACTTGAGGTAGTGAACCATTGACTCGATTCACAACTTCACGTGAGTGAAAAGTACTCTGATATATGTTTTTGTAACTAAAATCCACATTGTTAACAATGAAATGTTATAATAATAGATACAGAAAAAAATATAGATTGTCAAATTTTGCAAAAAACATTTCATTGCAATATATCCTCGTCATAGATGGAGAGCTATTAGATGATGTGTTTCTGATCGACCCTGCGGTCAATAAGGTGTACATTGCTGTATAAAGGCAACAAGAAGTACCTGCTAGACCCTGTAGACGTCAGATTCTGACGTATAAAGACGGTCGCCGCACTGAAAGAATTGAAATAATTATAATGGCCGTAGAGGCATATAACATAAACAGGTAATCAAATAAATCAGGAAGAGCTAACTAAGACGTTTATGATGATTTCAAATTGAAAAAACATTTGGTCTCCATGGTTTAGACGAAAGTATTCCAGCGCTTTAATGGCTAATATTGAAGTAATAAGTTACTGTGTTCTTGTCGTGGTATATATATTATAATCTTGAGATACCACTTCTCCTATTCGGCCTTGGTTAGTCGGTGTGAAGTACCAGCTACTGTCAACTCTATTACATTAATCCCCTATCTGCAATCTATGTGTTAATATTGGTCTACATTCCTCACCAAATATAGAATGGTTAGACAACACCCTCTGTGTACGAAGCGCCGGTACACTTATGCATCTATTAATTCTATATTGTACGGAAATATTTTTGCAACTATGCATCTCTATATATTACTATCATCTCACATTGTATGGTGTGTCATATTCGTCCACTTGGATATGAAAGGGTTTCACAAAGTGGCAGATACACCCTTTTATATCCAGAGGAGCTATATGTAAATGAAGAATTTATAAAAAAATGTTACATAAAGTATAAGATTAAATGTCCCTTTCACCGAGGTATATACAAAAAATGTTTGATGAAAAACCTAATTATTCCAATTTCCAGATGCACACGTTCCTCGTATTCCCTGAAAACTTAAATGACGAAATGTGGATTTCATTACCATTTCACCAGTGTTTATTTTTAAAACACATGCCAAAATTGACAGATGGAGGATCGCATCAGCTACTTAACAATTTAACATACATAACATACATACATAAGTTTTTCAGCCGACGTCGATGTCATGGCTTGGCTCTTATAAGGGTTCCATACGAGAGAAAATACGAAAAGGTTCTTCAAATCTAACTCTTTCTTCTCGGAGTACATTGTGATTATTCACTTCCTGTGTAACTCTTTCAGCGCAGGGACCGTCATTATACGTCAGAATGTGACGTATGTAAACGTCAGGTTATGACGTCTAAGGTTGATCCCCGCACTGTAAGAGTAAATATATGTATTATGGTCGTAGGCCCATAACACATGTATTCAAATGAAGCGGAGAGAACTAAGACATTTATGATGCTATCAAATCGGAAAAAGCCTTTGGTCTCCATGGTTTATACAAAAATATTTCAGCGTTGTAAGAGGTAAGCCATACATCATAGCGAGGCTTCTTTCTCCAAGATCCGTGTGATTCAATTATTCCGGATTCTTGACCCAGCCTTCTGAGAGAGAATGGATGACTTCTGGTCTTACATCACTTGCATCACTTACCCCCCCCCCCCCCACGAGAGGCGCTCCCACAGGGGTCAATGGTGCCGGGTGAAATAGTTTGGACAATTGCATGATCAGATGTCAGTTCAGTTCTAACACGTGCATCATCATGTGCTAGTTCAGCTCTAAGTATACACCAATCGCAAAATGTGGCTTTTGAATAATCAAACATGATTTTAATAAACTGATCGGATTTCAAAAACTGACATTGTTCAAAAAAAAATATTATTGTGAAAAAAAGGTTTTTTTTAGAGTACACCTTTATATATATGAAAACACGGAGCCATTTCAAGGAAATACATTCGCCTGCAAAATGGGATATTGAAGTTATTTTAAAATAAATAATAAAAATAAATGATTTAAAATAAAATAAATCTAAAACGGCATACCCATTGTTCAAACTGTGAACACGATGTGTGAACACAATGTTGAATTATTGTTGGGCCAGAGTCGCCGACGCTGGCCCAACATTAAAACGTATCTTCTGTGCTTGATGAACGTATCACTTTCTTATGATATCAATTTAATTATGATATCGGACCCTATAAAAATCCAGTGTTTTATTATAGCAAAGCCACCTAACATGATTGTAATTCTGTATGCGATACCATGTAACTATATTAACATGTGATTTTACCATTTGAACTAATCAGCTTGTATACATGTACATTGTACCTATGTCTCTATTATTTCTATGTCAAATAAATCTGTGGAACAATCATTATAACCGTTTTGTTGATTAACTTAGCATAGTGATATTTATATTTAATATTTTTTTGAAATTATTTACTAATTAAAGGAGTAAAAATAAGAGGAGCATGTGTTGGATGGGGTAGAGAAACTACCCATATAGCATCTGGACCACGTGACCAGTGAGTCAGGTCACGTGGTTATGGCACGCTGAACCAGTTAAAATCCGAAAATGATGAATGACCCCCGCCTGTCGTCAGCTGGCTAAAGTACCGGCTACTCTCATTATCCCTTAAAACACCAGAGGCCGGAAATATAAATTTTAAGTTTTAACCACGCCAAGACCGCAAATACAATTTCTGCCTTGGTGTGGATCACAAGTACGTATATTTCACACGCAAAATCGTCAGTAAATAATAGATATATAAAAATAATTTCAGATGTGCATTATGGAAGTAACAATAATAATTGTGTTTTTTCCCGGGTGGGTAAGATCGCATGTTGCGCCACGAGGGTTAGAGGTATGAAAATCAATCCTAGTTTTGACAGCGCACGCTCCACACACCCTTGCATCACCAGCGCCGCCGATATAATAATGGAAAACATAAACGCCAAATACTAAACAAAATGTAGTTCATTGATGGTTGCTGTATAACAACAGCCGTTTGAATTTATTACAGCCAGCTGAGTGTTTTCATACATTAGTTTGCTATTATGGTGTCCCATTCCACGCCTTAGCAACTAAAGGATGGCTTTACTTAGGGGAACTAGAGAATGCACTTTGTATATGAGGCTTCAGCATGGAAAGGGTGGCTGTACTTAAGGGAACTAGAGTCTGCACTTTGTATATGAGAAACTGACGTCTATGAGAATTTATGACAGCGCCGAGTCTTAGATGCGCCTCGTACATTATTATTTGAAGCCTAAACGATTTAAATGTCATTCACTTGTTCGTCTATCCACATTATCACATCAAAATAAACTGGAGAAACTATCACAATATTGATAATTTTAAAATATCTAAATCAGTTTTAAAAAAATGTATTACTTAAAGAATGGTTTACAACAGTGAATGATCTTAATCAGCCTGAATGATATGGGGAGATGGTCCAGTGATGTATTAATGTTGGTACTGCATTAGAGATGCTGGGCCATCATTGATACAGCACTGGACCAATGTCTCGTGATGACCAGGTGATACATTAACCCTTTCAGTGCGGGGACCGTCTTTAGACGTCAGTAGACGTCAGATTCTGACGTTTAAAGTCGACCCCCGCACTGAAAGAATGAACAAAATTAGAGTGACGGTAGACCCATAACATAAGTATTCAAATGAAGCAGAAAGAGCTAACCGAAATTTTAAATTGAAAAAACCCTTTGGTCTCCATGGTCTTTACAAAAAATTTAGCACAGAGAGAGAGAGAGAGAGAGAGATGTGACATTATAACCTCTAAACAAGAACATATAGCTTTGTTCTTGTGTGTTTGTTTCCTCAATTCCCAACCTGACTTAGCTATTCTGCGAGCCATTCCAGGCTATAGTGCTACTATCATGAACTGTCAGCAATACCATCAACTTGTACACCAAGTTAAAAACATGTGCCTCGTGATTTGATAGTATTATCTTTTGATGATACTATCAAATCACGAGGCAAATGTTTTTGACTTGGTAATAGATAATAAGTCGGTGCCAACGTTTAGTTAGTTAAAATATTCATAATAGTCGTATAGCTCCATAAAATAGTAAACAATCTGATAGTCTGCATAAGATTCAGCACCGATTATTTAAAGATCGCGATTCCACATTAAATCCCGTACCTGTTGGTAACATATATATATATATGCTTTTATTCAATGTAATTTAATTTAAAAACTCATTTTGAAATGGGCTTGTTTCCAGATTTCATTCTGTAAGATTGCACTGGATTTTTAAGAATAAAATTGCCTGCTTTTTTAACTGTGAAATGGCAGCAATACACAGCTAACAGATAATAATAATATGTTGAAATCTTCTGGTATTTATTGGGTTAACCCTTGTTCGATTGGATCTTCTCATGAAACGAGAAAGCTGTTGATGACATTTGTATGTATAGTATGGTGCGGTATGTCATTTTGGCCATTTATGTTGCCCAAATTGATTTTATTGTTTTTATGGCTTCATTAGGGGTCAAATAAGCCAAAAATATTGGGGTTCAATTTTTTCCCGCCCATCAACCTCGTTTTATGGCATATTCAAAATGTTCGCCATTGAAATGACATATTCGGCCATAACTTGGGCTCTACAATAGCTAGAGTCACGATTTTGATGTCTATACCCAGACTCCAATAGTGCTCATAAAAATGTGGATGTCTCTTAGGTATTTTGAAAAAAACTAAAATTCAAACATTTAGCGTTGTTTAGTGTGTATTTTGATAAACAGTACATTGTTGATGGTTTCTGAATGATGGGTGTTCCGTTAATGGACCCCAAATAGTTCACCAAAGTGACGTAAAGCGATCGTAGAAACTAAATGATATCAATAACTATGTTGATGCATTTCCTTCATTTAAACAACCCCAATGTTTCTGGCTTATTTGACCCCGTCAAAAAAAAACAATAAGATCAATTTGGACAAGAACTTTAAATTTTAGGCATATTTCTGACATACCACACCAGAATATTAAGTTTAATCCAATAGTATACTAGTTGTTTAAAAACACTACGTTAAAATAATAATAGTCAGGGGGTATCACACGTAAGAACAGAAGGTTTTAATCTTCATAGGAACAAAACAAAAAACATGTTAATATCAAATTGATTCCAGTGACTTAGCAAACACGATACCACAGTAAAAAAAAGCATCTGTATAACATTAATGCAACGTCGGCCCAACGTCTTCGATGTTGAACCAACATTGTATTAATGTTATACAAATGTTTTGTGTTTACTTGGACATTGACCCAGCGCTGGGCTAACATTTTATCACCGTCTGAGACTACGGCGCAACATTTAATGAACATTGGGTGGACGCCTCATGTCTGCTGTTTGCCACCCATTGTTGTTTTAATGGTGGGCCAACGTCTTCGACGCTGGACCAGCATTGAAACAACATTCGGTAGACGGTTTGGTTTTACAGGGATATGCTGCACGTCTGGATTCCCATATCCTGAGATGCCTCTGCCAGCAAACACGATACATTCAAACAATGTTGGTATAATGTTGGGCCAACGTCTACGACGCTGGCCCAACATTAAACCAACACTGTCTGCGGATCCCACGAGAAGTACCAGCTGTCATAACCATCAAAAGCCAAATACAATGCTGGTTCAATGCCGGACCAACCTTACCAACTTCCGCCCAGCATTGAGCCAATGTTGGGTTGATGCATTACGCCATCTGCCAGAGACTGACCATCGGTCACTTAGTTATAATCCCATAGCGCTGTAGGTCACTGGGGTCATGTCAAGGTCAATGGGATGTTACATTCACAGTGTCAGTGACTGACATGCCAGAGCATATCCCAGTAAAAACAAAACATTGAGCCAATATTGTTTTAATGTTGGGCCGACGTCGAAGACGGCGGGCGAACATTAAAACAACATTGGCTCAATATCTCGTATTTGCTGGGACGAAGCGGTGATAGTAGGAGTAGTAAATCATTGCTTTACGTCATTTTTCGGCACAAAAGGTCTTTTAAGTGAAATTGTAATACGATAAAAACGTTGTAGTCAATTGATGAGATGAATGATATACAGATGATGATGTGAGGGTGGGGGTGATAGGGCATGGTGGGTTATTGAGAGCTTTTCCTTTGCTCGTCCGATAAGAGGTTCTGGGCATGTCTAGGGGATCTACCGCGGACATGCCCAGACGGCCGGAGATTTGGGTTTCGCGGTGCAATTTAATGCTGAAACTCCGTGGCATTTCGCGCAGCTCCGCTATCCTCGGGTCGGCCCAGAGTAACAAGAGGAAGGATAACTCCCTCTGGGTGACTTTATTCATCCCACGTGTCAAACACGCTATTGCCGGTTCTTTAAGGCTACCACAGCCTACACCAGCACCAGCACTGATGCGAGAGCTGCATTAGCACCGCAGTTGAGCGGAGGAACCAGGGTACGCCACTGGCAATCCGCCCGAAGATGAAGCGGTGATAGTATGTGTTATGAATGGTGGGTCACCAGCCAAGCAAAAATGAAGCATGGGCCCAGTGTTATTTCAATGTTGGGCCAGCGTCGCAGACGATGGGCCAGCATTAAAATAACCCTGATTTATGGTTGCCTACTACACTGGTTCACCACTCAACCAACATTAGCAAAGCTAGGCCAACGTGAACCCTTCAAAACCTTAATGCGCTGAAATATTTTTGTATAAACCATGGAGACCAAAGGGGTTTTTCAATTTGAAATCATCTTAAATGTCTTAGTCAGCTCTTTCTACTTCATTTGAATACCTATGTTATAGGTCTTAGAATATTTTTAGTCGTACAGTGCGTAGATCATCTTTAGACGTCAGAATCGATAGGATCGACTTTAGTCGTCATAATCTGACGTCTGTAGACGTTAGATTCTGACGACTAAAGTCGATACCCACACTTTAAGAGTAAAATTGTTATAATGATCGAAGACCCATGACATAGGTATTCAAATGAGTCAGAAAGAGCTAACTAAGACATTTATGATAATTACGAAGTGAATAAACCCTTTGGTCTTCATGGGTTATATCCAAAATATTCAGCGCTTTCAGGCTTAAAAGGGTTGAGCCAACGTTAGGTGAGCGTCTGAGTTTGATGTCATCTTCTCTTGAAATAATTATTTAAAACACCCCACATGGTGGTTAAATCGACAAGTTGATTGATGTGGTTTTAATATCCGGATTATACTACTGGTGTCGTACTATATTCAAAAAGGGTGAGTTTATATGTGCAAATTGTTCAATTGATTAATGTTTGTAATGGCAAGAAATTTTTAATCACTTTAGAGTTGACAGGGTGAATTTGCCGCTTTCCAAGCTAACAGATACACAAGCTTATTTCAGCCCTGCACGCAGCTGGACTTTACCTAACTAAGCGGACAGCATCCCCAGAGATTTCCTGGCCTTGATAGCCCCCACCCCCACCCCGCCGGAGCCTTGATAGCCATCCCCCCCCCCCCACTGGTGCTTAGTGAGTTATGTACGTTGTGTACACCTGGCCCTTACTGACAGGCTATGTAACGCTCCTATTATAAAAGTCCAGGTATTTCTTACCATATTAATTCCCCTGAGATGGAATTAGGGCAACAATTCCCATCTTAAGAAATTACCTGGTTTGATTAAATTATTTTTTTATATATGAACCCAGAGAGAAAAGTTTTTTATTAATTTGAAATCATCATTATTGTCTGAGTTAGCTCTTTCCGCTTCATTTGAACACCTTATGTTATGAGTCTACAGCCATGAAATATATTCTACGGTGACCGCCTTTGTTTATCAGTTTATACATCAGAATCTGGCGTCTTCAGACGTATCAAATAAAAAGTCCTTACTTTGCATTTCTCTTGAATTTCGAAACTTAATCAATCCTGGCATAATTCTATAAAATACCCAAGTATCCAATGAAAATAATATTCCTTTGAGAGAAAATACCATATTTAGTTTTAAAAATATTTTATTGACCAATTGAAGCAGTACAAATTTGTAATACATTAGGCTTCGTTCGGAAATACCATATTTCACTTGAATATATTTTGTTGAAAATGAATTTGAAAAGGTTATTGTTAAGCCTCATCTCCCTATAATAGATGATAGAGATAATAATCGTGTGCTGATACTATGACTAATTACGCAGTAAATTGTGCTTTCTTATTTTTTACTGAAGTCGAGACTATTACAGCTTTTTACGTGAGTAGCAGTAACAAAGACAAGACGCTTCCTGGATTATGTGCTGACGGAGGATATGATCAATTTAGTGATTACAGACACAGCTTAGCAGTGGGGAGGCACTTAACGAAACCTTTCATGTTAACACTTTAACCTCTATTGTCACAATTTTGAAAAAAATGTAGTTATTTTGAAAGTTTCTACGCTTTCCAGAGTGTTTTTTGCTACTATTGCTACTATTGCTATTTGCTACTATGTCGTTATTTTATCTCTGGTTTTGGCGCGGTAAATACATATTATGTATATTATCTTTTACACTTTTACTTTTAAGTGTGGTCACTGTGTCTATAAATTTTAGCCTGGTCACCTCTATTTGATATTCTGAGGTGCACAATTGTATTTACAATTGCATATTTGTACGATTATTGTATAGATTTTTGTAACTAAAGCATAATAAAAAAATAATAAAATAAAATAAAATAATTACACAATGTTCTAGTCCATCATAATAAGGCCATTATGACTTTTCATTAGATACATTACGCTTCAGTAAGCTATAAAACAAGGACTTTTCATTCCCATCTCAAGGTGAAAAAAATGTCAGTACATACATTGCTGATAACCCATCCCAGCAAACACAATACATTTGTATAACATTTGTACAATGTCGGCCCAACGTCGAAGACGTTGGTCCGATGTTGTACAGATGTTATACAAATGTTTTGTGTTTGCTGGATAAGCTCGGGTAATTAAAGTAATTTATATAAACCATGGAGACCAAATGGTTGTTTTAAATTTTAAATCATTATAAACGTCTTGGTTATCTCTTTCGGCTTCTTTTGAATACCTGTGTTATGGGTCCACAGCAAATATTCTATTAGTTCAGTGAGGGGATCGACTTCAGACGTCAGAATATGATACCCTGATGACATCTACGGCGAAGTAAATGAGTTAGGCGGCCCAGTCATACCGGGTACGAATCTGACGTCTATATGCAGACATCAAAATTCTGATGTCTAAAGTCGGTCCCCGCGCTGTAAGGGTTAAGAGTGTTAATGCTAAAGAGAATAAGAGGGGTGTGTAACATATGCCGTCTCCAGACACCACACTGATGCAACGAGACGCAACAGTTAAATCCGCGTTACGGATCTGGCTTTTCGATCCAGATATCATTATCTGTCCAAACACTTGCTGGCTGATTTACCCAACTATCTCATCTAATCTGAGAATACGTTTGGAAAAGAATGGTTCATTTTATTCTTGTAATGCATAGATAGATAGACAGAACACGTTTATTTACCAAATTACATGGCTCGCTAAGATTAAAAATAACCGCTGTCGCGAGGGCCACACAACTAAACTCTGCATTGCATAGTGTTTTTTGTTATAAATAATGTTGTATTTTGTTAATATTGTATGCTGGCTTATTGTCATTAAAAAAGTGATATGATCAAAAAAATATGTACATTTAAAAAAAACAGACGGCAATGAGTGGCCATCCTTCCATATATATTCAGAGTAGTTTTTATAAGTGTTTCATGGTACATAGTCGTTATTATGCGGCCTTGTATTTTATGAACTTCTCAATGTTTTAGATTTTACCGTTGGCTGCAGTATAATCAGATATAAGACTGTATGCAGAGCATTACATAGGCATGTCGTTGATAGATATAGACTTTTATTCAGCTGATCATTGCCGGTGAGTGAACAGTGATTTGGCTTTAAGCCACTTTATATTATAAACCCAGACCAAGGCGCAACTCGATGCTTGGTTCCAATTCGATTGACCGACCTGCCAATTCGCCCTGCACTAAAGATTAAAGTAGTAATGTGAATCCGGATTCCTAATTATTATCAGTTAGGCCTATTGACGCTACTTCAGAGTTCTGGGGCAGTCTACAGAAGCAGGTAGCGTGCTCGGCTTCACACCCTCAGGGCTCGAAGGTCCAATCCTGTGTCTTGAGGGTGGTATCATCTAATTCACTCATTCATTGATTCTGTATACTGTAGATCTGGTAATATTCGCGAGGTTTTAATTTTCGCCAATTCGTGAGGAGGACAAATTTGCGAATTCAAGAATGCCGCGAAAATTACTATTCTTATAATAGCGCTACTAAAGAAAAATGAAAATTCGCGAATTCCAAACTTCGCGAAAAGTCCCAAAATCAGAAATTCGCAAAAAATTAAACACGCGAAAGTTACCAGATCTACAGTATTCATATTTAACCTTATCCAGACTTGTTTTATTAGACTATGCATATCTTATTGTATAGATTTTGTAAAAATTGACAATTTATTAGATCATGTTCTATATATGCTAAATGTGCAAAATTTCGGGACTCTTCCTTGATTTGCACATTCTAATGTCTTATCCCTTTCAAGCCTGAATTTGTCATTGTCATCTTCATCCACTTCAAGCCGCGAATTGCTGTCGCAATTCTCGACTTGTAGTGGATGAAGATGATTTTAAGTGGGTGGAAAATTGTAGAAAATTGCCATGCATTGGTGAACTAGTTTTATGGAAATCCCCTAGTTGTAGGAAAATTAAGTCTGTTTTCAGGGATGTAAAATGATGCTTTAATGCATCGCGAGGGCTCAAAGGGTTGAACGGTATACTATATGTAGTTTTTCCCTCTGAGGCCTACTTAACATACACCCATACACCAGTCGGCGGTGGGTGCGCCTTCCTGTCTCCATGATATCAGACGACCCTGTCAAATTCCCCGTTATTCATCCAGATAGCAATCAGTATGGAGGCTGCGTGACCGGATCATCACGGAATATGGATAAATTCACAGATAAAATGAAATTCTGGCCCAGCACCGCGCCAATGCTGAGCCAATACTGGCCCAGTATTGGATCAGCAGAGCCAATACTGGGCCAGTATTGGCTCAGAATTGGCGCGCTACTGGCGTATCAGATCCACCAAGCATGCAGTGACAGTGACAGGGAGAACATATTGTCTGCTAATCTGGGATGCCATAGATCACACAAAACTTTACCCTTTAACCGCCGGTGCCGAATTTATTCGGTTTTCCACTTAATTATTACCACATTCAGTGCCGCCTTTTAAACATGCTAAAGCCATAATGTGACGTCAATCAGCACGATTTGAAAAGAGTTGATCTCCATTTTGTCAAATCTGCATAATTTTCACTCACTTGAAGTTGGGGATCGCGTCAGCGATACACAACTTCAAGTGGGTGAAAATTCAAATTGAATAATTTGGCGGTTAAAGTGTTAACTCTTAAAGCGCTGCAACACTTCAGTACAAATCATGGAGACCAAAGGTTTTTTTTTTAATTTGAAATCATCATAAATGTCTTGGTTAGCTCTTTCCGCTTCATTGACGACTAAAGTCTATTCCCGCGCTGTAAGGTTTACGATATTCACCTCTTCTCGATCTAATGCTGGGCCTGTATAGCAGATGCTGGGCCACCCTTATACAAACGTTGGGTGCGTGTGCGGTGTTGGCTGCGATGGCCGGCCCCAATCGACTGGGGCTTGTAATTTGGAGGTACCAGGTTAAAGTCCCGATCGAGCCGGATATTTGACAACGTGGTTGTGCTTGTACAGTGCTCTAAACTGTTGAAAGGCCTGCCTTATAAAGAACCCTTGAATTCATTCGAAATAGCAGTAGCTAGGGCATAATCCCGGCTTCGGGCTTCCTTCTGTCGCAATAGTGCCATGATCGTACAGAAAGCGACGTAAAGCAATATTCACTTGACTTGTTGGCTGAGATGGGATCTACAGAGACTGATCGCGTAAGCTGACAGTGGACCAGCATTAAAATAGCAGTGGTTAAGTCTGTCGCGGTTGCTGGGGATAC
Organism: Flabesymbios commensalis; assembly: GCA_964017125.1. Classification (NCBI taxonomy): domain Eukaryota; kingdom Metazoa; phylum Annelida; class Polychaeta; order Terebellida; family Flabelligeridae; genus Flabesymbios; species Flabesymbios commensalis. The sequence goes on from OZ024917.1 coordinate 7,956,185, forward strand.
GTCATTGTACGTCAGATCATGGTATCAGCACAGGCTGATACGTCACTGTACGTCTAAACCGTCAACCCCTGTCATCTGGTCACCACGGTAAAGATAGTGAGCGTGACGTTTTGTCATTACAAATTTTAAGCCCTGTGGCGAATTGAGGTTTGGGTCAATACAACTAAAGTTTCAAAAGTTTTAAAAAGTGAGCGTTTGCATGGCAATTATTTTACAAGATCAAATTGAATGTCATAAATTATTGTATGGAAAGTACATGACTAAAAACTAGAAACTGTTAATCAAGGTTTCTTTCAGGCCTTAAAAAATGTGTGTAAAACAAAATCAGTTAACGCGATATGCCTAGCTTGTTCACAACAACCAAGAAAAACCACTACATATACAATAAATGTAATCCGTTTATTATTATATGACGATTTTCGTCAATTTGTTTCATTTTTTATCTGTACATGAGTTAAAAAGAAATAGCCAGCTAATGCGCATTGATAAACCCTTTCAGTGCGTGGACCGTCCTCATACGTCATACTGTAGAGATCAGATTCTGATGCATGAAGACGGTCCCCGCACTGAAAGAATTGAGATATTTCTAAAGGTCGTACATCCATAACATAGGTATTCAAATGAACCGGAAAGAGCTAAATAAGACATTTATGATGATTTCGAGTTTGAAAAACTCCTTTGGTCTCCATGGTTTATTCAAAAATAATTCAGCGTTGTGAGGGTTACTACATATACTGCACATTGATTAACACATTGAAATCACACAAGTATTTATACACGTAGTCTGTTGGTGATAGTTTGTACTATTCCATTTTGAGTATCTAGTATAAGCCGAGAGAGGGTGTATTAATTGGCTATTGAGGATCATATGATACATGCATGTTATCAACTGGTAAGTTCGTTTTTCAATTACGCCGTTTTTTACATTTCCAGAGATTACATTGACAGATCCAGAGCAGGAACTTACGGGGGGGGGGGGGGGGGTCAGCCAAAATTCGTTACCCCCCATCCAAATTGTCTCCTATGGCTTTGAATGTCGCCCCCTCGGCCCTCACTTCTGGATCCTCCACTGGGGTAGATTGGGCATTCAGAACCATATCATGCATGCATGTAATCTGTTGGTAAGGTTTTTATTAAATTATTTAATTTCTAAGTTTACATCATAGGCTACGGATGGTTCATTAGCATTTATGCTCATACACGTCCAGCCTGATGCTAAGTTCATGTTTCAATGTATTTCAAATATATTAATCAGGGAATCGCTTATGTTATTTTTATTTTTTTATTCATATTCTTGTACATTATATAATTCTTAGATTTCTACGCTTTCTAGAGGGTTTTTTTGCTATATGCAGTAGCTATTTAACCTCTGGTTTTGGTGCGGGAAACATTAAGCTAAACAACAATGCTGTAAACTTTTATTTTAAGTAGATCTAGTTATGATGCATATTTCAATTACCCTGTGCTTGTTTTAGTATATGTGACGTGCTACACCGGCACCCAACCTATGTCGGAGCTTTAGATTTTGAGTTAAGGGCATGTTTTGTTAAAATAAAACTTTTGGGCTAATTTTCTTTTTTAACGCTGATCGAAAATACAACTTTAAAGCAATATAAGTACAAAATATTGAAGATACCCCAGTTTTAGTTGTTATATAAAAAATAATTTAATTTGAACTATTTAAACCATTTGTCAATTAAATTTAAACTTTGTAAGTCATTTTCTCAACATTTTACGATATTTTTGTTTGAGTTTCCAAATCTTGTTTTATTTATGATTTCATAAATAATAGAGATATATTTATAATTTTTGGTGAATTTGAAACCTGAGCGCTGGCTCTTCAAAAGTCACTTACTAGCTCATTTTTTATATTTTGCGACATAAAACTGGTTTTGATATGGCACGTCACATATAATGTCGTTTGATTTTAAAATTACAGCAAATATGTTATGTTTATATTCATGTCATGTATTTTGTATATTGAATGTTTTAAGGGTCCCTAGGAAGATGGTTGAATGCACATTGGGTTTACCCTCTTTAAATAAAGATTTTATTCTTATTATTTGTTGGATTGCAGGCCTCAGAGGGTGTATTGGCGATTGGGGATCAGCGGGATTAATGAGAAGGACTTGGCTGATCAGGGCAGATTATACAGCGCGTGTGTATACCACACGGATAGCATCTCCAGTCTCTGGTCCACAGTGACGTCCTGACGGTCGCCTGTTCTTCACTGTTCGGGATCTGGACATCGCGGCGCCAGACCACTGCAATCATCTCAGCAGACACAGCACGTTGAATCAATGTTATTTTAACGTTGGACCAACGTCGTAGACGGTGGACCAACGTTAAACTAACATTGATTCAACGTCTTGTGTCTGCTGTCCGTTGGCCCAACGTATGCGGCAATGGCCCAACGCTTACCAGATGTCTTGTACATGTTGGCGAGAGAGACGCTGGGTGGAGGACATGAACATTAGAGATGCTCTTTAGCCCTTATAGTGCGGGGACCGACGTCTGTGGACGTCAGATTCTGACGACTAAAGTCAATCCCCGCGCTGTAAGAGTAAAACTTTTTCTAATGCCCGTAGCCCCCTAACATAGGTATTCAAATGAATCAGAAAGAGCTAACTAAGACATTTATGGTGATTTCAAATTGAAAAAACCCCATTTGGTTGCGATGTTTTTTACAAATTAATTTAGCGCTTTAAGGGTTGACTCTTCTAGTCCCAGGAATATCTTCTCGTTTTTTATTACCTTGAAAAATGAATTGTTGTCGCAATTCCCATCCCAAGGTGAATGAAAATTACCTGATTTTATAAATATTCACAGTTATAGATCTATCTAAAATGAAAGCTGAGAACGACCCTATTGTTACGATATATGTCATATTTTATTCAATTAATTTGATTGAAAACATGTCATAGAGCGGACTTATGGGGCGAGGAGGTTAAAGGGTAAATATAAGAGATACCGGCGCCGGTGGAACTCCCTACTCCTCCCTACTCCTCTTCTCCCATCACGGTATTCTAAAGGATGGCGAGAGAGAAGCTGGATGAGCGGCAGATAAGTTAGGGATGCTCTGTCTGAGAAGAGATAGAGGGGCTAACGGTGCCGGTGGTACCCCTACTCCTCCACTAGCATTAACAGCACTCTAGCTCTAGATTAAACCATGGAGACTAAAGGGTTATTTTCAATTTGAAATCATCATAAATGTCTTAGCTAGTTCTTTCTGATTCATTTGAATACCTATGTTATGGGTCTACGGCCATTATAAATATTTCAACTCTTTCAGTCTGTAGACGTCAGGTTATGACGTCTGAAGTAAGAGTAAAAATATCTATAATGGCCATAATTTATTACACCCATAACATAGGTATTCAAATGAATCAGAAAGAGCTAACTAAGACATTTATGATGATTTTAAAATGAAAATACTCTTTGATCTCCATGGTTTTTTACAAAAGTATTTCAGCGTTTTAAGGGTTGAAGAACAACTGAATGACGGTAGAGGACATGTCAATTGGAAATAATACTGTACAACTAACAGAAAAACGCAGAACTATCTGATATAAGCATTAGACACCACATGTACAGAAAAGAAAATAGCATACAATAAATATGAAACTGCATGATGCATCTGGGATTCAATTCTGCGAAATGAGCGTGGACGAAGATGTCCTCTTGGGTCATCGAGTCTCAGAAATGCCACGGAGACCGGAAATGACGTCTGCTTTGTGACGTCAACGATCTATCCACAATGCACAGCGCCGGAGCAGATTGGAAAATAGATTGGTAGATGTTTTCAGTCTTTAACTCCAGCAGGAGTTGGTCAGGGCGTTGGTCCTGTGTTGGTTTAAAGCTGAGGCGACGTATGTGACATTAAACCAGCACTAGGCCAGAGTATGTAGTGAAAAGGGCTACAGAGAAAAGGCAAACAGCAGTAACCGCTTACTTTTCACAGGGAAATATGACTGTGCCTTGAAAATGAAAACTGCCGGTTTTCTGCCGTGTTCACTCGAGGCCGTGATTGTATTCGTGATCATTAGCGCAGTTCCTGGGAAACTGGTTTTAATCTATCTGGATTCTCAATGGTCGATGGCTGAATGGCATTACCAAAGCAATAACAAAACATTTCTGAGCGTTATAATTGATATTCCACAGTCAGGCTTAGCAGAGAACATGCTGTCTGGAAAGGAAGGAACCACGTGTCATACATACAGCCTCCTCTACGCCTGAATTGAGCTTTGGTGGTGCAGCTATTGCCCTGCTGGCATGCTTCCCTAGGACATCCCTCTGTGAATAGAGAGGAATTGTGACCTTCTTTCCCGCATAACTCAAAAAACATTAAGATGTTCTTGTCGATTCTTAGCTGTCAGAGAAAGGCTTCGCTGACGTTTTAAAGACGATCCCCGCACTGAAAGAATTAAACTATTTGAAATGGCCGTAGACCCATAACATAGGTATTTTATTGAAGAGGAATGAACTAATTAACTAGTATATTTATGATGATTTCAAATTTAATAAAAAATTACTCCCAATAGAGACCACAGTTTTTTTTTTCAATTTCAAGTCATCTAAAATTCCTTCAGTGTGGGGATTAACTTTAGACGTCAGAATCTGACATCTAAAGTCGGTCCCTTCGCTGAAAGGGGTAATAAACGTAAATATTTTAGATTAAATACGTCTCTGAATTATATGGATTCTTGATTTATACAAATTGCATCAGGTGTGAGATGAAAAAGGCTTCTACAAAGAAAAGCAATTATCTTTCATGACGCGGTGGGCGATAATAAGAGCAGATTTGACACGTGAGAGGGCTCGCTCTAAAGTACGGACGTCTGAGTTTATATTTTACTGTGCTGCGCGTATTGTTTTTGTTGGATAGGAAAAGTGCACTTCATTTTGTGATGATTTGTTTTTGTTTGTTATCGTTATTTTATGCACCTCTGATAAATCCTGAAT
>OZ024917.1:7966146-7978646 GCA_964017125.1 Flabesymbios commensalis
AGAAAAATAAGAGATACTGAGCCAATGTTGCATTAATGCTGGCCCAACGTCTACGACGCTGGGCCAACATCAAAACAGCATTGGCTCAGTGTATTGTGCTTGCTGGTAAATGTATAATTCTGGATCGATATTACTGTGAGTCCTCGGACAATACGGGGTCCAGATCCGCCACAATGTCTGGACCCCCCCCCCCCTTAATTCCCCCAGCCTCACCCCTGATGATTACCACAGCAAACAATATGTATCAAACTGATGTTGTTTTAATGCTGGGCCATTGTTGAAGACAGTGGGCCAACATTAAACCACCACAGATCCAACGTCTTGTGTCTGCTGGTCCCGACCGACAGGCCCGGCCACCAGGCCCTGTGTACCATAGGTACCACAGAGACAGCCCTCCCCCCGCCACAGAGGGCCTATCCCCCCCCCCCCGCCACATGGGTCTGAAAGAAATAATGGCTGCATTTACCACTGTTCATGGCATATCCAGAGAATCCTAATTTACATGTCTTTGTCTTTACGATATAAGTTTTCTTCATAGATTTGTAGCTGGAAATATTGTCAGCATTTCTGTCTATATAATGAGAAAAATACTATTAATTTGATTTTCTAGAATTTTAGTCGTGCTTTATTTGTCCTAAAACTGCTCTCACGAACTAGATATTCGTGCCTCACACTAGAAAAATTGAAAATCAGCAATTAGAAAATCTATTCTACCGAAGACTAGAATTTTGATAAAAATTCTAATCACGAATTGAATAAATAAAATAGCCTGATACCGTTTAATAAAACATATTATTCTTCATTTTCTTCGATCACGAGTTGTCAGCGGGCCGATATGGGTGTGATGAAATTATCGCGGCCGAGACGAACTCCTCAACAAATTGAGTTCCTCTCGGAGCCACGTTGCGTCGGTTAGCAGGACAATACCGCTGTTATCGCCTCTCGCAATGAAAATCTCCCTAACGTAATCCCGCAGTGTCAGCGAAGTCACCAGATCCATAATATAGTTTGGCCGACGGTGCTGCTAAAGCCTTATTCTGGACAACAGACTGAAAGCGCTACAGATGGGGGCTCTGTAGCAGTGGCTGAAGCTGCCTGCTTGGAAAGCCTAAGATCGTGGGTTCACACCCCTCTCTGACCTTCAAGTTTCAAAGAAACAAAATGTTTCTTCTCCGTTCACTCCTAATGATTCAATACTATGAGGAACCTCCGTGACCGAGAGGTAGCGTGCTCGGCCTCACACCGCCAGGGTTGGAATTTCGAATCCTGTGTCTGAAGGGCAATGTCATCTCATTCATCTCACCATCCTCGGGAGGTACTCCTGGCCTAGTTTAGCCTATATGTGCACAAAAGTGGCCTAAAACCCCATTCCTTTCACTTCTACAAAAGTTACGTAATTCTGTATTTAATTTGAATGTAATTTATAAATGCATGTAGTTACACTTATGTCTTATGTCTTCTGACGCCTACAGAAATATAGTAGGATGCACATTTAACGTGGTGAATGATATTCGCTGATTTCTCAGATATTAATTCTAAATCAAATTTAATAAAATTTACAAGCACTATTTCCTAGTGACAACCATATATTACGTTGCATTTCTTCGCAATTGCATAGTTTAGCTCTTACAGCGCGGGAATCGACTTTAGACGTCAGAATCTGACGTCTGTAGACGTCAGATTCTGACATCTAAAGTCGATCCCCGCACTGTAAGAGTAAACATATTTCTAATGGCCGTAGACCCATAGCATAGGTATTCAAATGAATCAGAAACAGCTGACTAAGACATTTAGGATGATTTCGAATTGAATGAAACTGTTTGGTCTCCATGGCTCATATAAAAATATTCGGCGTTTTAAGGGTAAAAGTTAGCCTCTATAACCTTGTGACGTCTATCAAAATGTAACATAAATATGACAAAGTCATTCATTTCATCGCAGAATTAAATGGCAAATGGTCTAACTTCGACAATAGGCTTACTTAATCATAAATCATTTTTTGCGAGACTTTCAGAGCAGTCCGCGCATGACTAGAACATAGCGAAAAATGTAATGAAAATTGTCTAAAAATTACTGTCAAATAAGCGAAAATCTTTCACCACGGTCAATGTGAATCTCACTATATACAAATAAGGTTGAGCATGATACGATTCATGATTAAACTCTGATTTACCCCGGCTACAACACGATACGATACGATATAACGCTATATCAATACGATGTGATACGATATGTTATGACATGTTTAGAAAACATAATATTATTATTAGATTGGAAAATTAAAGCTTCATAATTCAAGAGGAAAATATGAAAAAAATAATTCTGAAGTCTGAAATCTAAAATTCCAATTCAAAATGGCTGCTAAAATTCCAATCAATCTGTCATAATAAAAATAACGCAACAAAATTCAAAAGAACAGGGATGAGAGTGGATGTAGACGCTCAACCAACACCCACCCCTTCTTATTCAAACTAAAAGGGAACTAAATTCCCCAAATTTCCTCAAGCTCTCTCAATCACGTCATAATCGATCCACAGCGTCAATCTGAAAAGGCAGATTCTATCATAATAATCATATCCAGTAAATAGCCTATCCCCAGATAACATCACTTGAGTTAGTCCCCCACGGAGGTCTGGCCTGCCCAGAAATCGTCTTCGCCCGAACTCTCTAGCCTCACCAGGACCCCTCCAACCCATCCCCCCCCTCTACCCCACCCCACCCCTCCAGCCTCCTCACATCTTCTGTCCACATCAATGAAGCAAATTTGGCAAATTCGATCTTGACTAAATCGTGCAGGAATCTTCACCACTGCTGAATCTAGTATTGATCGACACACAATTTGACGACTGTTAGATGACTGTTTAGGTTTAAAACCCTGCAAGCGCAAAATAATACAATTGCAATTTTAGCCACCGCGACCCACAACTTCAACTGGGTAAAAATTACTTAAATATGGGCAATTTGATTCAAAATATATGTCAGTTGAGCAGATTTAATGTTCATTCCTATAAAATGATTTGGTTTGAAGAATGTATACGGCTAAAATACGAACAATAAAGCACATCAGAATCTGACATCTATCGACGTCAGATTCTGACGTCTATAGATGTCAGATTCTGACGTTTAAAGTCGATCCCCGCACTGAAAGAATTAAATAAGGGGATCCAAGGTATAGACGAATGAGGTCCAAGGTACATGTACCTGGCATGACAGGCGGTAGTGCTGACTATGACACCAGCACCCCCCCCCCCCTCTGGCGTGACAGGCGGTAGTGCTATCACACCCGCACCCCCACCCCTCTGGCGTGACAGGCTGTAGTCCTGACCACTGGCCCCTCCCATAACAAAGCTAGAAATAGTTTAACCCTTTAAGCCCTCACGAATCATTAAAGCATCATTTTATATCCCTGAAAACATACTTAATTTTCCTACAACTAAGGGGTTTTAGACTGAAAATTTCCATGAAACTAATTTACTAATGTATGGTAATTTACTAATGTATGGTAATTTACTAATGTATGGTAATTTACTAATGTATGGTAATTTACTAATGTATGGTAATTTACTAATGTATGGTAATTTACTAATGTATGGTAATTTACTAATGTATGGTAATTTTCTTCAATTTTCACCCACTTCATTTATTTATTAGGCTTTATATACACAAATATATACAATAATCGTACAAATAAGTAATTGTAGTAAAATTGTGTACTTCAAGTCATCTTCATCCACTACAAGTCGTGAATTGCGGCAGCAATTCGCGGCTTGTAGTGGATGAAGATGACAACGGTAAATTCAGGCTTGAAATGGTTAATTGACTGACCTCTCATTTCAAAGTTTACAGTCTAGACTTGTGGCTTTGTATATCAGGGTCAATCAGAGCAGTCCACATCATTCATCCCCTGACAATGCGTACTAATACATTGTCAAACTGATCATATTACCGCTAGCTGACTAACTGCTATTACTCTTCAGCTTACAGGAGATTTAACCTTAAAAGCACTGAAATATATATTTTTTCAATTTGAAATCATGATAAATGCCTTAGTTAGCTATATCCGCTTTATTTAAATACCTATTTTATGGGTCTATGGCTATTGTAAATGTTTTACCCTTTCAGTGGGGGGTTCGACTTTAGGTTCAGAATCTGTCAGATTCTGACACCTAAAGTCGGTTCCCTGCGGTGAAAGGCGTAACATGGTGTTAGGTTGCGTTAAATAAAGGTCACATCCACGACGAACTGTCCTTTTTATTTTTAACGTGGGACATTTATTTGCCAAGCGTCTCGCTTTCCTCGGTTTGGACGTGAGTGCTTTAGTATTTAGCAAATTGATGACATTTTCTTTTTTCCTCGTTTTCTCTTACTCATGATATTGGATTAACAAACGGCTTTTTATCATTGTTCTGTTTGTCAATCCCTACTCTGGGTGAACAGGGTGCAAACGATTGTTTCATGGCACATAGGCCATATACTGTAAATCTGGTAATTTTCTCGAATTTGTGATTTTTGGGACTTTTTGTGACATCTAGAATTCGCTAATTATCGATTTCGATGATAGGTATCACTATTATAATAACTTTCGCTAGATGCCTAAATTTAAGAAATTGGACCTCGCGAAATTCCCGAAAATTAAAACCTCGCGAATATTACCAGATCCACAGTATAAAATCTTAATTTTATCCCCAAATCTCTCCGCGCAGCTGATAACCATCTTCCCGGCAGCAAGTCTTGACACAGCGAGGCCGCCAGGCCTGCGACCTCGGGAGTAGCGAGCCTTGCGGGGGAAGATGCTGATAACGAACTGAGCATAGAAAAAAATGAAATGAATGGGGTTTTATGCCACCTTTGTGCACATATAGGCTAAACTGGGCCAGGAGAATCTCCTGAGGTTGGTGAGATGGTTGAAATGACGACACTGTCCTCCAGACACAGAAGGTGGGGACCCCGGGGGGGGGGGGGGGGGTAAATAAGAGCATGCCCCTTAGAACCAAAAACACGTGGACCTGAATGTGATCAAATCTGTGTGAAAATGTCATTTCATTTCATTGTTCACGATCTGGTCACGATACGTATCCAGCAAAGACGCTCTAAATAAAAATGCAATGAATTGAATGGGGTTTTAGGCCAACTTTGTGCACATGTAGGCTAAACTGGGTCTGGAGAACCTCCTGATTGAGATGACACTGCCTTCCAGACACACGATTCAAAATTCGAACCCACAATATTCAATCTTTACACGTGAGCAGGGAAAAAACATTTAATTTCTTTAAAACTTGGGGGCCGGAGTGCGGCTCGAACCAGCGATCTCCCACTTTCCAAGCAGGCAGCTTTAGCCACTGCACCAGGGCCTCTCCCTTGGAGAGTGGGGAATACAGAACAAGAGGTTTAGCTTAGTTAGCTTCCTGTCTTTGCTGCGCTTCCCAACAGACAGAGCCGTTGAATCAATGCTGGGCTATTGTTGGCCCAGCGTCGTAGACGGTGGGCCAACAATAGCCCAGCATTGGGTCAACGTCTTGTGTTTGCTGGGTTTATGAGAGGTGGCTACATCTCGGGATCTAAACCCCTGCCCCCCGCTCCCCGGATCTACCCCCACCTCCGCACAGCCTGGCATCTGCAGCCGCGTCCCTCTAGTAAGGCTACTCGCAGGATCTGGTGAGACAGACTGTAGTATTCTTCCTGGAAGCCCATATTAACCCATCAAATAGGAGGGGTGGAGCCTATGTTGTTTTAATGTTGGGCTAGCGTCGGAGACGGTTGCCCAACATTAAAACAACACTGGGTTCACCGTCTCCAGCCTGCTGGGTACGCCTGTCACGTGATCTGATCACATGACGGGATTCACAATCAGAGGAGCCCGGATGTTCATCCCTGATATAAAGGGATTATATTTCGACTGGACGACAAGAACACTGGGTTTTCCGCTCACATGGAGTAGGTCTACTTCTCCATACAATCCACAACGAAAGCGGATCCATCAAGTATCAAGAACAGGCATCATATGTCGAGCATCACATGTCCAAGGGCGGGACCCTGGTGCAGTGGACTGGTTAAAGCTGCCTGCTTGGAAATTCGGAGATCGTGTGTTCGAGACCCGCTCTGGTACTCAAGTTTCAAAAAAACGAAATGTTTCTTCCTTGCTCACTCGTAAAGATTCAATATTGTGGGGAGCCTCTGTGACCGAGAAGTAACGAGTTCGGCCTCAGACCGCCAGGGCTCGATTCAAAACCTGTGTCTGGAGAGCAGTATTATCTCATAGATCTGCCCATCCTCAGGATATTCTCCTGACCCAGTTTAGGGATCTTGTCAAGTTAGCAAAAATACAAAAATTAAAAAATCAGATAAAACCTCGGCCAGATTGGTGATCAATCTTTCTTCCGGTGGCCAGCTTTATTGTGTGAGAAAATAGAAACGTTGCTTATTTCTCGTGCGATATGGAGAAAACATCACATTTTCGTATAAAGGCTCACACCTTATTCGTTGAACGAGTACTGTAATTTCTCATAACCTGTTGAACCTCCTGTGAACCTGTCCCTGGTATGTCATACAGCTTGTCCCCTTGGATATGAAAGGGTGTATCTGCCACTTTACCGAGTGGCAGATACACCCTTTCATATCCACGGGGACGAATTATAAAACGCATCCGCCTTAAGTCGTACTGTTTATATTAACGAAATGACGCGTGACAATTGACAGGATAACGCAACGTAACGTCAAGTAACGTCATTCGTTTATTTTCAATTTATACAAAAATATCCATTTTGGCAGCTGTTGTGGAATTATTCCCATGCCAGACTTCATAACGATTATCAGACATTTCATATTATCTCAGTATTTGGACTATTGTCACCAGATATTAACGGTCGTTATTATTCATTTCTTCCACATGAATCAATATGAATCACTTTTCATTGCGTCTGTAGATTGTCTTTTGCAAGAGGACAATATATTTTTTTCATGAGATTGGATTTCTGCTGTGTAGTAAAGATGGCTGGGTATATTGTCAATGGACAATCTCTGAAAATTACATTACACCCATAAACGATGATTTATACGTGTTGTGTAAGATTGTCTGCACTGCCGTGCTTCCAAGGAGCTGCTTAGTTGATAAGTGAGCAGTTACTGCTGTTTGTCTTGGACATACAACTATAACAGCAGTAACTGCCAATATACCCTGGGCCATAATTATTTCGATAAATCTGTAGCCCATCTTTTTCGTCGATTTCTCGTCAATATTCTGAACAGATTTCATTGAAATTTTCAAGTCATGTCCTAACATCGGTAAAATTTTTGCAAAATCATATTCAATATTTCAAAGGTTAGACCATTATTTGACATATAATGACATTTCAAAATTAGTGTAATGGGTTTATAGAGGGATGTGATAATTTCAATTTACTACCTACGAAATGGTGTAACTTTTGAAATACTGCATACAATTTTACTAAAATTTGAGAGATTTTTGAACTCTGATAAAGCATTTTCTCTACTAAATTTCCTGAAAATCGGTTGATAATTGAGGGAGAAATAAACAGAAGTTCAGGCCTAAGGTATAGTTGATAAGTAAGCAGTAACAACTGTTTATCTTTGCACTGTAGTATTATGTGATCAATTAATTTCCCAGTATTCTGTGACACGCAGTGACGTCACTTGGTGAAAACAAATGAGGTCGAGATCATTGAGTTTCGCAGAATATTGTGACCCCCGCATGCTCTTTTTGCTACATAGCTCCACGATAACCCACCATCATTGTGGCCTATAAATTAAAATAAATAAATGAAGTCATGAAATATCATGCATAATGACATGATATGCATGATATTTCATGATTTTTATTTTTTTATTTTCTGCAAATTTATATATAAAACGCTGATCAGATGTTGGTCATAGTCTGGACGTTGTATCAACATTAAACCAACATAGGTCAACTTCTCGTATTTGTTGGGGATGGGGGTAGGGGGTATTCCACTCAATTTGGCATCACAGCTTGTTTGGTAACAGCCTAACCAACATGAGACATTCTGCCAATGTTGTGTTGATGTTTGTCCACCGTCTACGACTCTGGCCCAACATCTACCATTGGCCCACAACATTTTTAAAACATTTGTGCAATGTTGCTCCAACGTCTTCGACCTAGGGGCGACGTTGTACAAATGTTATACAAATATTTGGTGTTTGCTGGGATTGTGTTTCACATGCCGTAATGAAAATGAGTACTGGCCAACATCAACACCATATTAGAATAAGAATGTGGTATTTTAAAGGTGATATATCACCCCTGATATAGTATGAATAATTTCGTGACAAATAAATCAAAGTTGCCACAAGATGGGGCACAAGTGTTTACTTATATGGGGTGTTTGGCTATCATGTGACCCTCTCAGAGGGTCACATGATAGCCAAACACCCCATATAAGGACATAATTATTCATACCATATAAGGATTGATAGATCACCTTTAATAAAGATGAGTACTTATCAAGGCGGCAGGGTGGTGACAGCTTCAGTGGTTTGTCAATAGGTGGAGACACTTACCTAAAACAGACAAAAGCAACAAATATTAAAAAATGAACACAATGTGCATGTATTCAACGGTAAACTAAATACATATATGCCAAAATATAACGAAATTAAATGAATGAGGTTTTAGGCCATCTTTGTGCACATGTAGGCTGAACTGGACCAGGACAGTGAGTAAATATTGTTTTACGTCGCTTTCTGCACAATCATGGCAATATCGCGACAAGAGGAAGCCCGAAGTCGCTCCGGGTACCGGAATCAAGTCCCGCTGCGGCCGATATATTTCCTTAATGCACACGTATGCGGTGTCCCAAAACTGTTTAAATTCATAGGAATTCATGACAACCGAAACGTATAACTGATTCGAGACGCATCCAAAAAAAAACATATAAAAAATAAATAAATAAAAATGACTAATATGTCAATGTTGACATGTAAACGGTCAATAACACATTTTAGTGATTATACCACACATCAGAAAAAATAAAGGCATACAAGTAATTACTCAATATCTCCATAAAATTTGGTGAATATATAATTCTACAAAATATAGAGGTAATCACCATAACTTGATAGAAAATTAGGAAATTATCACCACTAATCCAACAAACACAATGTTGTTTCAATGTTGATCCACCGTCTACGACGCTGGCCCAACATTGAAACAACATTGGCTCAACGTCTCGTGTTTGCTGGGAACATAATTTCCGAATTTAGCGCGTGTAGATAGAAAACAGTACACAGTGCATGGCGACTTGACCTTGCCAATGGTCAAGGCCGCCATAATGACCTGGGGGTCATAGATCACGTGCACTGTCTGACCACACCCACTTATTATAATTAGGGACAATCATGTAGTTGTGATTGGGATCAAAGCGCAGGCTAAATTATCAATATTATCTCTGCCTGACCAATCTGGAAAAAATACGTCGGCACAACGTTGGCGAGATGTTAGGCCTATTGTCGAGGCATTGAACGGACACTAAGCAAGAATTTGGCCTTTGCCAAGCATTTTTATTGTTTTCTAATTTTCCACTCTCCATAAATGACATAGTTGATATTTTAAGCTCCATTGGATAAAAAACCCCATTGAAAATCAATATGAAAATCAAAGTTATTTCGGGTGAAAATAACATTTGGAAAGCCGTCAGTTTTTGAACACTACACTGTTCTATAATTGGGTAAAAATATTGCCAACAGCGAAAATATTATCAAATTTACTTCGTATTTTTTAAATTGTGACTTGTGGCTCACTCTATTTAAGATAATCTCTTGAAATCACAAAAGCCAGTTTTTAACCCTTAAAGCGATGAAATACTATGTTTCGGATTCATACGACCATTATATATATTTTTATTCTTAATTTGCGGGTCGACGTCTACACACGTCAGATTCTGACGCGTAAAGTCGATCCCAACGATGAAAGGGTCAATTATTAGCTCTCAGTTTTAGTTGTCATTTATTAACTGTGTGAGGTGTCCGAAAGTACTCTTGTCATTTTGTAACTTCGTGATGTTTTAAATTTAGACTTGATTACTCTTTTATTCAGAATTCCTGGTGAATTTGATAGTGGGTTGAGCTTAATAAAAAATGTACTGCATTTTACATAGATATTCAGTTAATTGTAAAAGTTCTATATGTACACTACTATTAATTACTGACTGGGGAATTATCAGTATTTAAGTGTAAGACAGAGAGACAGATATTTTATTAACAGAAATAAAAGTCATTACAGACTTATTTGTCATAGTAATAAGAGAGATATATGTACATGTATATACAAGAATGCTAGTTTGTTAAAATCATATATGACAATATACATGGTATGATAAACAACTAAAATCATGTTAGGTGGCAATGCCATAATAAAAGCGGTGGCCTACTGACGTTATAGTTTTAGGGATCGAGTGGGACAACATTGGAGTTACATGGACTTTATATATTTTTCTCAATACCTTGCCGAACACTTTGTTAAAATAAGGATACGATTACGATTGCCATTATTTGCATTGATAATAATATATGCGATGTTTTAGCACAGTGGTCTGCAATGCCAAAAGGCAGTATCTGTTTTTAATACTTGTAAAGCAAGCATAATTTAGGCAATGAAAGCCCATTATGCTTTTACTGTGATATATTACAGTCTTTTCTGTTCGAATAACTGTATTTAAAATATGCCATTTCCTCCATAAGTACGAAATTGCGCTGAACTTCGACATACGGGAGGTAGGTTGTGTAAAGACGATCTATGTCAGATGCGATCTTGACATCAGTTTTGGTTTATTTTGTCCAAAGAGATACATTTCAATCAGTATTCGAATGGTACTTTTATATTATGTTGGTCTACTGGCGACTAGCCATTTTACTAGTATACACAGAGATCTGGGTAGTTGATATTCACTGGATCATTTTCCGGTCACAATGTTCAGTTGTTGATAGAATAAGTTGCACACTGACACATAAAATCTCTCTCTGTGCGAGAGCTCCATTTTTATATCAAGGAGAAAGAACGAAATTCGATAGATTCGTAGATCCGAATGTACGAGGCGCAAAGCGCCGAGTATGTTCGGATCTACGAATCTATGTAATTGAGTTCTTTCTTCGACTTAAAATACACAAAATATGTGCAGATGTTTCAAGATTTGATATAAAAAAAACTCAGTTTCAGTGTCAGTATGGCTAAACCATGAAATATTAGACATGCAGTTACATGGTTAAACCCGTATATTGTGCCCGACCTGACCAATACAAAATAACAGTAGATTCGTAGATCCGTATCTTCTGTTTTAACAATAGGCTGACGTCACGGGTGTATTTTAAATATATATATTCATTGATCTCAGTCCGATGTATCGCTGCAGGTGGTCATCAAGCGATCATTGTTCTAGCATGACATAATACGAAATTCGAGCCCTGGCAGTCTGAGGCAGAGTACACTACCCGTCGGTCACAGAGGGTCCCCACAATATTGAATCTTTCCGAGTGAGCGGGGAAGAAATATTGTGCTTGTGGAGTTCGAACCGACGATCTCCGACTTTCCAAGCAGGCAGCTTTAACCACTGCACCAGGGCCCCTGCCCGTTGACGACCAGATCGGGAAGTCGTCCTTGATGGGATTTTGTTATATGATAGCCAACAAGCTCAACCACAATATTTGCACCTGTGTAATTAAACTATTTGTTAACAGAGAGCTGCGTGTGATTTCGGATGATAATTGGATGACATCGCCGCTGGCCTGGTAGTCTCGGGGGTACTTCACTGTAGCAAGGACATTGGAATCGTTGGTCCCAGTTTCCTCGATTGTAGCTTAGAAAATGCCTAGAGTTTCTTAAATGTTCTTAATTGTATGGAATACTATAGATAGTATTTACAAAAATGAGGAACAGGCATATAATAAAATGCAGGGATATTTATAAAGAAAAGAAAAAAAAGAGAAAAAATATCTTCTTGCCTTGCAACGCCGGAAGAAAGTTTTTGCAAAAAATAATTACATATTTTTCTCAATACCTTGCCGACCACTTTGCTAAAATAAGGATACGATTACGATTGCCATTATTTGCATTGATAATAATATTTGCGATGTTTTAGCACAGTGGTCTGCAATGCCAAAAGGCAATATCTGTTTTCAATACTTGTAAAGCAAGCATAATTTAAGAAATGAAAGCCCATTATGCCTTTACTGCGATATATTACAGTTTTTTCTGTTCGAATAATTGGTATTTAAAATATGCCATTTCCTCCATAAGTATGAAATTGTGCTGAACTTCGACAAAGTGTCCAAAAGCTGTAAACATGTTTTCATATCTAGGCTGTTTGGCTTTCTCCACGCAAAATACGCAGTCCTAACGGCTCTTTATTTATGCCTTATTTAGCTGCAAAATACGCAGTCCTAACTGAACTGTTCTTTATTTATAAGACCTTATATACCTACTTCTACATGAGACCCGACTTATTCACGTCTATTCACACGGCAAAAATTCT